>BSBK01003191.1:2620000-2955000 GCA_027943335.1 Chamaecyparis obtusa
TAAGTTCAAGTATTTTTGTACAATGTACTAGTTGTGGCAAACTTTTATTCCTAGGAGAATGTATGCTTGAAAGTGTTTCACGTGATTTTGGTTAATAATTAGTGGATGTTAAAATATTTTAGAATGTTGATTTTTCTTTAAAGAATGGAAATATTAGAAAGCATTGTGATTTAATAAAAGAAAAAAATTAATGTATATGCATTCATATCAAAAAATTTAAGAATAAGATTGTACCAAAATATGTAAAATACTCTCAACATGTCCATTGGCTTGATGGGAAATTCCATGCCATGCACTTCCAAAGAACCCTCAAAGAACAAGGTACCAATACATGCACATGTAATAATAATCACATGAATGCACAACATGATATGCAACGCCCAAATTAAATATTAACATTCATAAAACAATCATTTACTCCACCAACATAAACATCACTGAAGCAGTCAAGCCAAAGAGAGAATAGGTTCACAAGGGTTCCATGGCCACAACATAAAGGTCACATACAAGATGCCACAAAAGAGCTTGAATGACATTCATATGCCTCTTAGCTTTCCTTGGGTCCGTTAACCATGATCGTCAACTTAAATGGCTAGGTTCACTCCAGGGATTGTTTAAGCAAGGTTCAAAGTTGAAATATCCAATTGAAAAACATAGTAAATGAGGTTAAAATTTGAATATGAATATGTCAAAATGACCACAAGGATAATGGGTATCTAAATCATAAACTCATTTTTTTCACAGACCTAGTAGAACATTAAATTGTTATGAATGCATAGTTCAGCAGTCATGAATGTGTAGTAACAAAGTATGTTTGCGCAAGAGCAGAAGACATTTGTGTAAAAGTTTTTGCTCATATGCACAGGGGCGACAAGCATATGTGCAAATCTCCATGCAAATGCACAAAAGATTTGAATGAATGCACAATAATTAAGGACATGCGCAGAAACAAAGTCAGGTTGAGGAACTTAGGGCATGTTTGGGTGTTGGAATTAGACTGGATATTCTGGAATTAGATTTTTGGATAATGCCAATTCCATGTTTGTGTCCATCCAAAAAATTGGAATTGGAATTTCGAAATTCTAATTTTGCCCCCAAAATGGACATTTCATCTTCCACTCAAATAGGTGGAATTAGAATTTCGAATTCCAATTCCAATTTTTATAAAACCAAATTTAATATTTTGTGGGATGCATGACTATAAGGATGTATATACACATGTATGTATATATATACATGTGTGTATATACATATACATGTGTATACACACACACACACGTGTGTAGATGTATGTATATATACACAAATGTGTGTATATGTATATACACACACATGTATGTATTTGTGTATATATATACATATGTGTGTATATGTGTATACATGTGTATATATACACACATGTATGTGTATATATATGTGTGTATGTGTGCATATATGCACACATCTATGTATATATATACACATGTGTGTGTGTGTATGTGTGCATATATGCACACATCTATGTATATATATACACATGTGTGTGTGTGTGTATGTGTATATATGTGTATGTGTGTGTATACACACACATGTACACACATATGTGTATGTGTATATATACACATGTGTGCATATATGTATACATGTGTGTATATACACACATGTATACATATAGACACATGTGTATGTGTATATATACACATGTGTGTATATGTATATATATACACACATTTATGTGTGTATATATATAGACATATACACATCATATTTAAAGAAATTAAAATTTCGTATGCATCTTTTTAGTCATCTTCCGGGTGAACCAAATGGGTTAGCCCATATTCTGGAAATCATTTTCAAGATTTGTATCTTCCAGAATTGCAGCATCTTCCAGAATTGACTGGAATTGGCATTTAGTATTCCAGCACCCAAACGGGCCCTTAAGGTCTGAATGAGGTGCTAACTCCTAAGTTTGATTATTGGGAGGTCATTTACTATTACGGGAGGTACTAAGAAAATTCAATGAAGCTTATAAATATCCAATGGGAGCGTGACATCAAGATTACATCAACATACAATCCTATAATTATGTTATGCAAAATGTAACTTAAAACCAAATCCAAGATATAGCATTGCATTGATATATCAACATGGAATCTTCAAGCTTTGCAAGATGAATACACAATCAATAACATCATACTATTCCAAGTACAACATTATATGAAAATAACCTATACTTATCATAGTAAACATGAAAATCAAATGTACAATTGAGTAAGGATATTGCATGATAGAGTAAATTTCACACCCTCATGTAAAATGTCATTTTCTCATTTGTCCACTTTAGCCTAAGATTATAAAACCTTCCATGCATTTCATCCTTTCCATCAACCAACACATTATCTGACTCAACATTCTCGCCACACAATTCTAATGGTTTTGGAAAGGTGTGTTTCACGAAGATGTCCCCATGGCGCGCTATCGTCCACGAATCTGTAGATGTGCAAGTTGTTCTTAGAGCGTTATGAACTATCAACCTACATTCATAACACCCTTAATGATGGATCATCTACACAGGATTCCTTCCAAGTCCATCATACGTCTTCTTGCAATCCTCATTTGTTCTTCTTGAAGACTCTTGCAACTATTGCTTAGTCATTCATACCCTCACTTGTTTACAATCTACAACTCTTTGACTCTCATTCACAACTCCACACTACCATTTTTCACAATCTTTGGCTCTACACATCTATTTACTTGCAAGTTCTCCATTGTTGGATCTCTCAAGCTTTCATATTTGATCTTATCTCATGCATCTGGACTCTCTACCTTCATAAGGGAGTCTCTCTTTCATGTCCTTTTTGTATCTTTTGAGCATATTATTGTTTGTATTGTCTTCTCATTCATAATATATTTACTCCATAATATTAATTCGGTTATCTATTATCGATTTCATCATGTCTAATGACTGCCCATGGAGTTGGGAACACCAAAGTAGGGGTTTGACTGGGGAAAACCTCTTTACGACCACAATAATTTCTTGTCTTTACTTATGTGTAGGTTTTCATTGTGTGTTTGAAAGCTCCAGTTTGGATCACAATATCAACCATCGAATTAGGTTATACAGTTTCACATCCTCTCTCTTTCATTTCAACAACTAATACATGTAATCTAGTTAATCTCTTGTTTCATTAGATAATTTTTATCTCATAGTTATAATCCATTATTTCATTGGCTTTTCCTTCATTTCATAGATTTAAAATAGCTCTTCTTCTTTGTTTTAGTGTTATGTTCATTTACATTTATCATATATTCATAGTTTAAAACTCTATTACTTGTCTTTTTACTTTGACTCTGTCTATCCATACGAGATGCCAACATGGTGCACTAGTGTCCAACATCCATGTTGTTGTCCTAAACTCTCACGTTTATCGATATAGTGATCTCACAGAGTTCATAGTTTGTCTGTTGCAGTTAGCTCTGTTGTTTCCTATAGTTAAAATATTTTAGTCCATCTGTCTATCCTAGTTATTTGCATCTAGTTCATTTAACCTCATTCAAGACATTTTCATATAAACACTTGATTCACATTTAGTTAATTGCATTTACACTTAGACATATAAGCAATTAAACTTGACTGTATTCAAGTGATCGACTAGTTTTCTTCATGTTGCATTTGATCTCCCTATCACTCCTAGCTAGCAACATGAGGTGGTGCAAGAAAGTTGTGCATCCCCTGAGGTTTTAACTAGCCTCTTGGTAGGTGCATTATTTTCTTCCCCACTTTTTGGTGAACCTGACATGAAACAAGAAACCTCTCAAAAACATTGTGATAGTTACATCGTGAACATGGTGACCATCACTCCCATTTCCCCACAAGCCCAGAGGGTGCCAGAAATGACTCTCTTTCAACCCTCTAGATGCACCTTATAGCAAAGAGCCCACTTCCTTATATGTCTCAACTTATATCAATGGCATTGCTATCAAGGGTTTCTTGTAGACCCCTCATGTCGAGTCAACATTATTATAGAGGAGGTCCTCTTTGTGAATGACTTAAATCATGGAAAGTATGATGGGTGTGACACCACCATTTGTACTCATGACAACAATGTCCTTGCCTCCCTTGAGATCAAACACGTTGACCATTCAAGTGGGACCCAAGGTGATCTTCTCAACCTTTGTAGTGATTCTCGAATCAAACCTATTCAAGATCAAGATAGGCATCCCCTGGATGACCTCCATGGGAGTCGTCCCTTCGATAGTCAAAAAATATATGAAGCTCCAGCATGAAGGGACTATCCACACAGTCCAGGACACTAGATTTCATCCCCTAGTGTTCCATGGGGACTTTAGTTTTGATCATTTATGGCCTACTCCAATTGGGCATGTGATGCCCCACTAGGGAACCCAAGAGATATTAACCTAAAACATGTTACTAAGTTTGTAAAATATTTTTTTCTTAAGTGTTTACAAACAATAATGAATAAAAAAGTGGAAGTAAAACATAAATTCCATAAGTCCATAAACATAAACATAATCTACATATTAGATTACACATCTCAAGGGTTCCTTGATGTGGAAACTATGCAAATACATTTACATTTATCAATTACATTTATCCCCTAACTCAACTACATATTACATCATAATTACATCTGAATAATAAAGTATACATAATCATCAAAATCCATTGCACAAGTCACAGGGTATGTAGTTACAATAAAATACAAAGTATAAAATATAGAAGTACAAGAACAAGAATAAGTCTCCAAGAAGATAAGAAAGGAAGTAATTACAACCAGGATCATCAAGCACTAGAATAGGGATGTCAGAGTCTCAAATGGTAAAAGAATTACTACCTCCTGACCTCATGGAAACTTTTGGTTCCACTCCCACGGTGTTGAGGAGATAACATCAAATCCCACTTGGATAACAATACCAATCAAATTAGGTAAGCTAAGCAAGGATCCTAGAAGCTCCTATCTCAAGGGTACATCTTATAAATCAAATGTACACATACTAACCTAGAGGCAACCAACACATGTAGGAAACCTAGAATGAGATCAGGGAAGTGTCATCACATATGTCAACACCTTGGAACAATCTCACTGGACTCCAACTTCCAAGTGTGATCATATGTGGAACCTGGAATCCTCTCATGAAGACAAAGATAACTGATCATGCCAAATTCGCCATCCTACTAAGTGAACAAACATCTTCTCCCACTCCCATCCTTAGCCTATACTAGCACTCAAGGCATGGGTGAGGAAGGATTATCTTATTAATTCATTTTAACCCCATTTAATTTTATATTATCACTTGATTAAGTAACCTACTAAGGATACCCAGGTAGCCACTTCGCATTTAACACCTAGATAATCTACCCTAGTTTTATAGTCTCAAAATCATGACTCAAGGTCAACATAATCCATAATTTCGAAATCTAGTTCCAAGGAATAATAGGAACACACAACAATAAATTTCCTTCATAAAATCAAATTCACAAGGTTGGGTCACAATGTGATCAACTACCATATAAGTATGCAGGGCAAACAAAGAAAATACACTATCTCTAACCCTGCCTCTGGTAACAGTCCTATTAGGCTGACATACAAAAGTTTCCCCTCAAACCCAAACACAGAAGGAATACAATAGACAAATAATAGAATTTAATAAAATAAACTAATTTGTAAAATCCCATTATGAAATTAATCTATTAATAATCACTAATAAACTATAATTATATTTGACAAATTAAATTCTAATCCTAACAAATCAATGTATTATGTTATTTAAAATAAATTGAGTTTGAGAATTAAAATTACTAAAAACACATTATAATTTCAAAAGTTTAATTCAAAAAATAAATTAAATCACCCAATTTTATTAAACAAATACACCTTAAAAAATAATGTCATAAATCATTCCTATCAGCAACTAATGAAAGTAAATCATTTAATTAATTAGCCCAATTGAAAAATAAATATTAATTAAAAGAAAACTATTTGGTCATAGTTGGAGTATTCTTGTCGAGAACTATTTGGTCATTGACAGGTTTGAAGGTGTTGAAAGGGCAGCATGGAGGAACTTTAATCACTTCCCCTTTCCACAGGCGGAAAATGATTCTCTTACTGAAATTCTTGATCAAAGGCCTTTGATTTATAATGGAGAGGATGACTCGTTGATCTGGACTAAGGCAGCAAGTGGACGATACTCAGTTAAGGAGGGTTATATGTCACTTACTAGTACAAATAGTCCAGTCAACAACAATTTATTTTGATTTTATTGGCATAGTACAGTTCTCCCCAAGGCAGGCTCTTTCCTTTGGCTGCTCTCCATGATAGGAATCTCTCAAGTGAAAGATTAGAGAGGTTGGACATCTCAGATAGATTCCCATGTGTCTTATGTGGAGAAGTCCTTGAAGATATATATCATTTGCTAGTTAATTGCGACTTCTCTAGGGAGGTGTGGTACTGGGCTCTTCAAAAAATTGGTTGGCAAGGTCCCTTACATTATCATCTCCACCAGTTTCTTTTCCAATGGCCTTTTCTCCACAAGGAATCCTTTTTCTCTTGTATTTGGAGAGTTATTCCACCTGCAATTGTTTGGTTCATATGGTGGGAGAGAAACAAAAGGATATTTAGGAAGGATATCAGCTCAGCTTCACAAGTCATTGAGATTGCATAATTGTCTATTTCAGAGATGGTCAATGCTCATGTCAGTCACTCCAAATCCCTATCCTCGACCTTTTCAGCTCAAGACACCAAAATTATAAATAACTGGCCTATGATTCGTACTCCATTTATGGGAGTTCTGGTGGGAAAGAGGACAAAGCAGGATGTTAGAAAGGACAATAAATGGGAACCTCCAGACTTAGACTTCATCAAACTAAACTTTGATGGATCCTCCAAAGGGAATCTGGGAATTTCAGGGGTTGGTTGGGTTATCAGGGATTGTCATGGATATATTGTTAAAGTGGTAGGTAGTAGGTTGCCATCGGGATCAAATAATCTGGCTGAGGCAAGGGCTCTTCTACTTGGAATTCAGAGGTCTGTTTGTCTTGGTATTAAGAAGATTAATATCGAAGGGGACTCTTAGCTGATCACTCAAGCTCTTTCCATGGGAAATGCTTGCAACTAGGAGATCAAGTACATTCTTGGTGAAATATACAAGTTACTGTCCAATTTTGATGATTATAAAATTTCTCATTATTTTAGGGAGGCAAATCGCCTCGCTAATTGGCTCGCAAATAGAGGAGTGCTTATGGATCATGGGTAAGTTGAGTGGGATCATAGGACATTATGTCTTTGCTCCATACTCATGAAATGGTGGGTTTTTTGTTGGCACGAAATTGCCTTCGTGGCAGAACTAAGAGTCATATATCTTTTTTAGTGAGGGAGATGTCTTCACTAAGGGTGGCTTCATAATCTGTCTATCTTTGGACATCAATGTTTGTATTCTGATATGGCAAGGATGGGGGGTTTTCTTCGTGCTTCTTTCCCCCTGGAGCCTCTCCGAAGCAGTTTTTTATTAATAAATTATAATGGCATAGCCATTTTTATCGAAAAAAAATTAAAAGAAAACTAAGCCCAATTAAACTATACGCATATGCAAAAAAAGTATATACATCTATTAATGTATATATAAGCTACTGTTTAATTTTTAAATGAAATGATCTTTATTTTTAATATTTTTATTATTTTACTTTACTATTATTATTTTATATATATTTTAATATTTTATAATTTAATATTAAATATTAAATACAAAAAATGTATTTAAAAAAATAAAAACACATAAGTGTGGGGGCATTGGCCCCACCCCCTGGCTATTGTCACAACAACGTAGGCCTGCCATAACAACAGGCTGCTACTACAACCTAGGGCCTGTCGTCGACAACCCTTGAGTTACTGCCGACAACTCTTAGTGCTACTGTAAGGGGGGGGGGGTTGGGGGATGGCCCCGCCTCCTCCCTAATATTTTTTATTTTTTTTAAAAATATTTTATAATAAATTCACTGGTAATTTACTATTCCTAAAACAATGGGTTTATATATATATAAATTTTTTTAAATTTTGAAAACAATGAGATGGGTATATATATTTACATAGGCTAAATTTTTTTTATCGAATAAGAAACAAATAAACATATTTTCTCTCTTTTTTTTTAACAAACAAATTGAAAGTCTCATATGCATAGATTAATCTGGATATTTTCTATATTTCTTTTCTAAGATTTTAATTGACCCTTACTTTACAACCCTATATAGATCTGAATTCTCCCTAAATAATTATTGTAAAATTCCAACCTAGGGTTTCCAAGCAAATTTTTCTTTCACAAAATTTCAACAATCAATATTCTAAATTCTAATAATTCCATTAATTTAAAACCCTAATTGAATTGAAGGAAAATTGAATCAAGAATTGCATGTACACATACCCATTTTCCTACAACTATTTTTCCAGAATTCTAACATGGAAAGAATCATAAAAAACCAAATTATCTAGATCTGACAGGCATAAAGAAGACACTCATTTCAGAAATAATAGAAATACAATCACAAGGGTTTGTAAATCCTACCTCAAACCATGAAATGAATATATGTGACGAAGACCAAAAATGAAGACAATCCAAGCTCTCATAGAAATTTCATCCAAATTGAATCCTTCACCCAAAATTCTCTAAACCTGTGTGTTGAGAATAATGACCAAACTTTTTCAATATAGGAAATTGAATTCCACATGAAAAGTTTGGAACTCAACTCCACTCACAACCTTGTTTTCATCAATTCCCTAATTCCTCCAATTTCAAATTTGAACCCAAGTCCCTTTTTTTTCTTTATTTCTGTTAACTCAATTAATTCAAAATTAAGTAATTCTTTTTATTTATTTCAATTTGATTGTGCAACTCAATTGCATTTGAATTAAATTAAATAATAACATTTAGTTTAATGTTATTTTTCCAGATGTTATTTAATTTTTTTCAAATAAAAAAACCTTTTATTCAAAAAATTGAGTTTTATAAATAATTAAATTTTAAAGTGAATGTATTTAATTAGTTTTTATTAATTAAATACCTTTATTTCCATAATAAGTCTTTTAATTAAATTATTAAATTTAATAAATATATCTAATTAATTTCTATTAATTAAATACTCCCACCTTTAAATAGCTAAAATAAGAAGATCTAATTTATTTAAATTACATAATTAATCTAAATAAATTATCTAATTATAACAATCGTATCAACCAACTAGAAATCAACTGAACTTAAAGAACTATAACCATGCTCAAGGAAAGGACTATAAACTCACATCACCTGGATGAATTCGGGAAGGGTAAAATATCAGAATCTTGTCCACTATTTGAGAACAATAGAATGGCTTAGGTTGGGATTTGGATTTGAATATTATCTCCGCTATTTTACCATTGAGACTTGCGATAGGGCACACTCATCCTAACAATTCAGGGAAGTCAATGCCTGGTACCTGTAAACCTACATAAAAGACCATCATGTACATACATACATACACATATATAACAAGAAATTGTGAGGATTGAGAGATTGTGTAGATCCTACAAGCAAGTAATTACGACTTTGTCCCTCAACCATATCAAATACACCAAACAGAAAAGTAAAAGCATACATGATAACCATACACATGCAAGTATGGGGTAAGTATAATCATAACCATAAATATCATTTAAACATGTAAATAATCATCATCAAAGTAAACCATATCATCTAACTACAAATATATATAGTGTCCATAATTATTCAATCATCAAAATCACCATGCAATGCCATACATCTAAAACCACATAATAACTAAAATATCAACACACACATAAAAGTGGCCTAAAAGAGTTTGGTAATATAAAACTGAAAGCAAACTATGGGTGGGTACTACATCCTCCCCCTAGAAGTAGGCTTACTCCTGGAATCCTACAAACAAATAGGGATATAAATCTTGTAATCTCGCTGCGTCCTCCCAAGTTGCTGATGACTCATCAATAGGGTCCCATTGAACTCTTACATGCTCGATGGTGCAATCCCTGAGGGTTAGATATCACCGTTGAAGAATGTGTACAAGCTCCAAAGCTAGTTACACGTCCTCTACCTGCAAAGCATTCTAGTCAAGTACATGTGCAACATATGGTATATACTGTCTAAGTATTGAAACATGGAAGACATCATGAACGCGAGACAAGATGGATGACAAAGCAAGATGGTAAGAAATTGGTCATACCTTCTCAAGAATCTCAAAAGGGCCTACAAAATGAGGTGCCAACTTTGAGCCCTTTCCATAATGGACCAGACTCTTTCGTGGATGCACTCTCAAGAACACCTTAACGCCAACAGAAAATTGCTTGTCCACTCTATGACCATCTGCATATTTCTTATGTCTATTCTGAGTTGTGGTCACATGCTCATGGATGTGCTCCACCTATTGCTCCATATCTCAAAGTATCTCAGGACCTAACAGAATACGATCCTCTAGCCTATCCCAACTCAAAGGTGTAGGACAAGGATGACCATACAAAGCGTGAAAGGTGACATGCCAATTGAACTGTGATACCCATTATTGTAGGAAAACTTGACCAAATACAAATAGTCCTCCCAGTGAGTCTATTTATCCATGAAATACATCCTTAGCATATCCTCAAGAACCTGATTAACCCACTCTATTTGACCATCGATCTTGGGGTGATATTCTGACTTGAAAGTCAATTGTGCTCCAAGATCATGCTACAAAGAAGTCCAAAATGTAGAAGTGAATATTGGATCCCTATCTGATATAATTCATAGGAGATACCATGCAACCTCACAATATCCTACATAAAGACCCTAGCTACAATAGGTGTTGTATATGATGCTCTCATATGAGAAAAGTGTGCCACCTTGGTCAACCAATCAATGGTAACCATAATGGTATCATGTCTACAGGGCGTCACATGCAAACCTATGATGAAATCCATCGAGATGATATCCCATTTCTAGGATGGAATGAGATTAGGTTGTAAAAGTCTTGTTGGATGCTGGTGGTATGCTTTAACCCTCTGATACTTTAAGCATTTGGCAACAAAATCAGCAATGTCATGTTTCATACCAGACCAATAGTATAGTTGTCAAAGGTATGCATGCATCGTCTTGACACTTGGATGTGTCGAGTAAGGTGCACAATGAGCCTCAAATAAGATCAAGGTACGAAGATCATCTGATAGGGGCACATAAATCCATCTCTTATAATGCAAAAGATTATATGACTCCAAAACATATCCTAAAAAATTTCCCTCCAAAAGTCTCTCTGACTCAATTTCAGCTCTCACTTCCTTATACCAAGTATCTAAAGGAAGTGCCTGAAGTATATGACTCTGTGAATCTACAACAAGAGTCAAAGCTGATATCTCATGTCTCTTGTGACTCAAGGTGTCGGCTACCACATTTTCCTTACCCTAGATGTACTTGACCTCAAATTCATATTCATAAATAAAATCCATCCATCACCTCTCTCTGGCATTCAAATTAGGTTGGGTAAAGATATACTACATGTTGTGATGGTCACTATGAAGCTCAAATCAGTGTTCCAATAGAAAATGTCTCCATTGGACTAATGCATGAACTACTGCTGCCAACTCAAGATCATGTGTAGGATAATTCAATTTGTGCTCCTTGATTTTGAGAGATTCATAAGCAATCACTCATCCTTCTTGCATAAGGACCACTCCTAGATCTTCCAAAGAAGCATCCACACACACCACAAAATCACCTGTAGGGTCTGGTATTGCTAGAATAAGTGCATTGGTCAAACACTTCTTAAGGTTCTGGAAAGACTCTTCACACTTCTTTTTCCAAATATAATTCTTCCCTTTCCTCTGGAGAGAAGTAATCTAATATGTAACCATAGAGAAGTCTTTGACAAACCTATGATAGTATCCTACTGGGCCCATTAAACTGTAGACTTCAGATATGTTGGTGGGGGTTGGCCAATCTACTATAGCTTGAATCTTGGAAGAATCCATTGAAATAACCTCACCTGAGATTACATGCCCCAAATACTAAACTTCAAACTGAAAGAATTCACACTTCGTTACAGTAGCGTACAATTGATTGCCACAAAGACACTGTAGAACTAGTTGTAGATGTTCCTCATGCTCTTCTATATTTCTAGAATATATCAATATATCATCTAAGAAGACGAGAAAAAAATGGTCAAGGTAAGAATGAAATACTCCATTCATTAAGCACATGAAAACAAATGGATCATTTTTCAAACTAAAAGGACTACTGTGAACTCATAATATCCATAGCGAGTGTGAAATGTTGTCTTGTGAATGTCTACATCCTAAATGCACAACTAATGGTATCCTGACTTGAGATCAATCTTGGAGAATACCTTAGCTCCATTTATCTGATCAAAGAGATCATTGATTTTTAGCAAAGGGTACATGTTCTTGATTGTTACCTTTTTCAACTATCTATAGTTAATCCATAAGAGTAAAGATCCATCTTTCTTCTTAACAAAAAGTACAAGTACTCCCCATGGAGAAACAGTCAGATGAATGTTGTCCTTTACCAAAATATCTTCTAATTGCAGCTTAAGCTCATTTAACTCCTGAGTGGTCATCCCGTAAGGATCTCTACATATAGGTTGTGCTCCTGGAACAAGATCAATGCAAAAATCTATGTCACACTTAGGTGGCATACTTGAAATCTCACTAGGAAAGACATCAATGAATTCTTGAAGTATAGGATGATCAAGAGTCTTCTTCTCAGTTTCTACTTCATCTATCTCATTCATAGTTATGGTAAATACTTGACATCACTTTTGCATATTTCTCTTGGCTTGCATAGAATAAATCATATAGAGAGATATAAGGCACTAAATTCCCACTATCTCACGATCCTTACCAACATCATCTTTGCAACTAATTTTGTTTTGTCTACAATCAATGCTGGCTCCATGAGAACTTAACCAATCCATTCCAAGGACAACATCATATGATCCCAATGGAATCACATGAAAATATATTGTGGTGGTGAATTTACCTAGGTCTAACTCACACTTATGCACTAGAGAGTCTGTCAATATGCTTGCCCCAGAGGCTAACTCTACTTTCCATCCAATGCCTTGCTTTATTGCCACTAGCCCGCATCTCTCTACTATAAAAGAAGATATAAAAGAATATTTAACTCTTGAATAAAATAAAATAGAGAGAGAAATACCTCTAGTGACACCAAAAATCTCTACCACAATACCTAGATGCTCTTTCTGATGATGGCCCACTGCTACAAATACCCTATAAGATCTTCTGATATCCCCTATAGTAGGCTCTGAAGTTGCAGGTCTCTACCTTGAAAAATGCAATGAATGTTGAGGTAAATTCATTGCAATGTGACCATGATGCCGACATGAGAAGAAAATATTTCCTCTACCATGACCTCTGCTAGTGGAGGGTACACTAGACTACTGATATCTGCCTATGCCCGCAACTGAATGTGTGCTTGTGTAGACTAACTGTTCTGATTGTACCTATTGCATGAAAAGTTATAAAATTTCTTAGAGTGAGAACAACCATTTTGTGTTGGAGGATTCGTGCCCTTCTTCTACTGACTATGAAAAGAGGGAGGGGGTTTCTTAAAGTTTCCTGTACCTTGGTTCTGATTTCCTTTATAGCTTGAAGATATCAAAACTCCAGTCTAAACCCCTACCTATTCACCATGTCCTAGAGCCAAGTTTTCCTCAACCAAAGTAGCCTTAATAACTGCTTCCTTGAGGGTCTTGGGCTCAAAAATCTTAACCCCTCTAATGATACGACCATTGATTCCCTTGATGAAATGTTGTAACATGAGTGGTTAATGATCAATGAATCCCTCATAGGGCTTGAGCTT
Source organism: Chamaecyparis obtusa (assembly GCA_027943335.1). Classification (NCBI taxonomy): domain Eukaryota; kingdom Viridiplantae; phylum Streptophyta; class Pinopsida; order Cupressales; family Cupressaceae; genus Chamaecyparis; species Chamaecyparis obtusa. Next base: position 2,633,870 of record BSBK01003191.1, read on the forward strand.
AAAGAAATGTCACTCTTAATCCTAAACATACATGAACATCTACCATAGATTATGGAGCTCATATGCACACTGATGTTGCCACTTATTAGACAAGAAACATTCACAAAAATTTTCTAGGAAAAGCTCCTAGGTGACAGTATCCATAGTAAGTCCAAGTTTCACCTCCTCTATTTTCCACCATGAAGTTGAAAAAACCTTGAGGCTCATAATGGAACATCTTGCCTTAACATTAGTGTCAAACTGTTGCATGGTGAATGAACGATCCAAAGAAATGAGCCAAGTCTCTTCCTCAAAATTGGTACCAAGACCATTAAAAGGAGGTGGTTGTGATCTTAGAAGGTCTCACATCTTATTGGCCTTTGTGTCCCCTTGATTGAGGTTAGTGTCCCTCCTTTTTGAACTCTTAGATCTTTGTCTCTCCTCATTATCTAAATGATGTGATGCTTCCTGATCGACCTTGTTTTGCACAGGTAGGCACTCTAAAATAGTTTGGAGAATCTGGATAGCATTGAGTTCTCTTGAATCACTGTGGTGTTCACCATCCTCTTCCCTATTCTCCTCAACTCTCTAACTAACAGGAGGATAGGAAGTCTTCTTCTTCCACGTCTCATACTATGGCCTCCACTCCAGCCCCTAACTCTAGATCTAGTCTTAGTGGCCATCTTTCCTCCAACATTCAACAAAAAGAATGAAATAATTAAGACATGATGAGATTTAGAAATAATAGTATGAAATACAAGAGTGTTATATGTCTAAGTTTTGTTTTCAGGTTTTAAATGCTAGACAACTAATGGGCGTACAAAATTCCCAAATCTCCCAATGTTTGAAACATGGGCTATGATACCAAGTGTAATGCCCTGCCAGGGAACCTAAGAGATATTAACCTAAAACATGTTACTAAGTTTGTAGAATAGTTTTTTTCTTAAGTGTTTACAAATAATAATGAATAAACAAGTGGAAGTAAAACATAAAGTACATAAGTACATAAACATAAACATATTCTCCATATTAGATTACACATCTCAAGGGTTCATTGACGTAGAAACTACACAAATACATTTACATTTATCAATTACAATTATCCCCTAACTCAACTACATATTACATCATAATTACATCTGAATAATAAAGTATACATAATCATGAACATCCACTACACAAGTCGTAGGGTATGTAGTTACAATAAAATACAAAGTACAAAATAGAGAAGTGCGAGAACAAGAATAAGTCTCCAAGAAGATAGAAAAGGAAGTAACTGCAACTAGGATCATCTAGCATTGGAATGGGGACGTTGGAGTCTCAAATGGTAAAAGAATCACTACCTCCTGACCTTGTAGAAACCTATGGTTCCACTCCCACTGTGCTGAGGAGATAACATCAAATCCCACTTGGATAACAATACTAATCAAACCAGGTAAACTAAGCAAGGATCCTAGAAGCTCTTATCTCAAGGGTACAACTTATAAATCAAAGGTACACAAACTAACCTAGAGGCAACCAACACATGTAGGAAACCTAGAATGAAATCAAGGAAATGTCATCACATATGTCAACACCTTGGAGCAATCTCATTGGAATTTACTTCCAATTGTGATCACATGCAAAACCTAAAATCCTCTCATGAAGATAAGGATAACTGATCATGCCAAACTCACCATCTTACTAGGTGGGAAAGCATCTTTTTCCACTCCCATACTTAGCTTATACTAGCACTCAAGACATGGGTGAGGAACCATTATCTTATTAATTAATTTTAACCTCGTTTAATTTTATATTATCACTTAATTAAGTAACCTACTAAGGATACCTAGGTAGCCACTTCCGAGCTCCGGTGCCTCCAAAGTAATCCAATCCCCCTTTAACACCTAGATAACCTACCCTAGGTTTATAGTCTCAAAATCATGACTCAAGGTAAACATAATCCATAATTTCCAAAGCTGGTTCCAAGGAATAACAAGTACACAATAATAAATTTCCATCATAAAATCAAATTCATAAGGTTGGCTCACAATGTGATCAACTACCATATAAGTATGCAAGACAAACAAAGCAAATACAATATCTCCAACCCTGCCTCTAGTAACAGTCATATTAGGTTGACGTGGAAAAGTTTCCCCTCTAAACTAAACACATAAGGAATAAGATAGACAAACAATAGAATTTAATAAAATAAACTAATTTGTAAAATTCCATCATGAAATTAATCTATTAATAATCACTAATAACCTCTAATTACATTTGACAAATTAAATTCTAATCCTAACAAATCAATTTATTACGTTATTAAAATAAAATGAGTTTAAGAATTAAAATTACTAAAAAACATTATAATTTCACAAGGCTAATTCAGAAAATAAATAAAATTTCCCAATTTTATTAAACAAATAGACCTTCAAAAATAACATGTCATAAATCATTCACATCGACAACTAACTAAAGTAAATAATTTAATTAATTAGCTCAATTGGAAAAACAAATATTACTTAAAAGAAAACTAAGCCCAATTAAACTATACACATATACAAAAAAAGTATATACAGTTATTAATGTATATATAAACAGGTGTTTAATTTTTAAATAAAATAATCTTTATTTTTAATATTTTACTTTATTATTATTATTTTATATATTTTTTAATATTTTATAATTTAATATTAAATATTAAATACAAAAAATATATTTAAAAAAAATAAAAGCACATAAGTGTGTGGGGGGTGACCCACTAACGCCACCCTCGGCTGTTGTCATGACATCCTAGGCCTGTCGTCGACAACTATTAGTGTTGTCGTGGGGGGGGGATGGCCCTACCTCCTCCCAAATATTTTTTATATTAAATTCACTAGTAATTTACTATTCCTAAAACATCGAGCTTATATATATAATTTTTTTGAAAACAATGAGATGGGTATATGAATATATTATATATATAGCCTCAAATGCACAGATTAATCTAGGTATTTTCTAAATTCATTTTTTAAGGTTTTAATTAATCATTTCTTTACAACTCTATACAGATCTGAATTATCCCTAAATAATTATTGTAAATTCCAACCTAGGGTTTCTAGATAAAGTTTTATTTCACAGAATTTCAACGATCAATATTCTAAATTCTAATAATTTCGTTAATTCAAAACCCTAATTGAATTTAAGCAAAATCAAATCGAGAATTACATGTACACACACCCATTTTCCTACATCTATTTTTCGAGAATTTTAACATGGAAATAATCATAAACAACCAAATTATCTAGATTTCACATGCACAAAGAAGACACTCATTTCAAAAATAACAAAAATACAATCACAAGGGTTTGCAAATCCTACCTCAAACCACCAAATGAATATATGTGATGAAGACCAAAAATGAAGACAATCCAAGCTCTCATAGAAATTTCCTCCAAATTGAATCTTTCACCCAAAATTCTCTAAACTTGTGTGTTGAAAATAATGACCAAACTTTCCCAATATAGGAAATTGAATTCCACATCCAAAGTTTGGAACTCAACTCCACTCATAGCTTTGTTTTCATCAATTCCCTAATTCCTCAAATTTCAAATTTGAACTCAAGTCTCTTTTTCTTCTTTGTTTTCGTTAACCCACTTAACTCAAAATTAACTAATTCTTTTTATTTATTTATTTCAATTTGATTGTGCAACTCAATTGCATTTGAATTAAATTAAATAATAACATTTAGTCTAATGTTATTTTTCCACATGTTATTTAATTTTTTCAATTAATAAATACCTTTTATTCAAAATCTTAAATTTTATAAATAATTAAATTCTAAAGCGAATGTATTTAATTAATTTTCATTAATTAAATACCTTTATTTCCACAATAAGCTTTTTAATTAAAACATTAAATTTAATAAATGTATCTAATTAATTTCTATTAATTAAATACTCCCACATTTAAATAGCTAAAATAGCAAGATCTAATTTATTTAAATTTCATAATTAATCTAAATAAATTATCTAATCATAGCAATCATATCAACTAACCATAAATCAACTGAATTTAAAGAACCATAACCATGCTCAAGGAAAGGACTATAAGCTCACGTCACTTGGACGAATTTGAGAAGGGTAAAATATCAATAGAATGAACTAGGTTGGGATTTGGATTTGAATATTATCTCCCCTCTTTTACCATTGAGACTTGTGATAGGGCACACTCATCCTGACAATTCAGGGAAGTTGATGCCCGATACCTGTAAACCTTCATAAAATAACATGTACATACATATATATAATAAGAAATGGTGGGGATCGAGACATCATGTGGATCTCACAAGTAGGTAACTATGACTCCATCCCTCAACCATATCAATCATGCCAAATAGGAAAGTAAATGCATACATGATAATCATATATTTGCAAGTATAATCATAACCATAACCATCATTTAAACATGTAAATAATCATCATCAATGTAAACGATATCATCTAACTACAAATATATATAATATCCATAATTATTTAATCATCAAAATCACCATGTAAGGTCATACATCCAAAACCACATAATAACTCAAATACCAACACACACATAAAAGTGGCCTAAAAGAGTTTGGCAATATAAAATTGAAAGTGAACTATGGGTGGGCACTATAGGGCCCCTGTGTATCTACTAGGATGCACCATATTTCTTACTTATCAGGAAGGCAAGGCTAGAGAGGAGTTTGAGGTCTGCAGTGTCTTTATGTTTCCAGCCCTCTTGTGAGGCTCAACACGCTTCCTCCTCTACCCCTTCTTCATTGGGGGCTTAGAGGAAGCACGTTCCCCTTGGGAAACCCCCTTGCTTGCTGAAGCCTGAACATTACATAGCCTTATGTCGTGTCTTTTGTTCCTATGTCCACATCCTAGGTAGACAAATAACTACTTCAAAATAGGAGTAGATAGGGGTTGGACCGCTTTATATACTTCATTAATCATCCTTAATGGATTTCATTATCTTGCTAGCCCTTTAGAATAGTAGGGGAGTTCGGTCACTTTCACAGTCATGTGAGCTAGAAAATGATGTTTAAAAGGGGAGTTGTCATTCCTTAGCCCTAGTAGCTCCTCATGTTCAAGCATTCTTTCTAGGTAAAGGCACCCATGCTACCTAGGCCTAAGGTGAATATGCCTCCCACCATCCCTATCATTTCAAATATTCCTCACCCTTCTGTTTATGGCCAGGATAGGAAGCGTAATAAGATTGTACAGTCTTCTTTAGAACCTATAACTTAGCCTTCAAGGGAACCTCTTGTTCTTCCAGCTATCCACAGGAAATAAATGGGAAGATCACCCATGATTGAGCCTCCATCATCAACCCCACCTCCTAGTCCATCGACTGGACCCTCTTCGGTGTTAGTCGTGACACCAATGACCTCTCCTATGAAGCATGATGGTATTGATCCCCTACAAACTTCTCAATCGAGTTTGCATTGATGTCAAAATAAAATTACATGTGAGGATAAGTGTCATCAACAAGAGATGGCCTTAGGCTATTTTTGTGCTTTCAATTAGTTTTGTAGTGCTTTTAATAGTTTCAACAACGCATTCAATTAGTTATGTTGCGCTTTTAATTAAATTAAAAAATTTTAGAATCTGACTGTCAGGAAATGAATTTCTCATGGTTTTATGATGATAGGTCATAAAAAGATAAAAAGATCCATAGAGCAGATATAACAAAGAAAACAAAGTTTTGGCAAAACGTATCAAAATCGAGAACATAGCTCATATCAAACACGTTTTGGAGAATTCGTAGCAAGAAGGTGAGGTATACGAATGATATTTACAAGTTGTTGAAGCTTACAAAATGAAATTTATTTCCTTAAATTGGATTTACATGCCTTAATCAATTTTTAGCAAATGAGAAAAATAAGGCTTAGAATTCAATTTTTGTTGGTTTTCTTCATATTTCTTGTTTGTGTTCACTAACTTTTTGGAGAGGAGACAAAGGAATGGGAACGATCGCAACTAGGTGAGTCAAAATCATGGAAAAATCCATTAAAAATGTCCCTAGCCTTTGCTAGTTTCGAATTAAGGTAAGCCTAAAACTTGGTCAATTTTTGCTTAAATTGTGGCCTTGTAATTTTTGTCAAAATCTACTAATTAAACCAACATAAAAGATAAATCAAGCATTTAATCAATAACCCCTTGTTTGTGGAGGAGAGTAGAAATACTCAATTCCCATTAGTTAGTGGGTTTGGATAATCAAACATTGTTAATTGTGCTTGGGAGGCAAAAATAGGTAGGGATATGCTCTTCACCTTTTGGTGAATCAAACTCCTAAAACCTATTTCTTAAGTCCATTTATTTCTTTACAAATGAACATGTTATATCTTTAGTGGGCTCACCTCCTGAGATTTGCCTTAACGAGGTTGGTGAGAGGGACAACCCAAAGTGGGATACAATTTCCTTTGTCACAATAATCCGATCCACTATAAAAATAAATGCCTTCATCCTTAATGGGGTGGATGACAAAATGATATTAAGCTTTGAACTTCCTTGAGTAGTCCTTCGAGATTGCGCAAAACTCTGATATACCGGTGGTGGGAAGCCCCTTAATTTTGGGGGGATGAAACTTAATGTCCATTTTGAATGGAATCTTGATTAAATACCTTGTTAACTTAGAAAATCATACCTTGTAAAGCCATGCATAAGAACCAATTTGACAACTAGGTAGATTTCTTGGAGTTACTTTTCGTGAAAAACCCGTGATAACATTCTTACATATTCAAACACTTTGTGTGTAGAGGGTTCAAAAAGAACAAGTGTATTTGTGGTTGCTTTGTTTGAAGATACATAGAACAAGTGAGAAACATCCATTTTGCAAAATCATCTTATGTTTTTAATATCTTCGCTAAAAGAACCATCACCAAATTTGGGGGAAAATAATTTCAAATCCAACCTTTGTTGATGTCGGGTTTTACATGATCTCACAAACTCAAACTATCTTTACAAGAAGACAACACTTGCATTGCAAGAGAGGTTCTTGAATTTGAATTTCAAACTCACTTCATTCATACTCAAGACCAAGAGGATAGTCTCCCAAACTTATTCGAAGAAAGAATCAATCCAATGGATCGAAATGACTAATTTTATGATTATCTTTATGGGGGAAATAATGAAGAGAAGAGGAACTAATCAAGGGGATACCAACCAATAAAATCAAGGGACTAAGGAAACAACTAAAGACAAAGCCAATAGGGCAGCCCAAGATCCCAAATTCCTTGAAATCATGGAGAAACTCTTAGAACAAAATAAGGAAAGGTTTTTCCTTAACTTAGCCCAATTAGGGGTAAAACTTCATCATGATTATGACATTGCCACACTTAAGAAAAATGAGGAAGAGGATAATCCTATAGGTGTTATGAATAAACAATTGAAAATGTTTCAAGCACAAATTGACACAATGAAGAAAGCAGTTGAACCTAAGCCCTTTTCCATCGAGGCTTTATGCCCATTTCCATTTGATAGGAGCTTGGTTATGGCACCTTTCCCACTTAATGTGGTCTTTCCTAAGTATGATAACTATACGGGTAAATCAAACCCACAAGACCATCTTAGAGAATTTTGTTCTCTAAGTATCAAATTCATGCACGATACAACTTATTTAATGAGGCTATTCCCAATGAGTTTAGGAGGTCAAGCCATGGAATGGTTCTCTAAACTTCCATGAGGAATTAAAACATTTGAGGAATTAGCCTCAAAATTCATGACTCATTATTCGTACAACATAGAGCACGAAATCACCATGCTTAATCTATGTGATACCAAACAATGAGATGGTGAGTCTTTTCTAGGGTTTCTCCAAAGATGGAGAATGGTCTTTGCATGATATCCATGAAGCATCCCAATATTTATGAATAACGTAAATATGGAGATGAACTATAGACTCCAACTTCAATGTCCCCCCACATTTGAAAAGCTCATAAAAAATAGGATAAAAATTAAAGAAGCATTGGTTAAAAGAGGTAAAATCAAATTATTCAAAGATAATAAAACCTATCCCAACACCACCAACAACAATAACTTAAATAATTATCACAATAATAAAGAAGCCAGAAATCACAATGATAAACCAAAATTATGGTTGAAAAGTATTGATAAAAATCTTGTGAATGATGGAGTTGTGGAAGCACACAACTTGAAGGCAACTCCTTTTACCTTATCGAGCGAGTCAAACCCAACATATAATGTTAACCAATTGACCAAAGCTCCTTTCAACACCAACAACACTAACCATAACAACAACAACAACAAAAACAACAATCATTTTAATAACTCAAATGCTAATAAGCCTAAACCATTCTTTTCCACCTATCAAAGAAGAAAACTCACATTTCTAGGTGAACCTTTGGAAAATTCATTAAGAAATTTAGTGGCCAACAAGATCATTACCTTACCCAAAGCAAGGCCATACGAACCTCAAGTCAAGCCAAAATGGTGGAATAATTCTCATCATTGCGAATATCATCATAATAACGGACACAAGACAAATGAATGTATGAAATTGAAAAACCTTGTCCAAGACCTAATCGATGATGGAACCATAAAAGTGGAAGGACCTCAAAAAAATTAGGACCATGTAGCTTTCAAGAATCCTTTCCTAAACCATGAAAAGGGGGAATCATCAAATACCAATCACAATAATAAAAGGGGTGATGAAAAGGTGAATTTTTCCCATACTTATGACAACACCATAAATACCTTAAGTGGTGATGAAAATATGATTAATGTGATTGTGATAAAGGAAAACCAAAAGGAGGCAACATCTAATATCGTGACTAGTGGGAAAGAATCAAAGATTACTCTATCAGGAGGTGCCCCTAGATTTACTTTACCTAATCAAACATCCTCTTCTTCATCATAACAATACAATTTGGTGGAACAATTGCAAAGAAACCCTACCCAAATTTCTATCTTAGAGTTGCTCAAATTATCACCTACTCATAAGGAGATTTTAGAAAATTCACTTGTTGAGACCAATGTACCTTTGAATTTGGATGTGGACAAGTTCCAAAATATGGTAGGACACCTAGTTGCACCCCATTTTTTATCCTTCTCAGAGCAAGATGATGTGTCATTAAATCACCCATAAAACTTGCCTTTGCATATTGAGGTGTTGATCCAAAAGCATAGAGTTAAGAGAGTCCTCATTGATGGGGGAGCCAACCTAAATATATGCACCTTAAATTTGGTTAAAAGCCTTAGGATTTTCTGAGGAAGCTATTGTCCCAAAGAATAAAATAACCATTAAAGCTTATGATGATGAATAAAGAGCCTCCGAAGGTATAATAGTACTCCCCATTAGAGTTTCTCCAATGCAAAAAGAGACCTTTTTCCAAGTCCTAGATCTGAAATTGACCTATAATGTCCTATTAGGAAGGCCATGGAACTAGGAAATGCAAGCAGTATTGTCAAAATATTATCAATGCCTCAAATTACCCTACATGGGACAAGAAGTCATGGTAAGTGGGGATTCAAACCCTTTCCAATATTGCAATAATATGAAACCCATTAATGAATCCTTGGTTCCACATAATGTTGAAGGATCTATATCAATCCAAATAGAATAAGGCCAAAGTTCAAAGGATCTCCCATCTACAAAAGGAAAAGAAAAAGTAAAGGAAGAAGAAAGTGTTGTTGAAAATCACAAAGTTCCCACTAACTTGACTACATCAACTAAAGGAAAGGAGAAAGTTAGTGAGGAAGGTACCCATGAAGCAAAAGAAGATCAAGCCCATTCAAACTTACACAAAGGAAGCCCATTATAAAAAAATGGAGAATATGATGAAATTTTTTGAGAAGCATTTCCAAATCAAGCAAAAGGGGGTGGGTGAATACTCTTTATCTATGATGGACCTACCTTTATCTCCCAAGTCCCATGGAAGACCATCTAGCCTACATATAGCCCATAAATACAATGCCCACTTTGTAAGGGCTAGTACTTCCTCATCTATGGATGAAGAAGATAATGAAATCTTAAAATGGCTATACAAGGATGATGAGTCAAGTGCCCATGAAAAATGAATTCAAAACATAAGCATCCCTACTCATCAATATGGTAAAGGTTTCCAAATAATGTAGAAAATGGGATATAAAGGACAAGGACCTTTAGGTACAAGAAATGAAGGGTTAATTGAACCCATTGAGATGTAATGGAGGGATAGTAAAGAGAAAATTAGATTGGGATATTTCGAGCAAGGGTACACTCAAAAGAAATACCCTAGGGTTTATGATCAAATCTTGCAACTAGGTTCCCAAAGTGATGAAGTTAAAACAATTGGGAGTGGGACTCATTGTCAAGTAATTCTTTCCAAGATAAAGAGGTGGATGTAATTCACACTTATGCTTCCAACAAAGAAAAATAACAAGCTTTAGGATCAAATCAGAATCAAGCATCAAGTTCTAGTCAAGAAGTGTTATAAAATGTTCCAAGGAAAGAAATCAAAGAAATTCAATGGGTAGGAGAACCCTATGTTCTATCATGGTTACCTACTATAGGAGAATCTAACACTAGGTTTAATCCAAGAGATTTTTAGCCATTAGAAACTTGAGAGGATTTGAGTGAGGAAGATTTTGCCCCAAGTTCCCTAAAACATCTAGAAGAGGCACATGTTATAGATTTGAGAGATAAAATGTTTGAACCTTCTAATGAGGTCATGTTTTTAAACCCTATCGAGCCAAACCAAAACATTGATCCCTTATCTATCCAAAGCTTATTGAATGGGATTCTATCAAACCTACTATACTTCCTACATTTTTGAATGACAAAACGGTGTCCTGATACCTTAATGTGATTGAACCTTCTTCTACCATTGAATATCAAGAAGAAGTGACAAAGGGAAGTACCCAACCTCTCAATTCAGATAAAAATGAAAAGAATAAAAAAAATAAAAAAATGGAAAGAATCTAATCTTGAAAACCACATTGTGGTAGCATTAGATCAAAAAGAGAAAGAAATAAAGAGTGCTTCTGAAGGTGAAAACCCAACAGAGGAACCTAAGGAAGAGAGGTTGGATACTTTGCCTGAACAATATGAGGAAAGGCCACCTATTTTGATTGAACCAACAAAGAAAGTGAACATTGAGTTAGAAATAGAACTAAAGATTATACACCTAGCAACTTCTTTATCAAGTGAAGAAAAAGAGGATTTCATGAAATTCTTTAAGGAGAGACAAATTAATTTCACATGGTCATATGATGATATGTCAAGACTAGATCCTAATCTAATAATGCATCATTTAAGCATCAAGGAAGGAGTCACACCAGTCAAACATAAATAGAGGAAAATTCACCCACACATAGCACTCCTTGTCAAAGTGGAGTTAGAAAAATTGTTGAAAGTGAGATTCATAAGAGCCATCAATTATTCCAAATGGATATCAAACATTGTGCCTATTTCAAAATTAGACAAATCATTCAAAATTTGCATGGACTTCAGAGATCTCAACCTCACATGTTCGAAGGATGATTTTCCATTACCGAGCATAGATGCCATAGTAGATATGACAACGGGTCACTCCATGTTCACATTAATGGATGGATTTAGTAGCTATAATCAGATTAAAATGGCACCTTATGATCAAGATAAAATGGCATTCACATGCGCGTGGGGGACATTTTGCTTGAATGTTATGCCCTTTGGTATAAAAAATGCAGGAGCAACATATCAACGAGCCATGACTACTATTTTTCATGATATGATGCATAAATTCCTAGAAAACTATGTAGATGACATACTTGCAAAATACAATTCAAGGGAAGAACATCTACCCATTTTGGAGACAATATTCACAAGGTTGGAGCAATTCAAAGTAAGACTCAATCCTAAGAAATGTGCATTTGGTGTACAATCAGGGAAGCTGCTAGGATACATAGTTTCAGCCAAAGGAATTGAAATAGACCCCGCAAAATTAATAGCAATTATGGAAATGGGGGAACCTCAAAATGTAAGCCAAATGAGATCACTTCAAGTCAAGATCTAGTCAATCAAGAGGTTTATATCACAACTGGCAGAGAAATGTCACTCTTTTACTCAACTCCTTCACAAGGACATAGTATTTAGATGGGATGAAAAGTGTGAAGAACCATTCACATTACTTAAAAAGTACCTGATGAGTCCACCTAATTTGATGCCACCAATAAGAGGAAAACCATTGATTTTGTAAATTTCAGCGACATAACATGCTTTAGGAGCACTCTTGGCTCAAGAGGAGGAAAATGGTAGAGAAAAAGCCATCTATTACATAAGCATGACATTGGTAAAATATGAGTTGAATTACACATTTATAGAAAAGCATGTCTAGCAATGGTTTTTGATTACCAAAAGCTAAGACATTATATGCTATCTCATAAAATTAGACTTATAGCAAAAATAGATCCATTAAAATATCTCCTAAGCAAAACAACCCTCACGAAAAGATTGGCCAAATGGGTCATGGTTCTAAGCGAGTTTGATATTGAATATGTGGATTGAAAAGCAATCAAAGGCCAAGTGATAGAAGACCAATTAGTAGAGTCACCATTACAAGATGAACATCCAATTCAAGTAGAGTTTCCATATTCAGAGATAATTAATGTTGAAGAAAAGACATTGAAGCTATACTTTGATAGCTCTTGTACACAACATGGATCAGGTGCAGGAATATTATTAATTACTCCTCAAGGGTCAACAATTCCTAAGTCATAAAAGCTACTATTTCCATGTACAAATAATATAGCTTAGTATGAGGCATTAGTTATCGACATCAAATTAGCATGGGAATGGAAAGTGACAGAATTGCAGGTATTTGGAGATTCTCAATTGGTCATTAATCAAATAAATGATGAGTATAAAACCAAATATGATAAGTTGATACCCTACAAAAACATGATAGAGGATCTCAAGAAGTACTTCACATTGATAAATTTTGAGCAAGTACCATGAGAAAAGAATAGAGCAGCCGATGCAATGGCTACATTAGCTTCACTTCTCCAAATGTCAGATCAAAGTGCCAGATATGAGTTCTTGGTAGAAGAAGTTGGACAACCCGCATTTGACCCTTCTCATCCCCACACAATTTTCATATTAGTGGAAGATGAATCATCTTGGTATGGATCCATTTATACATACCTCAAAGACCAAACCTTGCCCATGGACCAAACCAGAAACCAAAAGAAAATCTTTATAAGACAAGCCTCTCGCTACACTATCATATCCAACACATTGTATCATAAGGGTCTAGAAGGAATGCTTTTAAGGTGTCTAGAGAAGGAGTCGTCAACTTTAGCCTTGCAAGAAATCCACATAGTAATTTTTGGGCCACATTTGAATGGCTTAACCCTAGCGAAGAAACTTCTTATGATAGGATATTATTGGCCCACTATGGAGAAAGATGCTTGTCACTTTGCGAAGAATTGTAAAAAATGTGAATACCATGGGAACCTGATTCATGTGCCATCTCAAGAACTACATTTGATGACTACACCATGGCCCTTTATTAATGGGGTTTGGACTCAATAGGCATGATTTATCCACCATCCTCAAATGGTTGCAAGTTCATCATTACAACAACTAAATATTTTACCAAATGGGTAGAAGCTATGCCATTATCCACTACCACAGGAAAGAAAATTTCTATGTTCATATTAAACCACATAATTTGTAGGTACATTGTTCCTCAGGCCACCATAATGGATAATGTGAAACATTTCAAGAATAAGGACTTGAAAGAATTATGTGCAAAATTCCATGTGGTACATCACTCATTTTCAATATATTATCCGCAAGGTAATGGACAAGCGGAGGCTACAAAAAAAAACATTTTGAAAATATTGAAGAGGACTGTGGATAATTCAAGTAGGGATTGGCATATTCAAATAAATCCCACTTTATGGGCTTATAGGACAAGCATCAGAACACCAACGGGAGATACACCCTTCTCACTAGTTTATGGAGATGAAGCAATTTTACCTTTGGAGGTAGAAATTGTTAATATGATTTAGAACAACAGAGAGGGGGGGTGAATCAGTTGTTCTCAGGTCCTGATGTATAAAACAATCTCAAATAGATATAGTACTTTCCTAAGTAGAAACAATCTTACCAGTTAAGGTTTGACATCAATGACAATACAACAATTGTTTCAATGCAGTTTCCAACAATCTCCCTCTTTGACATTGATGGCAACACCATATGATATCTCCTAAATAACACATGGATTACCAACCAATCCAAAAACTTGTCTGTCCATTAGAAAATTATTTATAATATCCTTAGCTTCATTCTGATTCAGAATCCTATAAGCCTCACTTTTGTGACCGTCAGAAGTATTCAAATCTCCCTCTATCCTAATTCTTCATTTTAGTTGATCAGCCTTATCTTCAGTTCCATCAGTTCATCTCCCATTGGGTCATCTCCATCTTGCCTTTTAGTATCACGTGTTATCATATCAGTACATCTCCCTCTTTGACAAAAATGCCAAAGCAACAACTAAAACATACATCCATCAAATGTAGATAATATCGGTGTAGCTCAATGTTTCTCCCTCTGTCATCTTTCTTATGACTGATTTCTTGTCTTTGCTTCTCTTCATAACTCTAGGCCAGCCCTAAAGTGTGACAATCTTCTACATCAATTTGTCAAATTTTCTGCTGTAGCACATTTGATGCAGTGCTACTAGCTTGTCTAGGAAGCCTCAGTTAGGGTAAGAACCCCTAATTGACTTCTCAAATACTCATGAGCTTCTCTGGGTAAAGCTTTAGTGAATATGTCTGCTAATTATTCTTTTGTATTGACATATTCCATTCGGACTTCTTTCTCTTGTACTAATTCTCTCAAGCAGTGATACTTGATTGCAATGTGTTTGGTCTTAGTGTGCATCACTAGATTCTTAGAAATATTGATAGCACTTGTGTTATCACATAAAATAACAACAGGTTCAGTGATTTCTTCTTTCATGCCTATCAACAATTATTTTATCCATACCAAGTTTGAACAGTTTATTGCAGCAGCAACATACTTGGCCTCAGCAGTAGATTGGGAATGCAATTTTGTTTCTTGCTCATCCAGGAGACTAATCTCTGTCCAAGAAAGAAAGCTCCACCACTAGTACTCTTTCTATCATCTACATTTCCTACCCAATCAACATCTATATAAACTTGGAGTTCAAATTTTTCATCCTTCTTATAATATAGACCATAGTCAGTAGTTCCTTTAAAGCATGTCATAATTCTTTTCATGGCCATCATATGTGTTTCCTTAGGATTGATAGAGAATCTTGCCACAATCCCAAAAACTAATGCAATATCTGGTTTGCTATGTACATCATACTGCAATTTTCCAATCATGGATCTATATAGGATCTGATTCACTTCTGTAGCATCATCATACTTAGATAACTTTTGTCCAGTAACCATAGGAGTTCCTATTGGTTTAGCATCTTCCATCCCAAAAGTTTTCAGTATTTCATTAACATACTTAGACTGTGTAATGAAAATTCCATTCTTCCTCTGATATACTTGTAAACCAACAAAGAATTTGATCTCACCAAACATATTCATTTCAAATTTAGTTTGCATTTCATTTGAGAAAATTTTACATAATGCATCTTGTCCACCAAAAATAATGTCATCCACAAAGATTTTTGCCAAAAAGATACCTTTACCTTCTTCATCCTTCATGTACAAATTGCTTGTGTCATTTTTTCTTGAAAATCCAATCTATATCAAGTAGTTGTGCAACCTCTCATACCATGCTCTGGGAGCTTGCTTCAATCCATATAATGCTTTGTTTAGTTTGCACACCATGTGTCTTTTGTTTGGATCAATAAAACCTTCTGGTTGTTCTATGTAAACTTCTTCTTATAGTATACCATTCAAAAATGTAGACTTGACATCCATTTGATATACCTTGAAATCTTTATAAGCAGCATATGCAAGCAGAGTTCTTACTCCTTCCAATCTAGCTATAGGGGAAAAAGTCTCCCCATAATCTATTCCTTCTTCTTGTGCGTAGCCTTTGCATACCAGCCTAGCTTTGTTCCTAGTGATTTCACCATTTTCATTCATCTTATTCTGAAACACCCATTTTGTTCCTATAACATTCTTGTTTTCAGGTCTCGGTACTAGAGTCCAAGTATCATTCTTCTCAATTTGGTCGATTTCTTCATTCATTCCTTGTATCCAATCTTCATTCTCCAATGCTTCTCTAGTTGTCTTCGGTTCAAATTCACATAGCAGACATGTTGGATCCTTAGTCTTACTTCTGGTCTGGATTCCAGTATCTTTGTCTCCAATTATCTGTTCAGGCTTATGATGTCTTCTTAAATATTTTGCCAAAATAGGTTCAGCTATTCTCTCCTCTATTTCATCATGTTCCTTAATAAGATTGTCAGATTCAACTTCAGAATGCTCGGCAACCTCTTCCTGATACTCAATAGCATTTTCTTATAGCCCGACATGTTCTTGTTCTCTCTTGGCATTGTTTTCCTGATGCTTGGTAGTTTTTGTCTGTCGCTCGACATTGCTTACCTGAGACTTGGCATCAGGTGCAAGTCTGTTACTTGCCTCTTCTTCTTCTTCATGTACACAAAAGATCTATAATTTTCTAGTTCTCTTTTGTTGTCAGCTTCATTTCTTTTTGCATACTCATCAATTTTGACATTCACACTTTCCACAATTTTGTTAGTGTTAGAGTTTAAACACTTATATGCTTTACTTTTTGTGGATTACCCTAGGAATATGCCTTCATCACTCTTAGCATCAAACTTTCCATTCCTAGTGTCTTTTAGTATATAGCACTTACTTCCAAAGATTCTAAAGTATTTAACACTCGGTGCATGCCCATGCCATAGTTCATAGGGTGTTAGATTTGTACCTTTCTTGATTTGTACTCGGTTAACAATTAGTATCAGAGCAGCTTCCAACAGAAATTCCATCCTTAAGAGTCTCATTCCATGGATTATTGAGTGAAGAAGACTATAGGGTTGCTAGACTGCAAGAATTAGAGCTATTATATGAAAGACAACAACAAGCTTTTGACCATTTGAAAGTGTATCAGAATTGAATGTCAAGGAATTACAACAAGAACATCAAACCAAGGACATTACAAATAGGTGATCTAGTCTTGCGAGAGAACCCTAAAAATCAAGTAGAAAGAGATAAGAAAGGGAAATGGGAAGCTAATTGCTTAGGACCTTTTATAATTGCTTCTTTTTTTGGAACGAGTACCTATAAACTAGTTGATTGTGAAGGAGAAGAGTTGCAAGAACCCATCAATAGTATACACCTGAAAAGATTCTACACATGAAGCAGAGGAAAGGGTATAAAGAAAAAGAGTATCAAAAAAATCAAATGAGATAGCATCCTATTTATTGTACATAGTCAAAAGAGATCTTGAAAAATTCAAAAACATTGAAAAACATAAAAGAAGAAACAAATCAGAAATGTAGAAAAGATAAAAAATAATGGAAACTTGAGCATGAAGAAATCTTAAAACATTAAGAAATGATCCTCAAAAATATGTTGTCTTGGTGAAAACCTAGCAAATAGGTGCCTTGATGATATGGAAAAAAAAATACAAAAATAGAAAATACAAAAAAAAAAGAAAGAGAAAAAGTGCCTTGGTGAAAACCAAGCAAATAGGCACCTTAGTAGCAAAAAAAGAAGAGAAAAAGCTGAAAAGGATAAAAAGAGCAAATCATTTCAATCGGTGAAATCTGGCAAATAGGCACCATTGAAAGTCCAAGTCAGTCTCATGCCTAGTTGTCATCCTTGTAGATATTGCATTCGCTAACCTTCATATATATTGCATAATAAAACCCCACAATTGCATTTGTAAGTACCTAAAGCTTTCTTCCTAGGTTAAAAAAGTGTCCAAAGTCCAACAAATGCCATTTATCCAACTAGGGCAAATCTATTCTCAAGGAAAAATGATTCATCAAAGCAAACATATTTTGACACCAAATCAATTCATCAAATCACAAGTGACCTACTCACATGATCAAATCATAATCCAAACATCAATCAATCAAATGCAAACTATTGATCCAAGATCTCACAAAGAATTTACTTTTAATTAAAAATATGAAATGGATGGAACTATACTTGAAATATGGATTAGAAAAACAAAGCAATTTTTTTAAAAGTATTTACTTGATTGATGAAATCATGTCTTTCTAGCAAATCAATGAAGCCTTGAACCAGATAAGCAATGATGAGAGCATGATATTTTGTTGATTTCTGAATTAGTGCCTTAAGATCAAGGTTTTAAAGTATGCATCATTCATCTAATGACATGATCATCAAAGAATCATCGAGGACATGTACATCTGGTGAAACCAAGATCTTTGTTTGTTTATGCAACATGATACCTTGGATATTTTGATGTTCAATATTATAATACCAAAATCCACTTGCAACATAGAATCTGACAAAAGTGGTATTCATACTCTCATGATTGTTTCAATCAGTGATAGTTGTACAAAAAATGGGAAAGCAACATGGAAAAGGGAAAAGGTATTCATATCACCATGGTTGAACCAGTGATGGTTGTACCAATTTTAGGTCTCAAAATTTCTCAATGATGAAAATAAGCTCCTAATTTTGTGAATAGTGACAGCTAGCTGCATCCATCTTAGATCAAATGCATTTAAGATGTTTATTTTTCTTAGCTCAAAAATTGATTGAAAATAAAAAAGAGGGGGTGGAGTTAAATCAAAAATCAAAGTCAAAAGTTCATCAAAAAATTATGTAATCAAGTGTGTTGGAAATCAAAAATCAAAATAAAAAAGTTCATTGCATTAGATTGCATTCATTTTAATTCACACCACTTAGTTGCATTCATTGCATTCATTATTTTAGTTCACATTAGGAGATCATTAATCACATTACACTTAAGTTCATCTTATCACATGCATTCATTTTAGTTTTCATCAATTACATGGCATTTATTGCATTCATTATTACATTTCATCTCATCTTAGTGTATTAATTACATCATTGCATTGTCTAGATCATTTAAATTGCATTAAGTTCATCCATCATTCATTCATTCATCACATCAAATCTGAAATCATCATTAATCATTAAAAATCCATCTATCATTAAGATCATTACAATATCAATCCATTCATTACATTTACAAAATCCATACATTACATTAACCATCCATTGCATTACATCATCCATAAATGTATCCATAAACATCATCACATAGCATATCATTAAATCATTAAATATTCATCATAATTTTTTTATATATATTAAAATAGAGTATCAACTGAGCAATTACAAAAAAAACCATAGGGAATATTCACATAGTTTTGTTACTACTAAGAGCACCTTAGTAGGACATAGTAATTACATAAAGCCATAAAGATGGCATCAGACCAAAAAGAGAGACCTCGCTTTACAAGTATAATGTTTGTATATCAAAAAGGAGAATTTGAACACTACTGCTAGTTATCCCATCCACTGATGTTGTTTCTGATGGTGTCACTTTCCCATCCTCTTTCACTGTTCCCTTGATCCAAAGAGTTCTAATTATTGTTCACATTATTATATTTTCCCATTCACTGTGAGTTGTATCCTACTGCTCTTCATTCCCGCTTTCTTCTTCAGGAGTCCTCCATCTATTCTCCATCAGTGTACCTTCTACCATGGCTTCCCTGTTTGTCTCTTATGGAGTTTCCATCAGAGAGGTAGATTGTACATCCCTTTTGAAAATGATCATCACCCCTTCCTTAAGTAGAGCTTGAAATATTTCTTCTGAGATTTATATCATGGTTGCAACCTGAGAGGTAATAGAAATATGTGTGAGTTTAATGAAAAAATCAATAAGATCACGATTCCTATTTTGAAAGATCTCTTCATTCCTCATTCTCCAAATGGTCCATAAAAAAACCATTGTTAGAGAAAACCAAAAGGAATTCAACTTGAAATCAAATTCAAACACAAAGCCCATAATGACTTCAGACCAAGAGAAGGAGTTAGAACAATTCCAAACAACAAGGTTACTTAAGAAGCTAGCCCACAAAGTCTTGGCAAAATTACACTCAAAGAACAAATGCTCATAAGATTCAATACACTTACATAAAGAACAATGAACAATCTGAGGGCCATTCTGAAACAAAAAAAGAATCAACAACTAACTTTTTTAACAGAAGCAACCATCGAAAATAGAGGATTTTGGGTTCCACTTTAGCATGCCAAAAAAAGTCAAACATGAAATGCCATCTAGTAGAAGACCAATCTATCTTCCAACTATGATTAATTTTGACCACAATACCATTTTCCTCTTTAAGCATGTTATAAATTTATTTACATGAAAACTTTTCCATGCAATTTCCATCATTCCATTTTATGAAATCAAACAGTTGCTTTGTTCTCAAAATTTTACCCGAAAAGCACTTACCAACTGCCTTATAAATAAGAGTGTATATTTTCTTTTGAGAATTAGGTATATTATATTTCTCTTTAAGAACCTCCCAAGGGGCCAACTGCTTGTCAACAATAACATCTTGGATGAGAGATATCCCTTTTTGATGCCACTTCTTGGCTGAGCAACACTGGGTTAAAGCCAAAGGTTTATCATTAAGATAAACCCCCTACCAAATAGATCTATCTGCTACTACATAGTACGGGCTCTTACCAACAAAAGTTCGAGAGCACAAGAATGGTTTGACCTGGCACCAATCCTTCCAGATGGTTTGAAAAGCCTTGGAACCAACAACTTGAATCTCAATATCCCCCATAATAAGATCCATTATTGGAACATCCCTCCAATTCCTGCCTTTTTTTATAGTGGCTCTTCCAATATTATTTCTAACTAGAACTTTCCAAGGTTCATTACCTTTCATGGCCTTGAGTGTCCATTTAGCTGCTAGTGCATATCCTTGAGCTTTAAGATCTCTTAGCCCTAAGCCACCCAATTTTTTAGGAGAAAAGCACCAATCCCACTTAACACAATGCCTTTTCCTATTACCTTGACCATCTGACTAGAGATAGTTTCTCAGGATCCTTTCCAACTTATTGATTTGGTTATTTGCCATCACCCAAGTAGAAGCATAGTAAACTGCATGAGAGGAAAGTACCTTCTGGACAATCTGCACTCTACCTACCAATGATAGCATGTGGGATTGCCACTTAATATGCTTATACTCTATTTTCTTATAAATCCATTCCCACATGTCTTTAATAGAGGGATTGACAACAAAAGGGATCCCTAAATATCTTACTATGGTGGTGGGACCTACCCACTTCCATTCTCTACTAAGAAGCCAGTCTGGGGGAGTGTCCAACCACCTAAGAATGATGGATTTATGGGGAGAAATTTTGGCTCTTGAGGCTAAACAAAAGAATTGTAGCCTATTAATGACATTGTCAAAATTTTCCTCTTCCATCTCTAGGAATAGAGTTGTGTCATCAGCAAACTGCTCAATGAGCATATTCTCTTCATTTGGAAGAGAGATGCCTTTAACTGGGTTACCAAGATCAGCAGCCTTGAGAATGAATGAGAGGGCATCAACAACAATGACATATAAAGTTGGTGCAAGAGGACAACCCTACCTGATAGATCTCCCAAGGGGAATACACTCTGAAAGTTCACCATTAACATCAATAACAGTAGAAGAGTCCTTAAATAGAATGTTGACCCACTTACAGAATACTTTAGGGAATCCAAAAGCTTCTAACATGTTGACCACAAACGGCCACTCTATTCTGTCATAAGCTTTTTCAAAATCTAACAAAACCATCGCTGCATTCTGATTGTCAGATTTGGCCCAGTTCATAGCCTCACAACTGGTTATGAGATTATCTAGGATATACCTGCCTTTTATGAAGCTAGATTGTGTAACTGAAACCACTTCTTTGAGGATATCCCTTATTCTTTTGGCAAGGACTTTAGCAATAATTTTGTATGAGATATTTAATAGTGTGATGGGTCTCCAGTTTGTCACTTGGGATTTGTCTCCATCCTTGGGTAGGAGTTTAATGAGTCCTCTATTTATGTTAACTCCTAGGGAGCCATCTTTGAATGCTTCTTCATACACTTCTAAGAGTTCACTAGAGATCCACTCCTTGTTCTTTTTGTAGAACTCAACCGCTAGCCCATCTAAGCCCGAGGATTTATCATTAGCTAGGTCTCCAATGGCTTCCTCAATTTCCTCTATTCTAATATCCTTCTCCAAATTCCTAGCATGTTCTTGAGACACTTTCCTTGGGATAAGCTTGATACAATTTTCCATGGCTTCAATATTTTCCTCTTTATATTCAGAAGAAAACAAGTGTTTATAATACTCTATAAACACAATCAATGTTTCTTGATTATTATTAGTCACCCCTCCATACCGAATACCCATAATCTCTTCTCTAGTATGTTTGGCTCTAATCAAATTAAAAAAATATTTGGAACCCTTGTCTCCCTCTTTGATCCATCTTGCCTTGGCTCTCACTTTTTTCTCTTGAATTTTATAATTCTGAATCCGTCTAAGTCTGGCTTTAGTTTGTATGAGTGATTGTTCCAACATCTGATCTTTCACTACCTTTTGAAGCTGTACTTCAATATGATTGAGTCTACTTTGGTACAAATTCTCCTCTTGGTTCCTATCCAACTTACTCTTCACCCCAATAAGTTGAAACATATTTTTCCAAGTGTCCACCAGAGAGTTCACTTTTCTCTAGCAGAAAGATTGGAATTACAATATTTGGATAGAACAGTGGCAGTCCTGATAGCCTGGAAGGAATCCTCAACATCCAGCAGGGAAGTCTTAAGTTTGAAAGGGGCTTGTCTCATGATCCTACAAGTCTGAGGATTATGTGTTTTGAAAGAGATACACCCATATATTGGAGAGTGATCAGACATGCTAACAAGATTAACCTCAATAGGGTTTTGGCCTGGCTGGCATTTTAGTTCCATCCACAAATTATTGAAGTACATTCTGTCCAGTCTACAGTAGACTCTCCTTCTGAAGGACTGATTGTTATACTAGGAGAACCATATGTTCTTAAATTCATTTTTCATATTGTCCAATGGGTCACTAACCGGCAATCTCCTTTTAAATTTAGACCAGAAGTAGAATTCAATACCTTTCCATTCATATTTATTGCCACCACTTTTATCTTGCTTATTTTCAATCATATTGAAATCACCTATGAAAATCCATTTTATGACAGGCAGGTTATTGGCAAGCCACTCCCACAATGTAGCTCTTTCCCCATAGTCATTGGAAGCATAGATGTTAAATTCCTACCTCCTGATCCTGCAATTTAAATTTAGCTCATATAGCTCTCTGACAGGGAGATGTGCCTTTATCAGTCAGCTTATCAGCCCATTTATTTCCTATTAAGATAGCTACCCCTCCTTTACCTCTAATATGATCAGAATAAATACATTTTTCTTGATTCCATATAAAATTTAAAGTGGTATGAGCTTTATGCCCTATAACCTTAATTTCCTATAGATAAATAATATCTTTATTGCAAACCTTATTACACCAATTCCTAACCATATATTTCCTATCAGGCATTTCTAGACCCCTGACATTACAACTATGTATGTGCATCATCATGAAGATTTGGGGGGTTTGGAGTTCTTACAAAACATGTTAAAACACTTAGGTAGCTCTATGCTTTTCACCTTGTTATTGTTTTTAATGCTACTACTTCTTTCATATGTTTTCCTTTTTTTCTTCCTTTTTGAGATAACTTCTACAAACCCGTCCTCATCTCCTTCAAGATCACTGCAAGAAGAAAGGGAGGGGCTCTCTTCCATGGTGAGATACTCTTCACCCACTGGGTTTTGATTCAGACTCAACCCCTCTCTATCTTTCTTCCCATTATCGGGAGGCATGGTGCCAAGGAAAAGATTAGCTGTCTTAGTCAACTGTTGTTGGTCGACCCTACTCTCAATGCAATTATGCTTATTTTTATTTTTGTTTTTGATAGAGGATAGAGCTATTTGCTGGGCATTGGGGAAGAGCAAGTCATCTTCATTGACTTTTTCTTTGGGAACTTAGATATATTGGGGTTGACAAGCAATGGGCTCCGTGGTCACAAGATTAGCAACAACAACAACAATCTCAAAGTCATCTTTGAAGAGAGGATTGGATAAAGAAACAAACTTGTCCAAAGAGGTATCAAGGGTCTCATTAGATCTAAGAGGCACACTATCATTACCAATGCCCTCACCGGGAACACAAGAGTTATCCTCGTCGTCCTTGTGGCCAGGGATACCACTACAATTTTTAGAATTACCAGTTTCTTTTGTTTTGGCTGGGGACTTGTTATCTTTATTCTGGTTATTAGTGAAGTTCTTTGAAAGATTTTTTAGAGAAGGGCAATCTTTCCTATTGTGGCCATTCAATTTGCACTATAAACAAGCTCCAATGTCTCCTAATCTAACAATAGCCCAATTCCACTTATCACCTTCTATGTCCAATGCAATTTCATCAGGAAAAATAATGTCAGGGTTAAGAATGAGAAGGGCACGAGCATTAAGATGTGGAAGTGTGACTTTGGCTTCTTCTACTTGAAGCACAAAATCGAGTGGCTTGAGTAAATGTGGGATAAAATGCCAAAATTTCGGCTGGACATTCCTAAGTTCAACCCAAACCGGAGATGAACGGGAAAAAACCTTCTCAATTTTTCTATTGGGTGACCATGGGATGGCTCTAAACATAGTTTCGCCTACATTCCAATATCCTTTATTCAAAATTTTTTCCTGCATTATGTGATTTTTAAAGAAAATGACAAACAAGCCTCTCTGAATCATTATACAAAAACTAACTCTGATGCCAAGTTTTTTACCCCACACATTGCCTATCCAATCATCAAGAAATTTCCTAGCCGGTAAAAACTTTAAATTCATGTAAACAAAAAAAATTGCAATATTCTTTAAATGGGATTGTTCAATTTTGATAGCAGTTACCATATCCACATTTAGAGAGAGTTCAAGAATCTTAGCACCAGGCATCAGATTCTTACCTTCCTCTCCATCTTCTTTCTCTCCTCTAGCTCCCTCTGCAGATGCATCATTGGGTTTTCCTCCAGGTCTATTTCCATTGGCTCCGGTAGACCCTCCTCCATTTTTACCAACAATTTCAAATGACGATGTCTCAGGAAGAACAGTTTCTTCCACCACCACTGCTCTATATGAAGGTCGACTAGATCCTCCACTACCATCCTTCATCCCTTCATTAGATTCTTGGTCTTTATTATGCTTTTCATTTCCATCGTTAAAGCCTTCTACGACCATCAGAAAAGATCATGAGGGGTCGATAAAAAATCTCCTACTAGATGGCCTTCATCTTAACCGTAAAAAGGTTAGACAGAAAACACATGCGAAGCAGAGCCGAAGCCCAGTGAGAGATAATGGCGAAAAGAGGAAGAGGAAGAGCACATGAGCAGGAAACACAACACAACAAAAAGGAAAAAAAGAAACACAACAACCCTAGCATGAAAACAAAGACAACAAAACACTGCCACCCAACAAAGAAGCTACCACGGGAGCAGTATGAAGGAGCCACGAGTCCCTCCACCTACGATAGTGATGGTGCGAACTCTAAGAAATCAAACCTTCACCAAGTTGCAAGTTGCAAAGCGAAAAATCAAGTCCAATATTCATCATAATTAAACATTAAACCATGTATTAAATGCATCCATCTACCCTATGTCATAAATAAGACAATCATTTGCACAAATAAATATTGCATGAGCATACATATCATAAATTGCTTTTGAAAAGCATAAAAACATAGCATATAAAGATAAATCATATAGATATGCATATCATATAAAGCACCTAAAAAGAAGTCCAACACATAATGACATCATATAATGTAAATCTATCAAAGAAAATAACATCCATGGTATCATCAATGTCCATCAACAAATAAGTGAATCAGAGTCCATCAAATATGAAAAGTATTAATCATAAATAACCTCATATGATAAAAGCATAAGTACAAGTGTCTCGATATAAAAAATAAATCATGTATATCATCAAAAGAGTGGCTCAATCGTATATCAATCAACTGTCAAAACCACCGGCACCATCAGGACTAGGACCTGTATCAGGACCTCGACTCGAGCTTGCTTGTAGCCCATGCTGACTCATAGCAACCATGAATGTCTACATCATGCTACCTAGTTGACAGACCTGCTACCTAATCTCTAAAACATCATACTGTAAATCCTGAACATCAGAAGTTGACATTGGAGTCTCTGAAGGAAGAGCCTATGCAGGAGGACCCAGTGAAGGAGCCCATGGAGGAGCCATGGAAGAATATGGTACAGAAGAAGATGGAAGCTTAGAAGAATAAGATGGAAGAGATGAAGAAGATAGAAGTTGAACATAAGGAATAGGACCCTGTGGAAGAGGAGGTGTCGGGGGTGCCTATGTCTGATCCACCAGAATCTGAGTGACCTATGCATCTATATCAGCTACAACCTGTGGTGCAACCTACCTATATACCCACACTCTATGCTAACCCCATTTGGCCAGTCTATCCACACCCACCTGATGGAGTGCTCTAAAAGGAGTACCCCTAACCCTAACTCGTCTGCCTCTCATACGGACTCCACCTCTAACTGGAGCGGCAACTACAATGGGGATAACAACTCTCCCACCTCTAATGGCTCTACCTGCTCATCGATCCCAATGACCCCGTCTCCTCCCACCACCACCACCACCACCATCATCATTTGACACCTCCTCAATCCCATACATTGGCTCTGCTGGATCTGTGAATCTAGGGAATGGGTTCTGTAAGAACCACTGAGCATAGTCATTAGTCATCCCAACATCAACAATATGATCCCTCATATCCCATGCAAGGTGGGGTAGCTGCAATAACTCATCTTGTGTCATCCTATAATCAATATAAGGACCCCAAAGGGATCTCTCCACCTGTACTCGAGCATAAAGGGCCAAACCCTATGGCATCCCCTGAACTCGTCCAAACGAACGTAGAACTCGCTGGAAATAGAACCACTCAATAATCAAGGGCATTCGCCCTATCATCCAACATGGCATGCACATGTAAGGAAGCTCTGACACATCCTTTGGCCATGGCTCACATCCAATGTATGGTCTCCAGACCACCTGATCAATGTCATCAATGATATGCCGCCAGTAATCCACCTTGCCTAGGTGGGCCTACCTAACCATCCCCTCATATATAAACACAAAAGGCCATCTAGGATCTCGATGGCATAAAAAAATCAACCTGGTGACATGAACATGCTCCCATGTCCATTACTGAAGAAGGACTACTCCAGCAGAAAGAGTAGCCTTGTGTCAATATACAATATCATGTAGCTCATGATACAACTGAGCTAGCACGCACAAACCCCAATCAAATCTATGAGGATGAGTGATCATGTCCTCGAGAATCCGGCCCCAATCAACTGCAAACCCATGTCCTTGCCGACCAAGAACCAAGAAACCACTAACAAATACCCCTAGGACTGTTGGAAGCACAAAGAATGAAGGAAACTGAGCCCAGTAGATGCTCTCATTTCTGATGGTCAAATCAGAATTAAGGTGTCTTCATACTATACCATCACAAACCTAGTCATAGTATATGATCTCCCCATGAGTAGGGATCCACAACAACCTATATATGTCATCGGGATTGATCGTCATCTCTCCCATCAGCAAGTGAAAAGTATTATGGTCAGAGTGCCAACACTCTTCCATAGCGGTGAGAAGACCTTGATTCAAGTGGAATTGAGGGAGAGAGAGTAGAAATGACAAATCACATTGACCTATCACTCGATGCTCTAGACTGATGAGGTCATCTATCATATTGAATGGTAACGGAAATAGGCCTCAAACAGCTAGCTTCTGAAGCTGAGCCTGCAAAAGAAATTTTAAACACATCAGAAACCAAAATCATCACATATTGGATCATCTTAAGTCAATCAAACAATCAAATATAATCCAACCACAATAAATTTTCTAGATTCTATTCAGAGAGGATAGAAAACTTATCGTCATCCACCATCAAATCAAGATTGACCATCAACCATTCGATATCAAATGACTCAAACTAACATTATACGACTTGCCATCAATAGGACTCACAAACCTAAGCCAATCGACTAACTGATGACATCAGACGGATTGGAAAACTGACTGAAAGACTTCCAAATTTTATCAAACAAGGCATATGTGCTATTTCATTGTTTAAATGCGCTAAAACTCAAATGCATTATTTAAAAAATAAAAAACGTAGCAAAAAACTATTGTATGCGCTACAACAAAGTGTATGTGCTTCAAGATATAGTACGCATTGCAGGAAACCCTTGTACGCTCTACTAAACTTTTTAAATGAGCAATCAAAATTGAAAGTGCTACAAAATGTGGTAAAAGCAAAATGATGCCCTAAATCTAGGTTTATACACACAACTAAACTAGTTGAATGCGCTGAGGAAAACCACTGATGTGTAGCAGGATTTGTATACATGCTGCTAAAATAATTAAATGTGCTGCTAAATTCAAAATTTGAAAAAATAGGGTTTATGTTCGAAAAATCTAAAATTTTCAAAGTAAATGCTAAAATCGACAAAGTAGGTTGACAAAGGTACATACCGAAGGTCCATAGCCGGGCAGGTGCTGGTAGTGTCAACCATGCTCAAATTTGTGCTGTTGAATAGGGATCACCATCATAGAAGGCTCAGAAGGTCAGAGTGAAAAAGTGAAAAGGAAGGGTAAAAATGAATAGTGAAAATGACCTTTCACCCCTTTATATAGCCCATTTTTATTGAAAGGGGCATTTTTTACTAGAAAGTGACCCAGGACCCAAATTTCACACACAATCAGCCAAATCAGGGGCATTTGTCATCACAACATCACAAAGACATTATCGGAAATAAAATTGAAATTCACACCTAATTAAATATCTTTCAATGCAAATTTATTAAATACAACATCAAATTTTGTTTCATTTTCAAGGGGCATACACTCGGATAATCAGGACCAACATCATAATCATCAAATCAAAGACATGAAATCAAATTAGGCATAATCTTTTATCAGAATTTTTTTTTGCTTAATCAAGTAGGGCATCAAACATCGAATTAGGCATCATATCGGCAACCTATCATCAGATTGACCATCAAGGACTTCAAATCAACATAACTGTATCAATTTTATCATCAAGATCTACATCTTTTATCAAACATTGAGATCAAGCATCAACTAATCAATGACTTTGCATCAAAATAGTTAGGACACTCTTTGAATCGATACGCTTCGCACATCGATTCAAAGAGGGGCATTTGTAATCACCTGAAAATGGACAAGATCAAATCATGTGAGAAACTAATACAAAATCAAGGCAATAATTTGAAATCAAGCTAAAATCAAAGCAAAATTGTAATCAAGCTATGTACACACTCAAATAGTGCACTTCTCTAAATCATTATATCCAAGGGAATCCATGAATAGGAAATCTTAGAAAGCGACTTAGAGCTCTTTATGTATGGAGTTGCAAGATTATTTAAAATTTGCTCTCAGCTAGAGCTATTAAGCTAATGACCTTGCTAGTCAACCACACAATGAGATATTCAAATGAAGACAAGGGCAAGAATGCCAATATCTCCAAGAATCACTATGAAATGCAAATGCAAACTAGATTAAGATGAATATGCAAGCTAGAAATGAGAGGTGCAAGCTAAGCTATGGAAATGAAAGTACAAACTAAACTATGAAAGGAAAGATGCAAGTGTTACAAATCCTTCCTAATTAGACTAGATGAAGTAATCTAAAGCATAAAGGAAATCTATACTATGAATGCCATGATAATGGAACTAGAATGCAAGAGATAAACTATGAAAGCATGTAAAATGTAAGCCAAGAATGCTCCAAATCTTTAAAAGCTCCAAAGTGACCTAGAAAACCTGCAGCATAACATTAGTATTAAAAAATGCATATGAAAGTGAAGAAGAGAGCTCTCCTTTTATAAGAAATGAGAAGGAATGAACCATGGAGATTAAGAGGCAAAAGTCTTAATCAAGGGCGGAGCTTGAAAGAGAAGAAATCTATGTGCACAAATATCCTCCAATGAGAAAATAAGAGTTGACTTTTGTGTCCATATGAGACAAAAAGTGCTTTTCTTCTTTTTATAAAATAGGAATAATGCTTTATTTGTGCAACTTAGGATAAGAGGAAAAAGGTGGGGCCTTTTTATTTAATAAAAGGGGAGGAAATATTCCTTTTAATAAATAAAAACTTTAGGATAAAATGGTTAGCCCAAGGAATAATCGAATAAATGATAACATAAGATTTGATCAAGGAAATTGATATATTTGAAAAATGTTAATTTTTTAGAAATATTGATTCAGGGATTTGATAAATTGCTGAATGGGGGCCCAAAGTCTAGGTGACCATTTCAGGGTGCATAAAAGCTAAAATCCAAATTTAATTAAAAATCAAAATCCATTAAATCTATTTAAATCAATAAAATCAAGTTGAATCAATAAATTCTGCAATTAATCTAATTAATTGTATAGTTTAATTTAAATCAAATCAACTCATTTAAGGGGTACACATGGCTAAACAAATTAAATAAATTCAATTAAATAAATCCCTATTTTAACTCAACACCACACGGGTGGAAAAAGCCTCAACCAATAAGATTTAAGGATCAAGCTCACATCAAATCTCAATCACACATAAGGTGAGAGCATCTTGTCCACCCATTTTGTCTCTTTGTCCCAAGCTTTGAGGACAATCCATTTAAATTGTCCCTAAAGGTGGAACCATGGACTTAACCCCAACTCAACCATGATCAACTCAACTCCACCCCTACCCTTGCCAAAATCTACAAAAGCAAGGCATAATTCAATGTAAAAGGATCCACAAATATGAAAATAGCATCAAATCTAGATTGCATTTTTGAGCTAGAAAGGCAAATATAGTGTTAATTAAGGCTTAATTTCTTTTGGAATTGAATTCTTAGTTTTCTTATCACTTCATTCTCATTTTAGAGCTGTCACTAATGGAGGCTTGCTAAGAGCTTCACATTAGCAAATCTAAATAGAGGTCCATAGAGTGCTCTTTGTCTTCATTTTCTTAATTAGCTTACTTTTTGTGGTAATTTAATTTTTATTCATTTATTGATAATACTAACCCTATGAAGGTGCTTTCCATAGCACACATTTTCCATGCCACATCAAATTTTCCTTTCTTAGAATGGTCTATGCTCCCATCTGAGAAACATAGTCCATCCCAAGGGGGCTTATTTAATCTATGTATTTGATTTGATCTTTTATCTAATGATGTTTCTACACCATAAGTTTTTCGTGCATTTTTTTTTCAAAATTCAGCATCATCTACCTTTGTGGGGGCCAAACCACTATATCTGCGTCTTGGTTTTTCCCTATCATATGCCTATCTAGCTTAACAATACACATATTGGCAATTATCTTAAGCCACCCTATCACATGCCTATCTATCTCTATGCTACACATGTCAATGTAATATGTCTAATCCTCCCTATCACATGCCTATCTAGCTCAATGTTACTCATCTCGACGCATTATCAAAGTCTCCCTATCACATGACTATCTATTATGACACAATCTAGAATAGATTGCCCCATGACAAAACCTATTTTCTCCTCATATATTATTAGAGGAAGGAGAACCTTGATTCTATTGGCTATTATTTTAGTTAGTAGTTTTTAGATAGTATTGTAAAGAGATATTGGCCCAAAGTCTTCAAAGCTCACTGGATTAGGTGTTTTATGGATTAAGGAAATAAAGGTATAGTTAATTTCTTTCAGAATTTTCCCTGAATTATGCATACCTTCTAGGGCCTCTACTATTTATGGCCCCAAGAAAGGACAATATTTGTGAAAGAAAAAGGTTGGGAAACCATCAGTACCAGGGGATTTATCTAGATGAAGGCATTTAAGAGAACTCTCTACTTCCTCAGTTGAGAATCTGGCATTAGGTAGTTTATTGTGGTTTTCATTAAAAATATTGGGAATATTTGTTAATAAATCATTCTGAGCTCTAAAATGTGACCCATCTTCATTATTTAAAATATTAAAAAAGTAATTTACTACTTCATTAGAGATGTCTTCCGGATTATCCAAAATTTTCCCATTGACTTTCTTGATAGATGTTATTCTATTGATGTATCTCTTAATTTTGGAGCTATTGTGAAAAAACTTTGTGTTTTTACCTCCCTTTGCTAACCATGTTTCCCTAGACCTTTGTTTCCAATAAGCTTCTTCCTTTGCTAAAATTTCCTCATAATTTTTGAGAAGTTCCTTCTCTTTGAAATAAGAATTCTCATTCATTCCTTTAGCGAATACTTCCTCATTTAATGTTTTAATATCATCTTCTATTCTTGTTTTTTCCTCAAAAATGTTCCCAAAACTTACCTTATTCCATTAAATTAGCTTCCTCTTGATTAATTTAAGTTTCTACATAATAATGTATATTTTCGATCCTTTAAAGTTAGCTTTCTTCCACCAATCCTCTATTAATTTAAGACAATTCTCATCCATAAGCCAAAATTTTTCAAACTTGAAGGGGTTTTTCTTTGGTATGTTGGGCTCTAAACAATGAAAGGCTACTGGATAATGATCTGAACCAAAAGTAGCCAGGATGGAGACATTTATATCAAAGTCAAAGGATGCTAAATTTCCTATGAAGAAACATCTATCTAATTTTTCTGCAATAAAGTTCACATCTAATCTTCTATTGGACCACGTGTAGTCTCCTTCCTTTGTTTCGATTTCAGAGGCTTTTAAATCCCTCAACCATTCCTTGAATTCTAGATTTGTTTGGGAACGATTCCTCGAACCTCCTATTTTTTCTAAGGCCTCTAAAATTGAATTAAAGTCTCCCTCTAACATAAAATTTTCATTGGGATTTAGAATGATAAAACTTTGAATTTCCTTCCACATATTTGTTTTCTCATGCAAAAATTTTGGACCGTAAACATTTAATAGGATTAAATTTAATTCTCTTTTTGTGCTTTTTAATCTTCCACTAATCTAATTTGTAGATGAAGTTATCTGGGTGAACTCGCATAGTCTAGGGTTCCATATCATTACCATCCCCCCAGAAGCACCATTAGAAGGATTGCCACAGATTTCCCAAAAACTTAGTTTCTTTTTAAGATAGTTGTATCCCTTTAATCTAACTTTGTTTCCTGAATGAGAGCTATTTTTGAGTTAAACATTGACAATTGCCTCTTAAGAAGGCATTGTTTGTTAGGGGCATTGATGCCCCTAACATTCCATGAAATTAATTTCACATCTTCTTAGGAAGGAACTTCCCCTTCCCTGCATCTAGAAGCAATGTTATCTTAATTTGACCTACAGCTTGGTCTTCTTTATCTCACAATTTTTTAAGAGATTTTCTACCTCTTGGTTTTGGGAGGTTGGCACAATCAGGTGAAGATTTAACTATGACATTCTGGTTTAACCCTAAGATATTGGGTGAAATCATTGGACTCGAGGGTTTTCCTTCAGCCTTTCCTAAATGTTCTTTATCCAATGAGTCTGGAGTATTGACTACAATTTCTTTATCCTTATTAAATTCAGGTTTAGAATGAAGATTAATATTCAATCCTAAAAAATCATTACTAGCTGCAATTTTTGACAATTTTGAGACAAGATCATTCCTACTTGATACCAAGTCAAAGTCGTATTCCAACTCTTCCCCTGCAACCAAGAAATTGTTCTCACTATCTGCAGGTTTTGCCTTTTTCTTCTGAATGGGTGAGGTATGTTTTGAAGTAGAACAATTTTCTAGGACTGTCTTCGCCTTATCTATTGATTTTACTTGATCGAGGGGTGATAGAGAAGAGGTTGTGGGGGAGAGAGTTAAGGGAGGCCAAATGATACCATGTTCAATATCTCCTCTTAAATCTTGGTTAATGAGATCTAATTCCTTACTTACTACCCTACTCATCTCCTCTTCCTGGCCTAGAATATTTTCCACAGATTGTTTATATTCTATTATTCCTGTATCTTAATCATCGTCACTAATCCTCTCTGATGTTTCTATATTGAAATCATGATTTATGAATTTATCTTTATCATTAATTTTTATC
Source organism: Chamaecyparis obtusa (assembly GCA_027943335.1). Taxonomy (NCBI): domain Eukaryota; kingdom Viridiplantae; phylum Streptophyta; class Pinopsida; order Cupressales; family Cupressaceae; genus Chamaecyparis; species Chamaecyparis obtusa. The sequence continues at coordinate 2,667,917 of BSBK01003191.1, forward strand.
TTTTTGACAAAGGAATCAATAGGAATACTCAGATCCCCTATCATAATTTCGTCAATAACATCTAGGTTGGTTTTTGAAGTGTTCATAATAGTTTAAATTATCCTACATTTTTGAGCAAATAAACCTTAACCGTCAGGAATTGATTGAGAACTTGTTTATTTGAGATATCTTTATTTATTTTGTTGAATACTTCGTTATCTGAGTTACTTTTCCATTCTTCCTCTTTTTCATCTACAGTTTCAAAAATAATGACGGGGGAGATTACAAATTCATTATGTTCACTTTTTATTTTGATATTTCCTAAGGATTTTAAATTGATATCCATCCTAACTATGGTAGTAGAATTCGATTGTTTAAAAGGGGTATCCACAAATTCTACAAATTTACCAATTAGATTACCTATTAGCCTAAAGTATGTCTCATTGATAAGTTCTATGGGAAGATTCGGGAGCAGAACAACCCTTTCTACTAGGAAATTCTTAAGATTGCTAGGGTTAAAGAGTGGCAACCAATCCATTATGGATAAATTAACATTTCTAAAATTAGGGCATCCTTTCTTCAGTAGTCTATCCTTCAAATCTGGCTTATTGCATCCTAAAAAAATAAAATCTTCTGATAAAATCACTGCTCTTACCTGATTAGAGAATTGAGTGGTTAACCATGTTGCAATTTTAGAGGAAGAAACCCCAAAGCCATTCCATCTAACTAACACTCCATGATTCTTACACATTTCTTGAAATTGATCCAATCTGCCATCTGTAAGGTCTAGGGTTAAAGTCCTTGTATTAGAAGGTTCAGGCGAATGGGGAGGGATCAGGGTGCACTGGTGAGGAGGACAATAGGGTTCAACTAAGGGAGAAGAGCAAAAAACATCGCCTGCTATTGGATTCTAAGCATCTTCTGAATTCATGAGAGGAGAAAATCTATTCTTTGATGAAATCAAAGGAGGAGAAGACTTGGAATAAAAATGCTCTGCAGAAAAGCCCCTAACCCTAGCTTTAGATTTCTTAAAACTGACTTTTACCCAGGGGTTAGGGTTACCAGAAGGAGACAACATATAAGACCTAATAGGCGAATTAACTTGTGGCATAGATTGTAAGGAACCTTCAGCATGGATGCTTGATGAAAATGAATAGGGGATCCCAACATATTTGGTTTTCACAAAAAAAGAGATTTGCTTATCTAAAGATTATATAGAATAGAAACTTACAGGCCACTGAGAAGCTAAGCTATACCCAAGATAAAACACACGAGAACAAAAACCCCATTCGAGAGCACTTGAAGAAGAACGCAGAGACAAAACATTAGGCCTTCGAGGTAGAAGCTGAGAGTGAGAGAAGTTCGCATGTAGAGCCATGAGTTTTTAATATTAATAAACAAAAAATAAATATATTGATAAAGTTTAATTTTGAAGCATCAATATTTAGCAAAATTTATAATATATTGCTTAGTTAAACAACATTGTAACAATAATGATTTATGCATGTAACAAAGACAATATATGTATGATTTGAAATGTTGATGTTGAAAAAAAATTGATTCAAAATCGATCCCAAAAGCATACTAGCAAGATATGTATAGTAATGGGTTTGTAAACAACATTATTTAAAATTAGAAATAAAGCTTCATGTACAATGATGTTTAATCACTAATTAAAATTAAATAATATCTATTATAATAATAACTATGTAATTATAATAGTTATACAAGTATTATTGTTGACGAATTAAATATAATAATAATCATAATTAGTATCACAATAATAATAATAATAATAATAGACATATAATTTAATAACTATAATATTAAGTATTAATAACATCTATGATTATTCATAGTAATTATTTTATATTTATTATTAATGTCAATATAATAATAAGTATATTTTTAAAAGTGTAGTAATTTTTTTTAACATGACCAATGATGTTGGCTTGCCCTCTAGTTCCACGTGAAACACTTTTGATCCATATCTATGGCAAATGGAAAGCCTAGTCCCCACACTTCACTTGTTCATTACAAGGTTAACACCCAATGAATCACAAGGTGAAAAGATTTGAACCTTCGTGGTTGCTTCACCAATGAAGTGCTTAAACTATGACACTAATCATTCAATTATATTTAATTTATCTATAATAAGTGTATGATGATTATTTAATGAATAATAAAAAAAAAAATTCATTATTATTTCTTCTATGAGTATTTATTAGTGTTATTTATTATATAATATCATATAAGAGATTATTTATTCTATGACTATTTACTAATGTTATTTACTATTACCTTATCATTATCTAAATGAGTGATATTTTAATATTGCTTCCTTTTGGTGGTTGCTTTGATTTTTAAAAGGGTGATGTCATGCTAATAAGATTATAGCACACTTAGCTAGTTGATTAATAGATAAAAATAATTTGTATATTTTAAAATAAATTTAAAAATATAAACTTAAGAAAATTTGATAAACATATTTTAATTGAATCTAGAAGAGTGCATTAGTATTTCTGTATGGTGCAGGAACTAATAAATCTTATGTAAGTAAATTATGATAAATTTATATATGTTTATGTAATAAATAAATAAAATATTTTTATATGCTTCTCTATTTTAATGTCAATGAATAATGTTCCTTTGAAAATAAGTTGTGGTTTCCATGCTCTCAAACTTATCCATTTGTCCGTCCTTTCATCTAAATCTTTATTCGTTGCCCCATTTTGGTATTAATGGCGGCCTTGAAACATCGACGGTGACTGGTATATGGGTTCCATCAATAGCTCCAACACAATCCTATACAATATGATATAATCATCAATTCTATGGTCAACCAATACTATGATAAGGATAAAAATCCATACAAGAAATTTGTAACAACACAACAATTACCTTGAAGAATGGATCAAAACGTTCATTCCCACTAATTTCAGGAGGAGTGTCTAGACTAGGTGGTAGAAAGCAATCCTTGTGGAGTCTTAAGATAGCCCTCAACACCTTGTGGAAGTAGCGGCTGATTGTCTCTCCTGAGTGCCCAAAGCTGTGGGCAATCTTGCAGTTCCTCAGATTGTGGCCAAGGGTGTGGAGGAACATCACAAGTTGTTCTTCTAACGTCAAGTGTATCGAATCTGTCAAGGTTCCTTTCAGCCTTAGGATAGTAACTAGACGAAAGAAGGCTGCCCTACTCATGCAAATCTGATCATGACAATCCACATCGTTGGAATGAATAACCATTCTATAAAACACATTTCCTTTTCTTTTTTGTTTACCCTTTTGTGCACTGGCATCTTGGGCCACCACTACTGTGGCTATGAAAACACAAGCAATAAGAGCTATGAGAAGATGAGAATATGTGGTCTCCACAGCTACCCGTCCTAGAACGTCAATATTCTTAATAGGATCCATCAATGGCCTGAAATGTGGACAAACACAATGAATTGAGCGAGGAGATATTGGTAGCATGTTGTTGATGTTCTAGAAATTGAAAGTATTCTACAAATAAAAGTGATTTTAAGACATTTGTGTTTGTGGTTACAGTATACACTTGTGTTTGTGGTTATAGTATACACTTGTTACAGTATACAGTTGTGTTTGTGATTACAGTATACACTTGTGTTTGTGGTTAAGCAATGTATTATACACTTGTTACAGTATACACTTGTTATAGTGGTTAAGCAATGTATTATACACTTGTTACAATATACACTTGTGTTTGTGGTTACAGTATACACTTGTTACAGTATACATTTGTGTTTGTGGTTACAGTATACACTGGTTATGGTATACACTTGTGTTTGTGGTTATAGTATACACTAGTTACGGTATAAACTTGTGTTTGTGGTTACAGTATACACTTGTGTTTGTGGTTACAATATACACTGGTTTCAGTTTACACTTGTGTTTGTGGTTATAGTATACACTTGTTACAGTATACACTTATTACAATTATCTGAGAGTCACTATTAAGCTAGATCAATATGGTATCTAATTGTACTTTTTCATTCATCAATACAAAAACATATGGATTTTTTACTTCCACTGCTATCATGATGATATAGTTTCTTGCATAAGATGTGACCTTGCTGCTACATTCTAGGAGGAACAAGCCTCATTCTCGAACGTGTTACTAGTTGGACATCTTGTGAGGCAACTAAAGCTCTTCTCAGTATTTAAGCTTGTGAGGCTGGTAACCAGATTAGTAAAATTCTCATTCTAAATTGTGCCTCATTATTATTGACTAACATATCAAAGCATTCAATTGACACCAGATTTTCCTTTGTATGATTAGATTCAAGTAGGCTATTTTAAATATATATGTGAACTTATTTTCTTTCTAGTTAGGAAATGGGCACATTGGTAGGGAAAAAAATTGCACTGAAACTTGAGATCTATGGGTTCTATATTTGAAGAGATGACGTTAATGCATACTTTCTGGGAAATCACAAGGCTAGTTGGAAAGTAATCTGCACAAGGAAACTGTAAGCATGTCACAATGCTTTAACTTTATCATCACACAAATGATTTCCAGAATCTAAATTTTATGTTAATGTTTTTGTAATTTTAGCTTCTACAAAGTGTTAAGTCATAGAGGAAAAGTTGCTTTTAAATTCTAGTTTTTAGATCAAATTTAATTTGTAAATTTTATGTCTTTGGAGATGCTTATTTGGGATTTATCATACTATGACATAAAAGTTCTTCTAGTGTTTGATGATGAGTTTCTCCTCAGAGACTTTAAAGAACTTAGCTCCAATCAATCTCAGCTCTATAATTGTTGACAACATAACATTAGGGCAACAAACCTTCAAGACAAATTTGGCCAAGGAATGCCATTGTGGATATCATTGAAATTTCCTTTTGAAAATCCCTTGATGGAAGTTTGTTTCTGCAACTAATCAGATCACGATCTTCTGTTTCAAGTGGTGATAGTGCTGCTCTATTGAGCTTTGGCCTTTAGCTCTTGACATTCTGAAGATTTTACAAATTGGCTAACCTTTCTCAATAAAAATAGTAATTCTGAACCCAAATCTTCTAGAGGTGATCATGGAGATAATCTTGCAAAGCAAACTAATTATTCTTTTAGATTAGCCAATCTCTGAAGAGAATTTGGCAAAGGCTTAAAAGATATAAGATCATTTCAAACAGTTGAACCAATTGCTCTTTTAGATTAGACAATAACCTAAAAGACCTGGCAAAGGATCAAAAGATATAATCTTGGTATGTAAAGCTTATCTGATGGAAAAATAGCATGAGTTGGAGCAAGAGTGCAAAGCAAAAGGAGCGAGTCTTAACTCAAGGCTTGAAAGCAAAAGTATATCAATATCAAAACAAGACTATTATGGATATTTTTGTATCATTTCTCAAGATACAATCTCATTACCAGGAAGAGTTATGAAATATTCCCCTCACCAAATACTTAGACAATTTGAAGCAAGCTTTAGGGTACACACCCCCAAGTTGTCGTTTTGTGGCCTGCTATTTCCTACTAATATCTATTGTTAATATAGTGTCATATTAAAATTGTGATATTTAATGGATCATCTATTATTAATATGATGTGATGATTAAATTGTGATGTACTAATATTTGATGAATTTGAGAATTAATTGATAGTTTTTATTTCCCCTTTCACTACTACGGCAGAGCTATGGAGCCATTGACAACAATGACTTCTTTAATGGCGATTATGGCCTTCAGGCAGACAGTAGTGTAGGCATTGATGCAAGCATATGCAACCTTGCCTCTTGAGGTCTGAGTTGCTTTCAACAGATTCATGCATCATATTCTCAGTTGGTTCTCAGCCTACAGTTACTTTGAAATCATGGATGTAGATGGTGTCAACACCAATGAGCTTTACAATGATGTACAACTTCACCTAAGCAACTCTCCATCTATTTCTGCAACTAGGATCAACAAGGCAAGGAACTCGATCTCTTTTTCCTTCAGTCTTGCTGACAATGGTGCAAATCTCTAACTAGTTGGACATCCTGTGAGGCAGTGACTGGAGACCTAAGAGATTGTTGATTCATAGTAAGCCCATCATGGAAGTAAGGCTTGATTCATACACTTGTGTTTGTGGTTACAGTATACACTTATTACAATTATCTGAGAGTCACTAATAAGCTAGATCAATATGGTATCTCATTGCACTTTTTCATTCATCAATACAAAAACATATGGAGAAACATGCTACCAAACCCATTACAGAGCTTCAAATTGGAGAAACAAAAACATAATATCGAAACCCTCAGAGTTCGAGTTCAAAGTAGCCCTCGAAAGTATCACACAAAGATATATTTGTGAGGGTTTAAGGATGCAAAGATTTACAGCAAGTAAAAGACCGAGCAAGCTCATACCTTTGTTTCCATAGCCCTCAAACACTGAAAACCCTGCCGTAGGAAAACCCTAATAACAACGACGCCGCAGGTAGGAAACCCCCAATAATCCTGCTCTCCCCAGCTAGAGAAGAAAACAAAATGAGGACCCAGGGCCGAGGATGAGGACCCACTGCGAAGACGATATGAAGACAAAGATGCGAAACGAAACCCAGTCGAAAAATGCGGAAGATGAACTTTCAAATAGACGCTGCTGGGTTTGTAAAAGCGGAAGTCACCGGACCCGACAAAATATCAAATGCAATGCATAAAACACAAAAACGGGTTTTAAAAAGTCAATTCCACCTATTTGAGTGGAAGTGGAACTTTCAGAAGTTCACACGAAACGAGGGTTTGAAAACAGGAACCCAATTTTGAATGATGACAACCAAACAGCAGATTGAGTTTGAAACTGGAAGTTCCGCCGCCAATTCCCGCCCAATTCCCGCAAACAAACGGGCCCTTATTAGAGTAAAGTTTCATCTTTCTACTTTTTTTCAAATCTAATTTCTACTTAAATTCTCTTTCAAGAATTAGGAGGGAAAAGATCTTCCAGGCAGTGAAGAGAGCTGGGGAACGTGATCTGTTTGCACATTGCACACAATATTTAATCAATTTTCTCCATGCCAAAATTAAAGCCAATTGCACATTGACAACATAGAATGGGGTACGTGATCTGTTTGTAGGGCACGTGAATGCACATGCCAAAAAAACAGTTGACGTACCTTGGCTATTCTTGGACAGATTGTACCTAGGGCATCATGCAAACAACCCAGGCCTTGTCTAGGTTTTCCCATTCTCAATATGTGCTGGTAGGACGACATTGCAACTGGGGGATTTGTATTGTATGGCTACCTAAACAAAGCAGAAATAACTATGAACATTTTAGGTACAATTTTTGTTTTTGTTTTTCATTCATTTTTTGTGTTATGTTTTGAGTCTTCTGGTGCATTGTGTTCTGAATTTCTGTCCGGACTCGCTAAAACCTGCCCATATGCAGCAGCAGCATCATGATTTTCATGGCTTGAGATGCTCAAAACATAGTAGTTTGTCATTGTACAAATCCTTTTGCTATAAGGGAATGAAACCCGCTTTCTCATCAAATGCTCACATGTGTAACATGCGCACAACGCAGCTGCAAATGCTTGTCCCAGGCGGGGAATCCATGGAGGCCACTTGCTTACTCAGAGAAACAGAAGCTTGTATTAGATCTCTTACAATACAGGTAGAGGTCCTGCAATCTCTAGTGAATTCTGTCAATGATAACCAATGCCTACCCTGAATTTAGTAGAAGTAGCACCTCTTGGGGACCATTTTTAAGCTGGTAGGTAACTTTAAAAAAATTTCATTGCCATTACCACGAACACCCAATCGGCAAAAGAACCTCTCGATTTTCAGTCTTATCTGAAAAATGATAAAATCTTATCTGCCTGATCTTGTTCTCTGTTATTAGATATAATATTATTCTCCTAAAGGAGAAAGTAACCCATAGGTTAGAGGACACAACGGTCTACAATCACCATGGGATTAGTGTTCGAAGAAACCTAGGTGTATTTTGAGGAGTGAAAGGCTCCCATTATAGTCATAGAAGCACAGTGCAGAGAAACTCATGGTGATAGTCCATGGAGAGGGGACCTATGTCAGAAAGAGTACACAATGAATCTGAGCAAGGATGGCTTAGAAAAATTAGGGCAGATCATAATGAAAAAATAGTATAGAAACTAGATTTATAGATTTGGTGCAAGAGTTTTGTATATGATAGTGTATTCAAAATAAGACATTAAGGATAGTGTGAAGGACAGTCCTGCTGATATCATGTCAACAAGCATGCTCCTCCATATAGAACGTTTTTTGTTAGAGTTGAAAAAGAAAATAATTGTGTAAACTTTAAAGCTCCCACTGCCTCCGGAAGCAGCCAGCCTGGTATGCACAACATCTGTACCATTGAGGTTGAGGATACCTCAAGGTGGTACCGGTGAGGCTTTCTCGCCTTGGGTTCTATTCCTTTATTTAAATATGTAAGCTTGTTTAATCCAATGTTTGGATTGTTGTAATGTCCAGCTCCTCAGAAGGCAACATGGCATGCAGTACTCAATTTATATATTTCTCCGCTAATAACTCATCTATTAAATGTATGGTTCCTTGGGATTGTCTTTGTTAATGTGACTCTTATTTATTTTTCATCCTATATCTAAGTATCTATCATTTGTGGTGTATTCTACTTTTATGTTTCCTTTCATAAGTGTTTTTGCATATAATTGTTTCTGCTCCAGAGCTAGCAATTACTGATTCAAAATTCTTCATCATATCTTTTCAGTTTTCATTAATGCTCCAAATCTAGATGTATGTTTGACTCCACAACACTTACAATCGTGGAATTGGCTTTACACCTGCGAGCTGCAATTTTTTGAAACCATATCATATGTCTTTTCAGTTTTTATTAATGCTCCAGATCTAGACGTATGTTTGAGTCCACAACACTTACAATTGTAGAATTTGGCTTTACACCTGCCAGTTACCTTTTCTTGAAAGTGTTTCCTGCATTTGCCTGGAAGTCTTTCCTATACAGCAGAGACTATTGTTTTCAGTATGGTATAAGTTTCTAATTTAAGAGCTGTTGCAGCATGTATTGCTAATCATGCAAATTTGCACTATTGTTGCCCCTTTTAATTCACTTTAATTTAAAATCCTGCCACATAAATGATAAAACATATAGTGAAGATGTCTCACTCACTTTTACAAAGGTTTGGTACAAATATTCGGATTTCAATTTTGAATAGTTTTGCTCTGAATTGGCTCAATTCATTTCGGTGATTTTTTGAGTATCCTGTCTTTGGTAGCATGGCCTACGAGGTGCATATTTTGATTAGATCTATAATGGCAAGATCTTGCATGTTGCCTAGGCTATACATTCAGGAGGATTGAATGTTTCCCTATTCAAATTATTGTTATTGTCTTTGTGTCCAATTCACAGAGTTCCTACATTCTTTAATGCACACCCACCAACATTTCTCTCATAGCAAAGCAATTTCAAAGAATGCCCTTAATTGGACGACATTCTTCCATCCCTATTCTGGGGCCCATGCCAGCACTTAATTCTCTTTGATTTTAACATTACAGATCCAGCGATGATCTAACCTTGTATATGTCTTGACTTTAGTTTTCTAATTTTATACATATTGAGTTGTTTTTGTTGATTAAAATAATTTGAGGCTTTTCCTCTGTTTTGAAGGTGTGCTTCTAGTGTTCTTGGTTAGTTCAGCAAAATGGATCAAAACCCTACACAAAATGCATATCTGAGTTTGTTTCATTTTTAGTTATTTCCTCCATACTAGTGTTAGTTGAGCCTGCACAACAAACTATCGAGGTGAATTTGAAAATCTGTTCTGACATTTTGTTTCAGGTCATAGTTATTGCATCAGCCCAGGTGGATGGTCCAATGCCTCAACACGAAAATGGTATTGCCATTTCATCCTTTAATTTACATTATCTTCTTTTACACTTGCATCGACACATGTTTTATGTTTTAGTCTTTTATCCTATATTGCTATCTCTAAAGCTAAAGTATGTTATACATTCCTCTGAAGTCTGCAGATAGCCCGACTCCATCAAGGCAGCCCCAAGATGATGAAAGCAGCTCTAACAAGAAGTGCCAATAGAAAAAGTCTTTTACACCAGTCTAGATGGATGGCCAAGAACAACTTACCATCCAAGAATTGCACAAGTCTTGAAAAAAGTTTTTCCATTATACATTTTTGTTTACATTTTCTTCCTTTGCATGCACCAACACATGTTTTTACCTTTTATCTCATATTGTCAATTCTAATCCTAAATTATGTTCTACATTCCTCTGAAGTCTGCACACATATCCTGCTCAAGCATCTTTAACAAGAAACAACAAAAAAAGAAAGTGTTATTTTAGACTTTTGAAATATTCTCATGAGTTTTCATATTACTGTCACTTGACTACTGATTAAAGTTGCAACCACACCATGCATCGGGCATAATTGAAATTTGTATGACACAATTTGCCATTCCCTTTGAAGGCGATGTGCTTGTCACATATGTTTTTGCTTGTGCTAAGAACCCTACAAGCCAAGCAAAAATACCAATAGTGCATGTTGATCTCAATGATTGTCATAGCCAAATGACAATCACGACCAATAGCCCCAACAAACTAATCAATACATTTCCGTCCTAGCTATTATCCAGTTCCAGTGTGTACCTAACAAAATTCATAATGGTGAAACAATCACAATATGAAAGAGGGATGCTAATTATTGATTTAGTTGACTGCCAAAACATCTGTTGAAAATATTGATAAAGTTTGCAACAATGCAAACTAACATTTGACACAACCATATCCCAATTCATCCACTCAACAAATAGCTATTCAATCGGAACACTGGACGTCTTCGTAGCAGCTCACAGTTAAGCAATTACCTATGTCAAAGATGGAGAGCAGCTATTGTAAGATACTTTCTATAAATATCAAAACCAAATTTTATGCTTATCACATAATAAAATTCCTTTACTATATCAACTAACTCACTATTTTCTTTTACAGGTTATAGTTCTAAGCTATCGTGCTGATGTCTATGTAGACACCACTCCTACTCAAGAATGTTTTACGTAGTGACATGAGACAAGCCTCATTAAGTCAACAATGCCATCTATAGTTTCAACTATGCATCGCCAAGAGGGCTTTTATGCAAAGGCTGTGGTTGCTGCACATGTTATGCATTGGGCAGCGTTGCTGGTTGAGGTGTTTGTCAGTGAGGTTGGCTGGGGGCATGAGGTGCAAAGGAGTTGGTTTGGCGGCAGGTGAGCATTTTTTGGTTTCAATGTTCCAATAACCTGTAATTGGAATGAAGATTTTAGTAGGGATTTTAAAATGTTATTGAATTGTCTCTAGTGCAATTGTAGTTGTATTTTGAGCATTAGTTTTTTTGTTGCTTACTTGGATACTGAAGGAAACAAGTGTTTGCAGAGAGTCCTTGGTACATTTGTCATTGAGCTTGTCAACAAAAGTGGACAAAGTTGATTTAATTAGGGCTGTCTCACTTGTGCTGCTGTGTACAACATTTTTGAGTAGCGGTGTTGTTGTTGATATATGGATTTTCTGCAGTGATGCATAGATATTAGCATGGTAGCTTGGAATTTTAACCTGTAAAAGGAAGTAGTGAGTTAGTTGATATAGTGAAGGAATTGTATCATTTGATAAGCATAAAATTTGGTTTGCTATTTGGAGAAAATATCTTACAGGAGCTATATCGGATACACACTGACATGGAGTTGATATTCGGTGGGTGCTTGACTATGAGCTGTTACAAGGATGCCCAATGTTCCAATTGAATATCTATTTGTTGAGTGAATGAGCTGGAATATGGTCGTGTCAGGTGTTAGCTTGTGTTGTTTGCAGACTTCTTCAATATTTCCAATGGATGTTTTGGTAGTCAAGTGGAGACAATAATCAGCATCTCCTCTTTCGTATTGTGTTTTTTTCTTTATTGTGAATTTTGTTAGATGCACACTTGCTCCGGGTAATAGCTGGGACATAAATGTATTTATTAGTTTGTTGGTGATATTGGCCGTGATTGTCATTTGGCCATGACTATCAACGAGATCAACATGCATTATTAGTTTTTTTGCTTAGCTCGTAGGGTTCTTAGCATAAGCAAGGCCATATGTGACAAGCACATCACCTTCAAAGGAAATTGAAAGTTGCGTTGTGCAAATTTCAATTATGCTCGATGCATGTTGCTGTTCGAACTTTAATTTTGAGACAAGTGAACTATTTGTAGACAGTCATATGAAAGCTAATGACAATATTTTAATTGTTTAGAATTACACTTGCCTTTTTTTGCTGTTTTTTTTTTTGTTAGAGCTGCTTTCATCATCTTGGGGCTTCCTTGATGGGCAGGGGATGTGTGCAGACTTCAGAGGAATGCATAACATAATTTAGCATTAGTATTGACAATATAGGATATAAGGCAGAATTATATGTTGGTGCAAGTGCAAAGAAAGAAAATGTAAACAAAAAAGTATAATGACTATTTTTTTTCAAGGTTTGTGCATTTCTTGGATGACAAGTTGTTCTTGGGCATTGGGCCATCGATTTGGGCTGGTGCGAAAACCCTTTTTTGTTGTTGCTTGTCATTAGAGATGCTTTCATCATTTGGGGGGCTGCCTTGATGGGTAGGGGCTATGTGCAGTCTTCAAATGAATGTATAACACAATTTAGCATTAGAGCTAACAATATAGGATAAAAGACAAAAACATGTGTTGTTGCAAGTGTTAATGAAGATAATGTAAATAAAAGGATGTAGTGGCAAATACCTTTTTCCGGGCTTGTGCATTTTTGGATGACAAGTGTTGAGGCATTGTGCCATCCATCTAGGCTGGTGCAATAGCTATGACCTGAAACAAAATGCCAGAACAGATTTTCATTTCATATTCACCTTGATAGTTTTCTTTGCAGGTTCAACTAACACAAGTCTGGAAGAAAGGACTAAAAACAAAGCAAACTCACATATGTAATTTATGTATAAACTCTAACTATATAAGAATAAAACCACATTTAAATTATGCTAACATCACATTAGTTAATAAGGAAAGGTAAGATTGGGGAACTTTTTTATTTATTGGAGAAGTCTTCCCCATGTTGGCATCATGAGTATCTTTTTTTTCGAAAACCCACAACATAGCATGATTTATTCGCTCTTTTTTTACCTTTTGCTAGGTATTCTTGTAAAAATACCTATTCCTTAACGTATGCCTTATGTTGCCGAAGTGCCTGAATTATGTTGAGCTACTCAAAGGTCTGAGTAAGTTTTACATCTCTAGAAACTTATTCATAATTTCTAAGCTATAAATGAAACAATCATTAGCAATGGAGAAACTTATTCATAATTTCTAAGCTATAAATGAAACAATCATTAGCAATGGAGAAACTAGAAGTTACCTTCTACACCATGGATGTTTGTAAAAGACTACAAAATTTCATGAATGTTATAATTGAATATAGTTATATACATGGGTCATAGTGCCAAGCGATAGATCTGTTATGAAAAATATCTATCTAGAACAAATGGAAAATAGTTCATACATAACAGTATACAGACACAACACTGTTATTAGACAATGTCCTTTTCCTAAAGGACAAAGTAACCTATAGGTTAGAGGACATGATAGTCTACAATCACCATGAGATTAGTGTTTGAAGAAACCTAGGTGTATTTTGAGGAGTGAGACTGCCATTATAGTCATAGAGGCACAGTGGAGAGAAATCCATGGTGATAGTCAATGGAGAGGGGACCTATGTAAGAAAGAAAAGACAATGAATCTGAGCAAGGATGGCTAAGAAAAATATATGGCAGATCATAATGAGAAAAGAGCATAGAAATGATATTTATAGATTTGGTGCAAGAGTTTCTTATGTGAAACAAAGAGTGACAGTGTATTGAGAATAAAACATTAGTATATTGTGAAGGACAGTCCTGCTGGTATCAGGTAAACAAGCATACCCCACATAGATCTCCACTATGCTTCTAAAAGATGGTTTAAGTGAATTTCCACCCAGAAGTTGAAAGGTAGCAAGAAGAATCAAAAGTTCCACCTAAGTTTAAACAAGTTGCTGACGTCTCCAGCTTGGCTGAAGTGAAGAAATGTTGTACCTTGGCTTTAAGTGAATGAAAAGTTCTGTTGGTTAAATTGGCTTGGATGAACATTACACTTTCAATGTTGTATAGCTAGTTCACAACTCCGACTATGGTATTGAAAAGAGACAGGTACGGCCTGAAGTATAATATCCATTTTGTGGTGTTCCCAAAGAAACAAAAGTGGTTTTACCATCTCCTGAATGCACCTTGATGAGATAATTACCCTCCAAGTGATAATTTAACCTCAAATTTGTACCTAATCCATAGTAATGTTTCCTGGATACAGGTTCTAAATTTAAATCGTTTTCAAATCCCACAAACAGGTTCAAACAGGCAATCGGATGAATGCACAGGGTAACATGTGTAAATAAACACAAGATGCCGATTTCTTGACGGGCAAAGACTCTAGAAAAGAAATGAGAGAATGTGAATAAAAGTTAATTCAACAATTTGAGTTTGGCAGGATGCCTTGCATACTCAACAAAAAATCAGAGATTCCTGACATCGACTTATAAGGGAAATGGAATAATGTGAGAAATTTCAACTGGGGATGTAAACCCAAGTATTAAATTAAGCAACGGTGTTAAGAATGAAATATCATTTATTTAATAATCTACTTTTCTGTCCATATTAACTGGACATTGTAACCTTCCCAAATGACAGTAAGCACTTTGTAGTGTCCCCATGCAGGAAAAAAAAACTCGCGATTATCTTTTTGTTGGCAGTTCAATCCATCTACAAAATACTAATACTGATCGAAACACAAGCACAACTGCTAATGCAGATGGAAACGCATCTTACCCACCATCAGATTTATCACCGAAAATTTCTGTAACTTAGCATCAATATCCCACTGAGCAGGGCTTCCAATCTCACGATCTATGTAGAACAGATAAAGAAGATTTCAAATGCAATCTTGCAAAAGTTTAGTAAAACCTGAATTCTTCAGTGACTAGGAAGGATTGAGAATAGTAAAGAGTCCACAATTAGGGAGATAAAGTTGATGTTTAATGAGATCCATTTAAGGTCATCCTTTCGAAGTTTTTTTTTAAATATCATATTTATTTACACATGTTACCGTGTGGATTCATAGGATTGCCTGTTTGAAACTGTTTCTGGGGTTTGAAGATGATTTAATTTTAGAACCTGTAGTCAGGTGATAATATAACCTCAAATGATTGCCTAAAGTAGCTTCAACAAGATTTGAACGACATAGATACTCGAGGGTAGTGGATGAAGATCTCTGTGTGAAAGATAAAAGAGATGGGCCCCTGAAGAATGAATAGAAAGTTCTTATAGCCTTAAAAAATGGTGTAGATAGCAATTTCAGTCACATGTAACAATTGTAACAATATTTCTCGAGTTGTATGGAGTTACAATCCCGTGACAATAATCTCGAGTATTCTGAATATCAGTGATTGCATGGTAAGTGATCATGTCAGAAAATAAATGTACATTTGATCTCCACACCGCTGCATCAACTGCATTACCTTTCATAATCATACTAGAAAAGGGCAAAATATTAATGTGGCGGTTCGTTTTTGCATGCTTTCTTTTATATATTAAGGATGTCCATGTCTGATCGAAAGCTCCAATTTCATGTTTGGCTTTATACTTCTTCACGAGTCTTGCATTTGTTTGAAAGTGTCTAAAGACTTTTCAACGAATCCCTTTTTGTTCAGTTCATGCAATCATATTTCTTGAAGTATTCGTGTACTTTGTCTGCAGCATTCATCATAATTGCCAAGCTGTTTAGGCTTGGTTCAATGAAAAACTTAGAAACGAATCATCTTTGTCATTGAATATCCTTTGTCACTGTGAATAAGGCGTAAGTATGTTATTTTCTTGTTACATTTGCGTTATTCTATTCAAAATAAGGCGTAAGTATGTTATTTTCTTGTTACATTTGAGTTATTCTATTCACCGTTTGAATGTTGTGAGTATTTAATTTTATGGTCTCAAAATTTAATTTCTTCTTATTTATTTATTTATTTATTATAAAACTAAGTGCCCGACTAATCCTCGCAGAGAGGAACGGTATTAGAAAACCTGCAAGCGTATTCACCGTTTAGGGATGGTGTGATTGGAAAAGATATGCTTTCAAATTTAAGTTGTTCTTAATTTTTATTTTTCCAAGATAAAATTAGGTGTACATCTATGTTACCCCGGGTTTCCGGGACGGATTTCTTTTTCTGAGGGCAAGGGATGGTAGGGGACGACAGTGGGAACAACTATATAAAAAATAGGAAAAATTTAAATATATAGGGAAATTTTAAATATTCATATGAAAACATGGATAAAATATGCTTATATAAATTATAGAACCTTAACATATAATGTTTGTGTTAAATAATTTAAGTTTAGAGTTCACATGAGAGTGGAAGTCAAACAAATTATCAAATCTGAAACATTAATTTTATGGGACAGCCAAGGGATAGGTTTCCGAAAGTTTTCGAGTTTCTGGGACGTTCTTGTTTTAGGGACGAGTCAATTTTTGCTTGAAACGCGTCCCCGGGTAACACTGGTGTACATCTGGTCTTACTAAAGATGAATATGATTAGGGTCTATTTGTTTGTTGGAAATTAGATTGGATTTGGGATTGTCAAATCTTGGAATTGATATTTTTGATATTTGTGTTCAAAACTTTGAAATTGGAATAGGGATTTGTTAATTCCCATTAACCCCCAAAATTAGCATTTGAATCTTCCATCTAAATAGGTGAAATTGGAAAGTCAATTTCAATTCCACTTAAATGGGAATTGGGGATAAAGCAAAATTTATAATATTTTGAAATTCATATGTAAAACAACATTTTCCTTCTTCTCATTATGAATTCCAGGGGAACTAAACGGTTCCAACTATATTCCAAAAACTATTTTTCATATTTAGAACTTCTAGAATTGTCAAATATTGGAATTTGACAATTTCAACGTTATCTAATTCCATCATGTAAATTATATTAATGATTATATATATAGTGATTTTTTGTTTATCTAATATTTGTAACTCACATTTGAGCCCGAGGAAATTAAGGATGAGTTAAGAAATCGTACGAATGTTAAAACTCTTTCATTGAGTATAGATTTGATCAATTTGTCTCTTGGGATGAGATATTGGGTATTATTTTAATTGAGAAAGTAAATGAGTTTATTATAGGATAATAATGTCATTCATAAGTTACCTTATTATCTTAAAATTTGAGGAGAAGATATAACCTTTCATTCTAGATAAATAGAGTAGAAGTATATTATAAATGAAATAAAAGCTAATGATCATCTTAGTCTCAAGTAGTTAGGTAACTTATAGGCAAGTATATATATATAATAAATATAAATGGTTATGTATACACACATGGTAGCTTTAAAAATAGAAATAAAAATAGTTCTCTTAACATATAAGGTATCAAGTAAGATATACAAAAACTAGATGATTTTATGCAATGATCATCTTAGTCTTAAGTAGTTAGCTAACTAGGCAAGTATATATATGATAAATATAAATGGTTATGTATACACATGGTAGCATTAAAAATAGAAATGAAGACAACTCTCTCAACATATAAGGTATCAAGTAAGATATACAGAAACTAGATACATGATTTTATGCAAATTGATTTTATATTAGTTTCACCTTATATCTTACATTGGATTTCTTATTGGGTTATATATTATTTATAGTATGTGTAAATATATAGCATGACTATAAATAATTGATCATTATTTGAGAAAGTTGCAGTTATTTTGAAGTATTTTAGTTATTGCACAAAATTCTCATTGTGATAGTAACATTATGTTTTAGTCATAAAAATGTTGTGTTGAATGAGTTAATGAATTGTTATTTATTCATATTTACTAGTCTTTAAGTATAGATTCCTTAGTGGTATAAAGATTGATGTAATATTTGATTTTGGATTGGATTTGTAGTTCTGGCAAAATATTTCCAATTATCGTCATTAACAATAGTTAGAAATTTATATTCATTAGAATTGTTTGTAAACAAGTTATCATTATTTCCCCCTAGTTAACAAGTGGTTTTTTTTTTTTTAATATGTTAAATAGGAAAAGGGATTTGATCCTAATTTTAGTACATCATAATAACCATAAAAAGACAATAGAGAGCATAACACACCCCACTTGACATCAATTGGCACACATGAAATAAACATCAAAATTAGAACTTAGACGATATTGAACCTAATTATCATTAAACGTGGCATGTAAGTACGTACAATCAACATAAAAAAATAAATAACTAAAAGTAGAAACATCAAAAGAAAGCAACAACTATTGCAAAATATAAGTCATTTAATCAGATTTTAGTTACCAATTAGGGATTCCAGGAGCTCCTCCCAAGAATCCCTAATTTTTTTTCATCCTACCTTTTATCTCTTTGGCTTCCATTTCCTCGGTCTTCATCTTTAGGCACTTCATTATCTTTATATATGAGCTCTTTGAAACTATGTAAGCTAGATATACCAAGGTTGATTTTATTCTTGGACAAGTTTTGATTAAGTAAAAACAAGTTTTGAAAGGACCCGAAACCTTGAACAAAGAGAAGAGAAAGATATAGCAATGAGAGATCTTAAAACAACTGTGAAACACCACCCAACAAACTAGGGGAACACACCATAGTTCCCAACAAGAGGGCGGAACACTAGCCTAACTAAACACAACAAAGGACCATCAAGATTTACATTTTGGTCCATTCTTATGAGACCGTAAAGACATATCAAACAAAGATTTGGAGGGATTAACTTTTTTTCCTTTGACTGATGTCCATCCATCCTCCACCTTTTTAGCATCCTTCTACCAATCTTGAGAAACACTTGAAGAACCCACTAAAGGGTAGCTAGCAACAGGAGATAAGACAACTGAACCAGCGCTAGCTTCTATGTTTTGGACAGAGACACTTGCAAAAGAAGGGGTAGGCTTAACTTTCTGAACCAAAGCCGCCATAGAGACAACATCTGTAGCATTAGAGACAACAACAGTAGCAGTTGCCAAGACAACAGAACCAGGTGAACCAATGTCAACTGCCCCAGAGACAGCATCAATAGCAGCATCAACAATAGAAACATCAGCAACAGGAACAACATTCTGGCCAACAACCACATCAGGAGCATTCGTAACATCAGAGACAACTTCAGGAGCATCAACCATAGTATGATTAGTCCGAGGAGAGCAAGCAGCCACACCCCCATCCTTTGAAACTTTTTGAATCGTAATGGTGGTCAGCAACCCCCAACCACCAAGAAGGCAATTTCTTCATTCTAACCTTATCAGATGAACACCTCGCAGCAAGGTGTCCAATCATATGACTTTGAAAGGAATACCCTCATAATCAAGATTATGGGTTCAAGTTCCCATTGAAGAAGCCAAAGTAATCTTCACAGGGAGACCCAAAGAAACATCAACCTCTACAAGAATACGAGCATACATCGTCTTAAAAACATCAAAGGAATCCGAATCAACCATCTGGAAATCTCCAATGGCCTCCCCCATAGCTTCCAAAATTGAATCCAGCCAAAGATGTAGGGGAAGATTCGACAATCTTACCCAAATGGGTATTTTATTAAAGGATTCTGAAAGAGGACCAAACCCTTGATACCGGGGTTTGGCCATTAGGGGGAAACGCTCCTCCCAAGAGAAACAACTATTGCACAAGATAGTATTCCTATCTACAACATTTTTAAATTTCACAATTAAAAAACCCCTAGCCATAGGATAAATCTGAACTGTATCAGTTATAATGGGCTCCCAATGTTTGGATATCCAAGCATGTAAATCTAGAAGAGAGGGCCCAAAACCCCTAAATCGAAAAATAGCAGTAGTAGAAATGAAATCCTTCGTAGTTTTGGAGATCTCTTCAACATTATCAGTATCCAAATTAATCAAAATCGGTTTACCTACAGAGACAGGCTGCATCGAAGGACGAGAACCCCCTCTCCCCACAGAGGCACGACCATAAATCCCAACTTCAAACGCAGCCACATCTGCATAAGAGATCGCGGAACTTCCCTTAGCCACCAAGGATCTAGCAAGAGCTGACTGGGAAAACCCCGACAGAGACCCAGACAAAGACGCTCCAGATAGAGACAACCCAGAACCACTAGACATAACAAGAGCAGACATGGGGACAACAACAAAACATGCACAAGAAGATCGCACGTCCAAAGCAGCAGCAACACGGCCTAGAGCAGACAACAACGTGTGAGCGGGAGGAAGAGGATTTTGAATGCCATGGGTAGGAGTGGAAGCGGTTGGGAATTTGAACGCCATTATTTTTGGTCAAGTTATAGACCTTGGAAGTGAAAATAATATCCTTTGTGTTGGTGAAAATAAAAATCCTTTTATTATTGAAAAAGAAGACCAATGTGTTGTTGAAATTGATTTTTTAAACTTGAGAATAATATTTTGTATAAAGATAAGATTTCATAGAGATAAATTAGAACCTATTCCAATAGATTATCCAAACAATTTTTTATTGAAAGGAGTTATCATTTCAATGTCAACTCAAGATGCAATTGATGAAAATGTGCAAAATAAAAGAATGAAAGAACCAAATGAAAGTGATGAATCACATAAACATGCTATATCTACTATTGCAAATGTCATTGAGACTATTGGGAAAAAGAGTCAATCTAAAGATAAGAGGGTGGGATGATGAGCTATAACAATTGGTAATAGTGAATAAACAATTTTAGATAAAATAATGTTAACTAACATTAGTGGAATTCTCTACATATATCCTAAAACATTGGTAAGAGCATAAAAGAAAAGTGAAAGTATTGAGAATGATCTAGTCAATCAATGTTGGATTTTTAGTAGTTGGCTCCCAAGGTGTGACATGAAATTGAATACTGAACTTATTCATTGGTTGATAAATATTGTTTTGATAATACAAGGGTATAATCTAATGTTAGAGACATTTAGAAATTAATAGCGAGGACTAAAATTCATGATCCTAATCCAAAATACCTATTAGACACAACTCAATTTTTTTTGTAAAGAATTTTTTTAGATGATTCGATGTTACATGGAAATAATAGCACAAGTCAAAGATCACTTGAAAAATGTAAACTTTGGTAGGCGAAAAATAATAAGCACCAAATATCTTGTTGTTGTTGTCTAATGTACATGCAATTTCTTATGATTATGATGTTTCTTGATATATACATTGTACTTTACACATTAACATGATTATGCATGAATGTGGTATTAGTATGCCACCTACAACAATCAAGGAGTTCATAGTAGATTTTTTTTTAAATTTTTATTTTTATTTTTTAAATTAAAGATATAATTGACAATTATTTTATTTAAGTTCAAGTATTTTTGGATAATGCACTAGTTGCGACAAACTTTCATTCCTAGGAAAATGTATGCATGAAAGTGTTTCACATGATTTTGAATAATAATTAGTAGATGTTATAATATTTTAGAATGTTGAGTTTTCTTCAAAGGATAGAAAAATTAGAAAGCATTATGATTTATTAAAAGAAAAAAATTAATATATATGCATTCATATCAGAATTTGAGAGTAAGACTGTACCAAAAAAAAAAATGAAACACTCTCAACATGCCCATTGGCTTAATGTGAAATTTCATGTCCAAGGTACCAATACATGCACAATAATATTTTTCAAACATGCACATGTAACAATAATCACATGAATGCACAACATTATATGCAACGCCCAAATTAAACATTAACATTCATAAAATAATCATTTACTCCACCAACATAAACATCACTGAAGCAGTGAAGGCAAAGAGAGAATACGTTCACAAGGGTTCCCTGGCCACAACATAACGGCCACATACAAGACGCCACAAAAGAGCTTGAATGACATTCATATGCCTCTCAACTTTCCTTGGGTCCGTTAACCATGATCGTCAACTAGGTTCACTTCAGGGATTGTTTAAGCAAGGTTCAAAGTTGAAAGATCCAATTGAAAAATACAGTAAATGAGGTCAAAATCTGAAAATGAATGTGTCAAATGACCACAAGGATAATGGGTATTTGAATCATAAACTCATTTTTGCACAGACCTAATAGAGCATCATTAAATTGTTATGAATGCACAGTTCTGCAGTCATGAATGCGTAGTAACATAGTATGTTTGCGCAAGAGCAGAATACATTTGTGTAGAAGTTTTTGCTCATATGCGCAGGGGCGACAAACATGTGTGCAAATATCCACACAAATGCACAAAATATTTGAATGAATGCATAATAATTAAGGACATAGGCGCATAAACAGAGTCGAGTTGAGGAACTTAAGGTCCGAATGAGGTGCTAACTCCTACGTTTGATTGTCGAGAGGTCATTTACTATTACAAGAGGTACTAAGAAAATTCAAGGAAGCTTATACACATCCAATGGAAGCGTGACATCAAGCTTACATCAACATACAATCCTATAATTATGCTATTCAAAATGTAACTTGAAACCAAATCCAAGATATAGGGTTGCATTGATATATCAATATGGAATCTTCAAGCTTTGCAAGATGAATATACAATCAATAACATCATAACATTCCAAGTACAACATTACATGAACATAATCTATACTTATCATATTAAACATGAAATCAAATGTACAATTGAGTAAGGATACTCTGATAGCGTAAATTTCACACCCTCATGTAAAATGCCATTTTCTCGTTTGTCCACTTTAGCCTAAGATTAAAAAACCTATCATCCTTGTCATCATTTCCATCAACCAACACATTATCTAACTCAACATTCTCGCCATGTGGTTCTAATGGTTTTGGACAAGTGCATTCCACGAAGACGTCCCCATGGCATGTTATCATCCACAAATTTGTACACGTGCAGGTTGCCATTGGAACGTTATGAACTATCAACCTGCATTCGTAACACCCTTAATGATGGATCGTTTATGTAGGATTCCTTCCAAGTCCATCATTCGTCTTGTTGCAATCCTCATTTGTTCATCTTCAAGACTCTCGCAACTATTGTTTAGTCATTCATACATTCACTTGGTTACAATCTACAACTCTTTGACTCTCATTCACAACTCCATACTACCATTTTTCACAATCTTTGGCTCCACACATCCATTTACTTGCAGGTTCTCCATTGTTGGATCACTCAAGCTTTCATATTTGATCTTATCTCATGCATCTGGACTCTCTACCTTCATAGGGAGTCTCTCTTTCATATCCTTTTTGTACCTTTTCAGCATATTATTGTTTGTATCTTCTTCTCATTCATAGTATTGTTACTCCATTATCTTTATTTGGTTATCTATTATCAATTTCATTGTGTCTAACGACTGCCCATAGAGTTGGGAACACCAAAGTAGGGGTTTGACTGGGGAAAACCTCTTTACAACCACTTAATTTCTTCTCTTTACTTGTGTGTAGGTTTTCATTATGTGTTTGAGAGCTCTGATTGGATCGCAATATCGACCATCAAATTAGGTTCTACAGTCTCACATCCTCTCTCTTTCATTTCAACAACTAATACACATAATCTAGTTAATCTCTTGTTTCATTATATAATTTTTATCTCATAGTTATAATATGTTATTTCATTGGCTTTTCCTTCATTTCACGCATTTAGAATAGCTCTTCTTCTTTGTTTTAGTGCTATTTTCATTTACATTTATTGTACATTCATAGTTTAATACTCTATTATTTATCTCTTTACTTTGACTCTTCCTATCCATATGAGACACCAATGTGGTGCACTAGTCTCCAACATCCATGTTGTAGTCCTAAAATCTCATGTTTATCCGAGATTGTGAGCTCGTAGAGTTTGTGATTTGTCTGTTGTAGTTAGCTCTGTTGTTTCCTATAGTTAAAATATTTTAATCTATCTATCTATCCTAGTTATTTGCATCTATTTCATTTAATCACATTCAAGATATTTTCATATAAACACTTGATTCACATTTAGTTAATTACATTTACACTTAGACATATAAATAATTAAACTTGACCGTATTCAAGTGACAAAGTAGTTTTCTTCATCTTGTGTCTGATCTCCCTAGCACTCCTAGCTAGCAACGTGAGGTGGTGTAAGAAAGTTGTGCATCCCTTGAGATTTTAACTAGCCTCTTGGTACGTGCATTATTTTCTTCCCCACATTTTTGTGAACCTGACATGAAACAAGCAACCTCTCAAAAATATTGTGATAGTTACGTTGTGAACATGGTGACCATCACTCCCATTTCCCTGCAAGCCCGAAGGGTGCCAGAAACGACTATCTCTTTCAACCCTCTAGATGAGCCTTATAGCAGAGAGCCCACTTCCTTATATGTCCCGACTTCTATCAATGACATTGCTATCAGGGGTTTCTTGTAGACCCCTCATGTTGAGTCAACATTATTACGGAGGAGGTCCTCTTTGTGAACAACTTAAATCAAGGAAAATATGACAAGTGTGACACCACCATTTGTATGCATGACAAAATGTCCTTTTCTCCCTTGATATCAACCACGTTGACCATTGAGGTGGGACCCAAGGCAGTCTTCTCAACCTTTGAAGTAATTCTCGAATCAAACCTATTCAAGATCAAGCTAGGCATCCCCTAGATGACCTCCATGGGAGTCGTCCCTTTGGTAGTCCACAAATGTCTGAAGTTCTCACATGAAGGGACTATCCACATAGTCCAGGACACTAGATATCATCCCCTAGTGTTTCGTGGGGACTTTAGTCTTAATCATTAATGGCCTACTCTAATTGGGTCCCTGCGTCCCCATTAGGATGCCATATTTCTTTCTTATTAGGAAGGCAAGGCTAGAGAGATGAGTTTGAGGTCTGTAGTGTTTTGAGGTGTCCAACCCTCTTGCGAGGCTTAACATGCCTCCTCCTTTGCCCCTTCTTCATCGGGGGCTCAAGAGAAGCGCATTCCCCTTGGGAAACCCCCTCGCCTGTTGAAGCCTAAAGGTTACGTAGCCTTCTATGGTGTCTTTTGTTCCTACATCCACATCCAAGGTGGACAAGTAACTACTTTAGAATAGGGGCAGCTAGGGGTTGGACCGCTTTATATACTTCATTAATCATCCTTAATGGAGTTCATTATCTTGCTAACCCTTTAGAATAGTAGGGGTATTTGGTCACTTTCACAGTCATGTGAGCCATAAAATGATGTTTGAAAGGGGAGTTGTCATCTCTCACCCCTAGTAGCTCCTCGGGTTCAAGCATTCTTTCCAAGAAAAGGCACCCATGCCACCTAGGCCTAAGGTGCATATGCCTCCCACCATTCCTATCATTTAGTATTTTCCTTTCCCTTCCATTTATGGCTAGGGTAGGAATCCTCATAAGATTATGTAGTCTTCTTTAGAACCTACAACTTAGCTTTCAAAGGGACCTCCTATTCCTCCAGGTGCCCACAGGGAAAAAAGGGGAATGTCACCCGTGACTAAGCCTCTAGTGCCTCCATCATCAACCCCACTTCCTACTCCATTGACTGGACCCTCTTTGGTGTCAGCCATGACACCAATGACCTCTCTTATGGAGCAGGATAGCGTTGATCCCCTGCAACCTTCTCAACCGAGTTTGTATCTACATCAGAACCAACTTGCATGTGAGCATAAGTGTCATCAACAGGAGATGGCCTTAGTTCATGAGGCCAATGCAAGGGAAGAAAATACATCTTTTGAGCTCGTGTCTACTACCTCCTCATCTGCTTCCAACTCTACTCCTACTTCTGCATCCCCTCATCCCACCACTACCTTTGTCACACTCCTCCTTCACTGGGAGTAACTACTAGGCCTCGTGCTAAGTGAGTCCAAGTATTCATTTCTCCATTGTAGGAGCCATCATTGATCACCACTCTTCTTGATATCCCTTCATTTCCTAAATCTGTGAACATTATGCACACACAAGTTGTTTCAAGTGTAGTTATGTCCACCCAACATGTGTCTGATCCATATTCTGATCACCATGCTAGCTTCTTGGATGTCCTAAAGGCAACTACGATGGATTGCAGGGCTTCACCTCCATCCCTTAAATGAAAGTTCAAGTAGGGCCCTATCCTATAGTTTAGGCATCACAAGTTTGCTTTGGCAGATCCTCTATCGATTTTAGTTCTTGCAATGGAGAAAGCCCCAACTTCTCCTGAGTTCATTTCTACCCCTTTCACAAAGGTGAGTGAGGACGCTTCTTCATCTGCACCTCCATGTGGATCATTTGCAAGCATTGATGGTTGTATTTTTTATTCATTAGAGGAAACTCTGATGTTGATGAAAATCTTCACACGATCCCTCTCACCCGCCACATTGGAGCTCTTAGATGAGGCCTTGTCAGGTGCTTCATCCTTGGCTCTAGGTGATGGTGAGCCTTAGCATCCATACCATTGCAATGTCAACCTCCCTCCCCATATGATCAATATTGGTAGGATGACGATCTACTGATGGATGACCTATGAGGTGTTACCTGCTTCTACATCTGTAGAATAGAGTGTGTTTGTATGTGTTCCCTAGTGCTTGTCTTTTAATGTTGTTCCCTCTTGGATAACCCTTTTACTTTGTTGGTACTTGGAAATCGGGGGTTTTCTATCATGTTCTTCAATTTGTTTTCTATTTCTTCTATTTGTCATGATCTTGATTTTTGACATTTGGGGATGATACAAAGTGTTGGGGGCATTTAGGCACCCCTTCCATGTTAACACATTTTTATTTTCTTTTGTCTTCATGTGACTTTCTTCAGATCTGAGTCCAAGTTGGCAGTGATGAAATATCCCCTGAGAATAGGCATATGTCTACGCTTTTGGGTTCTGATGCTAATCTCGCGGATCCTCTTGTCCTTGTGTAGATGTGGAAAAATGTGTCACCCGTCAGGAATTGACATTCCATGATAAAATCTCTTATGTTTCCATGCCACGACATCTTTTTCCTTCCTTGGAATGGTCTATGCTCCCTTGTGAGAAACATAGTTCATTCCAAGGGGGGGTTATGTTATCTATGTGTTTGATTTGATCTTTTATGTAATGACGTCTCTACACCATAGGTTTTCTTGCAACTTTTTTCAAAATTCAGCATCATCTTCCTTTGTGGGGGCCAAACCACTATATATGTGTCTCAGTTTTTCCCTATCATATGCCTATCTAGCTTAATGATACACATATTGGAAATGATCTCAAGCTACCCTATCACATGCCTATCTAGCTCTATGTTATTCATGTCCATATACTATGTCTAAGCCGCCCTATCACATGCCTATCTAGCTTAATGCTACGCTTGTGGACACATTATCAAAATATCCCTATCACATTCAACTATCTAGAATTCACTACGTATGTTGGAGCTTATAAAACATTACGCTATCATATGGCTGCTATGAATAACACAACTTTACAAGCCATACTGACATACTATTAATGATCTCATATCACAGGTTGTGTTTATCATCTAGCATGCTCATTTGTAGCTTGTATGCTAGATCCAACTCATTGAAAAATGATGTAGGAGCATCCTGGGTGTAAGAGCAATCTTGCATCACCCAAAAATATTTCTATTTTTGAATTCATAAGGGCTATCTTGTGTAGGGCTGCTATTTATGGAAACTTGCTATTTTTAGTAAGTTGGTCATACGATCTCTGAATGTTTTGATTTCACATGTGGAGGTTCATCTCAGTCGTATTAGCCTACCGGTAAAGTTTCATGGTTAGATCAGGTCTAGTTTTGAAGATATTGAAGATTTTCGGTATTGGCAGCAGAGTACAGAAACTTTGAACTCAGTTTTGAAGGCTTTAGAGGACTCGGATGAGGTCGAAAATTTGGGTGACGGGCACTTGCATTGGTTAAGCCTGTAGAGCGCTTCCTGGCATTTCCAGAATGAGGTTATAATAGTCAATTAGGTCAACTGGTGATGACTTATGGTCTTCGGAAGTTGGGTCACTTGAAATGGCGGAAAATAATTTTCCTTCAAAATTTCTGTTTGGGTTTCAAAAGTCATTTTGAGCCGACTTTGATGTAATAAATTGTAAAATAAAATAATTCTAAGTTTGGTCGGCCCTAAGGGCTAAATTTCTGGAACCTTCTCGGGCGGTGGAAATTGCCTATATAAAGAAGGCCTGTATTGTTGTCTAGGGCAGTTCTGGGTAGATTTGGGTAATGATTCGAGG
Organism: Chamaecyparis obtusa; assembly: GCA_027943335.1. NCBI lineage: Eukaryota > Viridiplantae > Streptophyta > Pinopsida > Cupressales > Cupressaceae > Chamaecyparis > Chamaecyparis obtusa. The sequence continues at coordinate 2,696,038 of BSBK01003191.1, forward strand.
CTTGTCCTACAGAATATTGTAAGGGAATGCCCATGTGGCTTTGCATATTGTAATTCTGAAAGTTTGTAATTCCACATTTGTGGAGATAATAAGAAGCCAATTTTCTGTTCTTGCATATTGTTGTTGTTTCTCTGTTTTTGTTATATGTTTGTGGTATAAAGGGGAGCACTCTTCATAAAGTGGTATCAGAGCAGGAGTTCCTGAGTGTGTAAACAGATCGTCAACTGTGAGGCAGTTTGCACTCGGACCGTGGTTAGGGTTTCAACGTGCATCGTGAAAATGCCTCCACGAAGAGAACGTGGCGGAAGAGCTGGTGCTGTGACACCTGATGTTAGAGAGCTGCAGAGACAAGTGCGAGCATTGCAAGAAGAGATTCACAGAGAAATGAATTTTAATGTTAGAGATGAAAGCGAGGATGAAGTCGAAGAAGAATATCAAGAAGGAGAAGCCGAAATTGTGAACCAGGAGGAAGAAAGACTTTTTCGGGCCATTTCCAAGATTGGGAAAAGACCTAAGATTGAGGTTCCTACATTTTTTAAAAATCTTAACCAAGAGGAATTGATCGACTGGATCAATGAATGTGAGGAATATTTTGAGTATGAAGATGTTGAGGATCCTGATAGGGTCAAATTTGCGAAGGCCAGACTGAAAGGTCATGCGAAGATCTGGTGGCAAGAAATTCAATTGGAGCGAAATAGAAGAGGGAAAGATAAAATCACAAGATGGGATCAGATGGTGGATAAATTGAAGTGACAGTTCATTCCTATTGATTATGAGGTTGACCTACTAAAGAAAATGCAAAGTTTGAAGCAAGCAGGAAGATCTGTTCAGGAGTATACAGAGGAGTTCTATCGACTCCTCATTAGAATAGGCCATGCAGAAGCTGATAAGGAGAAAGGTGCCCAATACCTTAATGGGTTAAGGCCAAGCATTCAAGAGGAGTTGAATCTGGTTCGAATGAATAGTATTGAGGAGGCATACCAGTTCGCCCTAAAAGTAGAGGAAAAGTTGAACAAGAAGTTTGAGAGTAGACAAAATGGAAAAGGTCGTGGTGGAAGATTTGGTGGATGGTCATATTATGGCCGAAATGAAAATTCGGAAAAGAAGGATGAGGCCAGTAGTAGCTAGAATCAGAGAGGAAATAATTCTAATCGCTTCCAGGTTCAGAGTAATAGAGATCGGAGAGGAAGAGGAAGAGGACAAGGATCTGGAAGAGGAGGCTTCCGTGGAACATGTTTTCATTGTGGAGAAGAAGGTCATAGGGCATTTGAATGTCCTCAATGCCAAGGAAGGATAGATAGGAGAAATGAAGGCCAGGCTAGAGTTGCACATGTAGATGAAGATGCCAGATCGTCACATTCTGAGGATGCTGAAAGAGGAGAAACGCTGATTAACAAAAGAGTCCTGTTGAGTGGTGAGAATGAACCTGAACAAAGGAGGAGCCTGTTTCGCACCAGGTGCAAGTGTGAGGGTAAGTGTTGTGATGTGATTATTGATAGTGGAAGCATTGACAATTTGGTGTCAGAAGAGATGGTGACAAAGCTGAAGCTCAAGAGATAGAAGCACCCACATCCATATCAGATTGCCTGGGTAAAGGATGACCACAAGGTCATGGTCAATGAACAATGCCTAGTGAAGTTCAAGATTGGCGGGTACCAAGATGAGGTACTGTGTGATATCATATCTATGGATGTATGTCATATGTTGTTGGGTAGACCATGACAGTTTGACAGATGTGCTGTACATGATAGTCGTGCAAATACCTATTCTCTGACAAAGGATGGAATGTGACATAAGCTAAAGCCATTGAATGACACAAAAGAAAAGGTATGTGGTAGTGCAAGAATAACTTTTGTTGATGGAAAAAAGTTCCTAGATGGTATGAGGCATGAGCATGTGTGTTTTGCTTTAATTCCAAAAGCTGGTAAGGAGGAAGTAGAAGATGATCCTGTAGAAGTTGTAGATTTGTTGGATGAGTTTCAGGATATTGTATTCGATAATGTGCCTGATGGATTACCACCAGTCAGGAAGATCAGTCATCAGATGGACTTGATCCCAGGAGTGATTTTTCTGAATAAGGCAACACACAGAATGACACCTGCAAAAAGTGAGGAATTGAATAGACAAGTACATGAGTTGCTGCAGAAAGGATTGATCCATGAGAGTTTGAGTCCCTGTGCTGTACCAGCGGTATTAGCACCAAAGAAGAATGGAGAGTGGAGGATGTGTACAGATTCTAGAGCAATAAACAAGATCACAATCAAGTACAGGTTTCCATTGCCACGAATGGATGATATTATGGACTGTTTGAGTACAGCTGTGTATTTCTCAAAGATAGATCTGAAGAGTGAATATCATCAGATTCGAATCAGAGAAGGAGATGAATGGAAGACTGCCTTCAAGATAAAGGAAGGATTGTATGAGTGGTTAGTCATGCCTTTTGGGCTAACCAATGCACCGAGCACTTTCATGCGGCTCATGAACGAGGTTCTGAAAGAATTTTTGGGTAAGTTTGTCATTGTTTACCTAGATGATATTTTGATCTTTAGCAAGACATTAGAGGAACATATGATGCATATTCGTATGGTGTTTGAGAAGCTGAGAGATGAGAAATTATTGATTAATTTGAAGAAGTGTAGTTTTGTGAAGAAAGAGTTAGTGTATTTGGGATTTGTAGTTTCAGCATAAGGTCTAAAAATGGACCCAGAGAAGGTACATGCTATCCTTGAATGGCCTACTCCAAGGAGTGCTACTAAGGTAAGATCTTTTCATGGTTTGGCTAGCTTTTACAGAAAGTTTATCAAAAATTTTAATAGTATGTGTGGATCCTTGACTGAAACAATGAGAGGGGATAGAAAAGAATTTTCAATTGTTGAAACAAAAAGTTACAGAACAACCTATTTTAGCACTTCCAGATTTTAATAAGGTGTTTCAAGTAGATTGTGATGCTAGTGGTACTGCAATAGGAGCTGTTATGAGCCAAGAAAGTAAACCTATTGCTTATTTCAATAAGAAGTTAAATGATGCCAAGAGGAAGTATTCTATTTATGTTCAAGAATTTTATGCTATAGTTTAGGCATTAAAGAAGTGGAGACATTATCTGCTTCCTAAGGAGTTTGTTTTGTATACTGATCATCAAGCTTTGCAATATTTGAATAGTCAAGGAAAGTTGAATCAGAGACATTTGAAATGGGTTGAGTTTTTGCAGAGTTATATATTTGTTTTGAAACATAGGAGTGGAAAGTCTAACAGGGTTGCATATGCTCTTAGCAGAAGGTAACTATTGCTGACAGAAATGCAGATTGAAGTGTTTGGATTCAAGGAACTCAAGAATTTGTATCCAGAGGATCCTGATTTTTAGGAAGCTTGGAAAGCTTGTATAGAACCTATTACTCTAGACAGGATGAAATGGCTGGATTTCATCATCCAGGATGATATGCTATTCAAAGGGAGTCAGTTGTGCATTCCATGAAGTTCTATGAGGGAGAATCTCATCAAAGAGAAGCATAGTGGAGGATTGGCTGGACATTTTGGTCGTGATAAAACCCTTGCTTTGGTTAGTGAGAATTATTATTGGCCACAGTTGCAGCAAGATGTGAAGAAGTTTGTACAGAGTTGCAGAGTATGTTAGATGGCGAAAGGAGTGAAGCAGAATAAAAGGTTGTATCAACCATTATGTATACCAGAGAAGCCTTGGGAGGATATCAATATGGACTTTATTCTTGGTTTACTGAGGACTTAGCGGGGACATGATTCAATTTTTGTGGTGGTTGACAGATTTTCAAAGATGACACATTTCATTCCCTACAAGAAGACTAATGATGTTGTTCATGTAGCAGAATTATTTTTCAGAGAAGTGGTGAGACTACATGGTTTGCCAAAGACCATAGTTTTAGATCGAGATACTAAGTTTGTTGGATATTTCTGGTGAACATTGTGGAAAAAGTTGAAGACAGATTTGAAGTTCAGTTCATCAGATCATCCATAGACTGATGGACAGATAGAGGTGGTGAATAGAAGTTTGGAAAATTTGCTGAGATGTTTGGCTGGAGACAAGCCAACAGGATGGGATTTGATTTTACCACAGACAGAATTTGCATACAATAATTCTATCAACATGAGCATTGGTAAATCACCATTCCAAATTGTATATGGAAGTAGTCCAATAAATGCATCTGAATTGAGAAAGATAGATAAAGGAGAAATAAGTAGTGCTGAAGCTGAGGATTTTGCAAAATATTTGAAGAACATCCATGGGGAGGTGAGGAAGCACATTACCAAGATGAATGTGCAGTATAAGGCTAAGGCAGATGAGAAAATGAGGTATAAGGAATTTTAAGTTGGGGATGAAGTCATGGTTCATTTGCGGAAGGAGCGGTTTTCAGTTGGTACATATAACAAGTTGAAAATGAAGAAGTTTGGACCATGTAAGATACTGAAGAAGCATGATTCAGGAAATGCATATGAGGTAGAATTTTCTAGTGAGCTGAATATTTCACTAGTGTTTAACATTTCAGATTTGACAGAGTATCATGAAGGAAGTGTTGAAGATGAGATCACAACAGCATAGTGGAGTATTCCAGCAAGTAGTTCAGATACCAAGGAGATTGAAGACATACTGGACAGTCGTATTGGCAGAAGCACAAGGAACAAGACATATGAAGAATATCTGGTTAACTGAAAAAGACAACCTGTTGAAGATTCATCATGGTTAACAAAGGAGGAGGTTAACCATCTTGGTTTTCCTCTGCACACCTGAGTCGTGACAGGGTCACTTCTCAAATTACCCCGAGTGTCTGATGCAGGAGCATCCTGGGTGTAAGAGAAATCTTGCATCACCCAAAAATATTTTTGTTTTTGAATTCAATAAGGGCTATCTTGTGTAGGGCTGCTATTTATGGAAACTTGCTATTTTTAGTAAGTTGGTCATACGATCTCGGAATGTTCTGATTTCACATGTGGAGGTTCATCTCAGTCGTATCAGCCTGTCAATAAAGTTTCATGGTTAGATCAGGTCTAGTTTTGAAGATATTGAAGATTTTCGGTATTGGCAGTAGGGTACAAAAACTTCGAACTCAGTTTTGAAGGCTTTAGAGGCCCCAGATGAGGTCAAAAATTTGGGTGATGGGCACTTGCATTATTTATGCTTGTAGAGCGCTTTGTGACATTTTCAGAATGGGGTTATAATAGTCAATCAGGTCAACTGGCGATAACTTATGGTCTTCGGAAGTTGGGTCACCTGAAATGATGAAAAATAATTTTCCTTCAAAATTTCTGTTTGGGTTTCAAAAGTCATTTTGAGCCGACTTTGATGTAATAAATTGTAAAATAAAATAATTCTAAGTTTGGTCGGCCCTAAGGGCTAAATTTCTGGAACCTTCTCGGGCGGTGAAAATTGCCTATATAAAGAAGGCCCGTATTGTTGTCTAGGGCAGTTCTGGGTAGATTTGGGTAATGATTCGAGGCTTGTCCTACAGAATATTGTAAGGGAATGCCCATGTGGCTTTGCATATTGTAATTCTGAAAGTTTGTAATTCCACATTTGTGGAGATAATAAGAAGCCAATTTTCTGTTCTTGCATATTGTTGTTGTTTCTCTGTTTCTATTATATGTTTGTGGTATAAAGGGGAGCACCCTTCATAAAAAAATAAAGAATTCCTAGCTGGGTGCAACCCCACGTGACAAAATTATCGCAGGTAAGTCATGTAATATTCCCTTACTTTACCTTCACATTTATTCTAAATGATAATATGTTTTCTAAAGTGGGGCAAAAATGCAATGGGGTAAATTTTACACCCCTGTGTAAAATCCCTTTTTTGTATTTGTCCACTTTAGCCTTAGATTCAAAATCCCATCATCCTCATCATTCTTTTGATCAACCAACACATCATCCGAATCAAGATTACCTCCACACAGTCCTAATGGTTTTGAACAAGTGCATGTTGTAGAGACATCCACACGACGCACTATTGTGTGTGAATATGCAAGTGTGCAGGTTGCTGTTGGAGCATTACAAATTATCAACCTCTATTCGTAATGCCCCTATTGATGGCTCATCTATGCAGGATTCCTTTCGAGTCCATCATAAGCCTTCTTGCAACCCTAATTTTTTCTTCTTGAAGTCTCTTACAATTGTTTCTTGGACATTCACACTCACTTGGTTACAATCTGCAACTCTTTGACTCTCATAATTCACAGCTCCATACCGTTTTTCACAATATTTGGCTCTACACATCCATTTACTTTTGAGTTCTCCATTGTTGGATCACTCAAGCTTTCAAATTTGATCTTATCTCATGCATTTGGGCTCTCTACCTTCATAGGGGAGTCTCTCTTTGATATGTTTTGAGCATATTATCATTTGTATCTTCATCTAATTCATAGTATATTTACTCCATTAAATTTATTCGGTTATCTATCACCAATTTCATTGTGTCTAACAACTATTTGTGGAGATGATAATACCAAAGCAGGAGTTTGAATGAGGTACACCTCTTTATGAACACAACAATTTCTTCTCTTTACTTGTGTGTAGTTTTCATCATGTGTTCGAGAGCTCTGGTTTGGATCGCATTATCGATCATCGAATCAGGTTCTACCATTTCAAATCCTCTCTTTCATTTCATTAGTTAATACACATAATGTAATTAATCTCTTGTTTCATTAAACCATTTTCATCTCATAGTTATAATCCATTATTTCATTGTCTTTTCCTTCATTTCACACTTTCAGAATAGCTCTCCTTTTTCTAGTGTTTTATTCATTTACATTTATTATACATGCATAGTTTAATACTCTCTTATTTATCTTTTTAGTTTGACTCTGCTCACCCATACTCTATCCGTGCGAGACACCAGTGTGGCACACTGGTGTCCAACATCCACAATGTAGTCCTAGACTCTCACATTTTCTTGAGATAGTGAGCTTGCAGAGTTTGAGGTTTGTCTGTTTTAGTTAGCTCTGTTGTTTCCTGTAGTTAAAATATTTTAAACTATTTATCTATCCTAGTTATTTACATCTAGTTCATTTAATTGCATTCAAGACATTTTCATATAAACACTTAATTCACATTTAGTTAATTGCATTTATGCTTAGACATATAAATAATCAAACTCAATTATATTCAAGTGACCAAGTAGTTTTATTCTTCTTGTGTTGAATATCCCTAGCACTCCTAGCTTGTAATGTGAGGTGGTGCAAGAAAGTCATGCATCACTTGAGGTTTTAACCAACATCTCAATAGGTGCATTATTTTCTTCTCCATAGATACATATGTTGGAATACAACATAATGATACAATGAAAGGAAATATTACAAGGATACAACATCATGGTGTCACTAGTCTGGAAAATGTGTAAGTAGTATTTGGGACAATTCACCACTTGTACACTAGTCCCCAACGACAGTTGGTCACACCACCTGATCACGAGGAACCCTCAACCCATCTCCCACCAGGGTGAACCCACAAAAGTGAGTCCCACTTTTGGGGACGAATGATTTTTGGTTGTCCCCAAAAATTAAAATTTTTAGGTCTTCGTACGAAGTAGGGATCTTCAAACAAAGACATACGACATCTTCGCCCGAAGACCTTGATGTGGGGTACTTCAGGTGAAGGGATGACACGGTCTTCGTGCGAAGACCCCTTAGGCCAGATTTCCTACAAATTCATGGCGGATGGGTGTCATTTTCACATTTACTATTATGGAAAGCCTGTAGACCCTAGTGTTGGAGCAAACCCCCTGATGACCTCGTGATGACCTTGTTAACTTCATCCTTGTTGCCTTCTATTCCACCTCCTTCGACCGTCATATATTCCAAGTACACACATTTTTCAATGTTAGAAAATACTAGAAAATATTAGAAAATAGTATAAAATGTTAGAAAATTTTAGATTTTTAGTAATCTTATAGCTTGTTTTTAAATTAATTTTAATTAGTAACGTTGAAATGTTAGTTTTAAATTATTTTAATTAGAAAATTTTAGAACAAATTAAGAAAATTTAGAAAAAATTAAAACCTTAGGAAAATTTACAAAAACTTGAAACTTTAGGAAAATTTAGAAAAATTTGAAACCTTTGAAAAAATTAGAAAGTTCTTAGAAAATGTTAAAAAATTATTAGAAAATGTTAGAAAATTTTAAAGCTTTGTCTCTCCAGGACTAGGGTAAGGAAATACTAGAAAATGTTAGAAAATATTGGAAAAACTAGAAAATGTTAGAAAATATTGGATTTTTAGTAATCTTATTGCTTGTTTTTAAATTATTTTTAATTAGTAATGTTAAAATGTTAGTTTTAAATTATTTTTATTAGAAAATTTTAGAACAAATTAAGAAAATTTAGAAAAAATGAAAACCTTAGGAAAATTTTAAAAACTTGAAACTTTTGAAAAATTTAGAAAAACTTGAAACCTTTGAAAAAACTAGAAAATTATTAGAAAATGTTAGAAAATTTTAAATTTTTTCTCTCTCTAGAAAAATTTGAAACCTTTGAAAAAAATAGAAAATTATTAGAAAATGTTAGAAAATTTTAAAACTCTCTCTCTTTAGAAAAATTTAAAACCTTTGAAAAATTAATAAAATATTAGAAAATATTAATTTTTTTAAAACTCACTCACTCTCTCTCTTTAGAAAAATTTGAAACCTTTGAAAAAATTAGAAAATTATTAAAAAATGTTAGAAAATTTTAAAACTCTCTCTCTCTCTCTAGGATAATTATGTATAATTGTATTTGTATAATTTTAGATTTTAATCTTATTTTACCTGCACACATGTAATGTACTTAAATTTTAACATTTAATAATGTATGTTACCCTCATATGGACACACACGATCATGCACAGGGTGACCCAACATAGGGTGTTGCACCCCAAGATGACCCGACACATGGTGCTCCATCCCATGATGCCTCGACATAGGCTTCCCCCCCAACATGATGTAGCACATGGTACCTCACATCAGGCACCCAATGTTCCTGACATGGTGGCGATATTTCATTTTGCTATCTAGGAGGTGGGGCGCTTATGTGATTCTATCGCTTTCTTTGAGGACAACGTGTACAAAGATATTTATACCACCATTTTGCGGAGTCTAGAGGATTTATCTGCACGCATACGTAGACAGATTGTATATAGTCCACAAATTGTTGATTTATTTTTCGAGAGTTGAGATCTGAGATCTCCAACGATATATCCTTAGCTGAGGTCTAGTCATGGGTCTCAAAGGATATTATCAAAGGAGAGGTGTTCCCTTGCTATCAAGAGAGGATCAAGGTCAGAGCATATCAGGTTACACGTTGTGTGGTACTAGAGATTGCACAAATGATATACCTGTGCTTCCTTGTGGCACATGGCTGTTATCCCAATAACGACCAGATTCCACTCTACTTTGCACAACAAGTTTACACTGAGGTCTGTTTGGGTCTCAATGTGAACTACTTAGATCATTTGGGCGCTTTGGACATGGGCGCAATAGAGTTGCACACCGCAATTGGTATTGTAGGCCTAATCGCGTTATGCTGAGACATAGGCACTTGGTTGGGCAGAGGGCACTTGGAGTGGCACCATCTATGGCCGATACTATTGACAAAGTTGTCATTGCTTCCTAGAGGGAAGAAATTGATAGGATTAGACATATTATAGTTGCACCCGCCAACATTACTTCTAATACACAACATTACTTCTAATACACTCACTAGATATATTATGACTAGACCGAGTCGACCTCAGACATCTTCAGAGGCATCATCTTGTAGTGGACCCCCTACTGATGAGACATATAGAGATGCTCGTCTCCCTAGACCATGTGATATACGAGCTCTTACCGAACATGAGAGTTATGTTGAGATGACACTGTGTTTATTGGAGGACCTGTTATAGTCATATACCTATATTTATCAGTTGGAGAGGGTCCCTATATAGTCTGTGAGAGACACCATTAGACTCTCTCAGGGCCCTCCAGCTCCACCACCCCAAAGCACACCATTAGCTCATGCATCTCATAGTTCACAACACTCTGCACCCACTGATCACTCTGCAACTACATATGGTGGGATACAAATTGGTGATGTTTTCATCACAACGGAGGGCCTGGATGGTTTTGAGGAGCAGTTACAGGAATTGAGACAAACCACCACTTACATTGATATAGCTTCATGTATGGATCTTCTACTTCATCCTGACTCTGACTCTACACCACTCCCTTCTCGGCTACACTCCCCATTACACTCCTCATTAGAGAGGATTGGTACCAGAGATGATGCACATGATGGTGTTTTTGTAGATGATGTGATGGTTCACGCTGATGATCCTCTTTCTCTTGAGACCTAGGTATAAATTTAATTTTCAATTTATTTCTAGTCAATAAATTGATTACATAGTTACGTGTACTAATGCTTATATAACTGTATTCTATATATAATATTTATAAGCGTAGTTGCATGAGCATACTACCTCTAGCGTGGGATCAGAGTGTGTATGCATGAGAGATTCAGTAGAGGTGACACATACTAGAGCTTACGTAGGTTTTAAATATAAAAGTTTAAATTCACGTATTAATATATTTCAAATACTTTGTATATAATTATAATATATGAATGTACACATATATTTGACAAGTTGTACTAAATTTGTAGGTGTCTGTTGTTGCTTCACATGTAGAGGATGCTCATGACACTCAATCAGAGGGTTTCTTTGTTTTTATGCGACTTGATCAGTCTAGGATACCTTGGGACATTTGTTGTGCATATTTGATTTAAGTTCTAGACATTTCACATATGTTTGACATTTATATATTGTGGACCTATGCATAGATGATTTATGTGTTTATGATCTTTGGTTACGGTTAGATAGTTAGACGATTTGATTTGATTATGGTTAGATGATTACATGATTTGATTTGATTATGGTTAGACAATTACATGATTTGATTTGATTATGGTTAGATGGAACTACATGATTTGATTATGGTTAGACGGTTACATGATTTGATTTGATTATGGTTAGATGGTTACATGATTTAATTATGGTTAGATGATTACATGATTTGATTTGATTATGGTTAGATAGTTATATGATATGATCATTGATTATGGTTAGACAGTTACATGATTTGATAGGATTATGGTTAGATGGTTACATGATTTGATTTGATTATGGTTAGATAGTTACATGATTTGATTATGGTTAGACGGCTACATGATTTGACTTGATTATGGTTAGATGGTTACATGATTTGATTATGGTTAGACGGCTACATGATTTGATTTGATTATGGTTAGATAGTTATATGATTTGATGTGATTTGATAGACGATCATATGATTTGGTTTAATAGATGGTTATAAAAAATAACACTAAAATATGTAACTAATGGACCATAAGTAATATAAATAATCTAGAACTAACATGTCATAAGTTTAATATAACTAATGTCATTAGTAACCTAACTAATGTCTTAAGGGGGGGTCTGTAGGGGAAGTCTTAAGGGGATCTTTAACTAATAAGTAATCTAATTTTAATATCATAAAAAATAACACTAATATGTAACTAATAGACCATAAGTAATATAAGTAATCTAGAACTAATATGTCATAAGTAATCTAACTAATGTTATTAGTAATCTAACTAATGTCTTAAGGGGATCTTCCACTATTAAGTAATCTAATTGACCCATCATAAAAATTAACAAGATAATATGTAACTAATGAACCATAAGTAATTTCTAAACTTAATATCGTCCATTTAACACGTTCACTTTAACAAACATAAAATCATTTATATAAGAGGAGGTCTTAAGGGGATCTCTAACTAATAAGTTAATCTAATTTTAATATCATAAAAAAATAACACTAATATGTAACTAATGGATTATAAGTAATATAAGAAATCTAGAACGTTTAACATGTCATAAGTAATCTAACTAATGTCATTAGTAACCTAACTAATGTCTTAAGGGGATCTTTAACTATTAAGTAATCTAATTGAACCATCATAAAAAATAACAAGATAATATGTAATTAATGAACCATAGTAATTTCTAAACTTAATATCATCCATTTAACACGTTCACTTTAACAAACATAAAAGCATTTATATAACTACTTAAGAGGAGGCCTTAAGGGGATCTCTAACTAATAAGTTAATCTAATTTTAATATCATACAAAATAACACTAATATGTAACTAATGGATTATAAATAATATAAGTAATCTAGAACTAACATGTCATAAGTAATCTAACTAATGTCATTAGTAACCTAACTGAGGTCCTGAGGGGAGGTCTTAAGGGAATCTTTAACTATTAAGTAATCTAATTGAACCATCATAAAAAATAACAAGATAATATGTAATTAATGAACCATAAGTAATTTTTAAACTTAATATCATCCATTTAACACGTTCACTTTAACAAACACAAAAGCATTTATATAACTACTTAAGAGGAAGTCTTAAGGGGATCTCTAACTAATAAGTTAATCTAATTTTAGTATCATAAAAAATTAAACTAATATGTAACTAACAGATTATAAGTACATATAAAAGCATTTAAGTTCACTTTAAAAAAACATAAAAGCATTTATATAACTACATATTAAAATCATTGAACCATCAAAGCATACATAAGAACATACATATGAAACCATATGTATAAAACCATTAGTAAAAAAATACATAACTATATATTAAAACCATTGAACCATCAAAACATATATAAAAGCATTGAACCGTGTCAAAATATATTATCAAAGCCTTATTAATAAATAAACAAAATATAATCCATCATATGTTTCAATATATCAACAAAGTATAGTCAATTTAATCTACAGATGTCAAGTAGGTCCTAACACATGAAATATGTATGTAATTTACTTTTTAGACCAACTCAAGTGGTTCAGACTTCTCATGGAGAACATGTAATATTCTCTCATGATCCTCACTATCTAGTCTCCACTTATGATATCCACGTTGAGATTTAATTAGATGGAGACAAAGGCAGGTTTTGAATATACACCTTATTGTCTGGTTGGTAATCAACAAAGTGAATACCATGTTGAATTACTTTGATTTTCTTGAAATATGTTCCCTCTAAAACAATTGAACCTACAGGTCACAAATTTTTACAATAGAAATTTAAATAAAAAATTTATTAATTTTTTTAAATTTTATATTTATAAAATGAATAATATCTTGACATGTATAGAATGCAAACCTATGGGGAACAACATTCCATCACTTTCTTCGGGATCAATTAACATCATCCTCTCTGCAATACAATGCAATAAATAGTAACTAACTCCTACATTTCCAAGTTCAACAATCACTGCAAAGACATCTCCTGCACAAAAAATTTATATACATGTGAGATCCTAAAATTGATTTAGTTCAATACACACACACACACACACACACACATGCAACTCAATGCCATATAATGTGAAACTCAATTGATTATACTTACCAATTTTGACCAATCCTGATATATGATTGTAATCAGTAGAAATCAAAGGAACGTCAATACACACACACATGCAACTCAATGCCATATAATGTGAAACTCAATTGATTATACACACACACACACACACACATGCAACTCAATGCCATATAATGTGAAACTCAATTGATTATACTTACCAATTTTGACCAATCCTGATATATGATCGTAATCAGTAGAAATCAAAGGAACGTCATCAAAGTTTTAATCTTCATCTCTATCAAATATATCAGTAACAACTAGTGGCACCAGATTCCAGGCACCTACATATCTATGTTCCTAATTGATGCATTCCTCATAGTTGTTAACAATGCAGTGACAACAAAAGCATTAGTAGTCCCTGGTGTCGAATTTCCAATTGCGATAATTTGTACTCACAACTGAATGCAAAGATCACATCCTTTCTATACTCTTGCAACCATGCATGATTTTTCTATCCACACCTGAACACATGCATATATAATATGAATTTCATTTTATAAATTTGAATAAAGAATATAAAATTTTATATATATCACACATGCATAATTTAGAAACATGTGCATACATTTTATCTACCAAAATTCTCTATGTGGTACCACTTGAGTCATTCGTGATAATGTTCCATCCTCGTTTGATGCAAAATGTGTCCTACACCATTCAACAATATCATGTGCATTTTTAAAATGAACTCCCTTATAATTCATTTGATACTTTCGTAGAGAACGTTTGGTGCAAGCTCCAACACAATCATGTTCACCTTTCCCATGTCTACTCTCAAAGAAACTCCAGACATGTGATATGTTTTCATTATGATGATATCGACATAGCACATAAAATGGTCTGGATGATTTGAATTGTGCAACACATCCATCTGACCAAATATTATGTTTATTAATTTTTATGCGTCTTTCTTTCAAATTTACAAAAAATATCTTGAAACACTATTCTACATAATGAATGTCATGCTCTTTATCATCACTTATATAAGAATGAAATTCCTTCTTGATGACCCGTTCTTCAAATGTTCTTTGAATACCATCCAAATCTAACTGTGCATGTCGATAACACACATGTACCATAATAGCAACCTTCTCTAAAAAATAGTATTTTGATTGAACCGCCTTTTGATGAACAAATGAATAGTTTTTTGCGAAATCAACAATTGATAGAATAGTTCCAAGTGGGAAATTGTCTCTCGGTGTTTGGAATTGTGGTGCTTTCCACTTTGCAAAAAAAACATGATGAATGTAGGATTGAATCAATTTTTAAAATTTGTCAGTAAATTCTCTAACAGTTAGTTCCTCTTCAACATATTCTAGTCTTTTGGATTCTTTCCCAAATTTTGTTTTATTTTTTACATATTTATAATTCTTGCAATTTATCATCTTTGTTACATCAATATTTTTATTTTTCAAAGGAAAAAGAGCCAAATCAGCACATGTTCCACATATTCCTTTTATGCAATTTATTTGACCATCTGCATCATCCCTTTTGTCACATAAAATGGATGAGATGAACTCACTTCATCCAGTAGGAGGAGTATATTGAAAACCATAAGTGTCTTCTACAAACTTTTGAAAAATCTGATAGTGGAGATCAAATTCAATATGATAATGACACCAACAAGTTTCAAACACTTTGTTTTTCCTGGCATAATATGGCTTCATTCTTTCAAACAATGTTTTCCCAATATTTATATTAGGATTTGAACTACAAAATGACACATACATTTCATGTTGCGTTGTGTCCAACCAATGTTTTGTATGATGTTCATATTGATTAGTTGCAATTTTATGTCTGATAACATCTCTACTGTTTGATGAAGGATGAGTATTATCATTCCAAAATAATGTGACCAAATTATTGATTCCCTCATTAATCCTATCAGAATGAGGATCTCTACACATGATTTCCCAATTTCCTTCCAAGGTGCTGTCATCCAAAAACATTCTCCTCTTAACATGTCGTGATATTGTTTTCCTACTAAAACCAATGCGAGATGAAATTGAAGATATTTGTTTGTTTCTGGGTATAGTGTTACCTACAATGGATGTCAACATAAATATTCTTGTAATGGTCTTATCTTTAGTTTGAGATTGCTTCCCTACCTGGTTTAAACCTTTCCTAAGATTTTTATCATATTAGTTTGCATGTCAACAACTTTTCTCTTCTTTGATGTTGTATCTATACCCAATAATTTTAATGCCTCTTCCAACTTTTTGTTTATAAGTACAACTAAAAGAAATTGAGCTTGTTCAAGTGTTTCAAAATGATCAAATTTAGCCAATATTTATCTTTCTATCTTATTCATTGACCTCTTCTTAGCAGGACTTAAAGGTTGAACACTAGCAAATGATCTCAAATTCTCCACATCCATTGTAAGTAAATGATCTAAGTTTCTATAATTAATATTTCTCTTTACAGTTTGAGCTAGATCTATAAGTTCATCCATACCAATAGGAGCACGTGATCCTGACCCTTCTCCAACATAAATTTTTTGAGCTTCCATAGGGAGTGATCCTGACCGTTCTTCAATGTGCATTTCTTCAACTTGGCTTGACCCTCTTACTTGAGCTTCTCCTTCACCTTGACCATGTTGATTGCGAGCTATATGCACAAAAATGAATCAAATTAGAGAAAAAGAGAGTATAGGTCCATAAAATTAGGGCACATACAATTAGAGGTAGATAGGTCCATACCTTCTTTGGTTTTATAATAATATGTCAATGCAGCTTCATGATTTCTTTGTTCGGTACTAGGTCACCTTTTTATTGAAGATTTACTTTGTCTTCCCTTATTGTTCCCCATTTCTTCTCTCCAAAAAAATATCTTCTAAAAATTTGGCAATAGTAATTCTCCTCTTCAAAAAAATATCTTTGATAAAAACACCACTAGCAATTCTCCTCCAAAAAAATGCCTTTGATAAAAATACGAATAACAATTCTCCTCTAAAAAAATGTCTTTCAAAAAATCAGAGCAATAGTAAAAAATGCAAATTAAGTTGATTGCAGTTGTGTGAAAAATGAATTTTTTTAATTTTATACCATGCCAAAAAAAATACCATAATTAGTCGACCTACTTCAAGCAAACTAGGCCGGGTAAAATCAGCAGGGCTTGTTCCCACTAGAATTTTCCCAAGGGGTCTTCGTGCGAAGACCCCTTCGCACGAAGCCCTTGGAATGGCTTCGTGCAAAGGGGATCTTCGCATGAAGACCCCAAACTTAAATTTTTTTTTAGGATGCAAAAAAAACAAAACAAAAAAAGTCTTTCAAGGCCTAAAACAAACACCAAACAAGATGATATTTTGAAATGAAAAATGCTGAAATATGCTACTTCAAGTAAGCTTTCTAACGAATATAATTTTAATACATATTGAGTTCATTGTCACTTTCAAAATTAAATTTAATTAAACATAGGTTGTTTGGTCATTCAACAACCTGTCTCTTCGACGCTTTCTGGAAAAATAGTAACTTACAAATTCTTTTTATGAAAAATATGTAAGAAAAATGTATTTGTGTTACCTTTCTATCAAAAAAATAAAAAATGAATTTCGATATATACAGATCAAGTTAAAGCGATCCAAAATAAGCTATGTCTAAATTACAATTACTCTCACTTTAGAACTTAATAAAGTATGAAATATTGAACCAAAATGAATGAAACCAATTCCATCCATTAGATATTGAAGTTAGAAATATAACCTCGAAAGAATTACATCATTATAATTTTTGAAAAAAAGTTATGCTAATCCAAGTGACAATCACTCCTTAAAAACACTATTTTTCACACAAACCACTTTTCGAAGGAGAAAGAAAAATGGATTCAAATCAATTTAAAAAATAAAATAAAATTTAGGAACTAGAAAGAAAATTCTAAAAGACTCTAGTTTACATCATCTTCAAATTCCTAATAGTTTTGCGGCAATAGGTGTTCGAAAGTGAAATTTTTTTTCAGAATGCTGATCTCAGTGTCAAAGTTAGTCAAAAAGTGGGACACACTATTATGGGACCACCCTAGACATAAGGGATCTGCTAGGGTAATCCATTGTGGAGTTATAAATCTATTGATAATATAATTGATTAATGAGTTAAAACACTTAATTAAGATAAGTAAATTTGTGTAGACATGGAGAGTGATCATCCATAGTTGTGTAGTCCTGTTGAGTGATTGGCCATAATTGAGTAGGTGTCGAGAGTGACTGGCCATATATTCCTCCTGTGTTCCTTGTGGGATCTCATTATCCATGGAAGTATTGGAGAAGACCTAGAGTTACCAGCATGAAAATTTCCTCATTTCCACGAGAGGTTTCTTGGTGTAGCATCAACCGGTTGGCCATGTGTTGACACTCCCAACCTTGGAGTACGCACTGTTAGGAGTAACAAGACAGAAATAATAATTACATGCAAATATAAACAATTATAAAAAAAAACATAAACCACACAAAAGAGAATAGAAGACACAAAGATTTAACGTGGTTCACCCAATCCCTGGGCTACGTTCACCAACAATGAGTCCAATATTATTATTATCTAGTGATTACAACCTGATTACAATCCATAATCCCTTACAGCTCAATTTCACTGCAAGTACTAAAACCATACATCATGAAATCCCTAACCTTAAGCCATATTATACAATATTTTTCTGCTTTAGGGTTAGAATGAGTTACAACGTGTCGGCCCAAAAATATCCGAAAATATGTCAGCCCCAAAATTGTTTTTCCTCGGGGGCTATGCCTCAAACCCCCGTTTTCCTGATCAATCACCACAAGCTAACAATCTCCCACTTGGTGACTCATCAGTATCCACATTAAATAAAACCTCCCACTTGGAGACTGATCCTATAGCAATAGTGCTACCATATGAGGCTCCCACTGAATCGAACCACCCTGGACTCAGTTGTTCCTTTATTTTATTCAGTCTAGAAGACCAACTGAAGCTAAACATGAGTTCAACTTCTCACTTGTTACTACCTTTATAAACATAGTTGCTGGATTATCATCTGTATGTATCTTTTCCAGCTTTAACTTCCCATCATCCAAAAATGACCGAATGAAATGGTACCACAATTGTATGTGTTTTGTGTTTGAGTGCAAAGCAAAATTCTTCACAAGATGAATGACACTTTGGCTATCTATATGTAGAAAATTATCTATCTATGGATGTCCCAATTCTCCCATGAAGAATTGAAGCCATATCATCTCCTTGGCTACCTCTATAGCAGCAACATACTCTACCTCTGTAGTGGATAAAGTAACCACCTTTTGTAGTCGAGAAATCCAACTCACTACTGTCCCACCAACAGTAAAGACATAGCCTATAGTACTCCGCCTGCTATCTATATCTCCTGCCAAATCTGAGTCAACATAGCCTTGTACAGTAGTAGTAGATCCCCCAAAGTGTAAACACTTACTGGATGTACCTCTCAAATATCCGAGAATCCATTTGATTGCATTCCAATGATCAATACTAGGGTGACTCATATATCGGCTAACGAATCCCACTATGTGTGCAATATCTAGCCTAGTACATACCATAGAATACATTAAGCTCCGTATAGCTGAAGCATAAGGTACCTTATACATTTTAGCCTCCTCTTCTAATGTCTTAGTACACATCTCCTTAGTCAATTTCAAATGACCAAGAAAAGGTGCGTTGACAACTTTGGCATTCTCCATAGAGAAACATTCCAACACCGTCTCAATATAATTAGCCTGAGATAAAGTCAACTTCCTATTTTTTCTATCTCTGCAAATTTTCATACCAAGGATTTGTTTTGCTGCCCCCAAATCCTTCATAGCAAATGAATGTGCTAATTGTTATTTCAATCGCTTAATGTGATTCATGTTAGACCTAGCTACAAGAATATCATCAACATATAAACATAAAATAATGTAGCTATCATCATCCAACCTCTTAAAATAAACACAATGGTCACAATGACACCGAGTGTATCCATGCTCTCATAAAAGTGTCAAATTTAATATACCATTGTTGAGGGGCTTGCTTAAAGCCATATAAACTTTTCTGCAATCTGCACACCAAACTCTCCTTACCCTTGACCTCAAATCCTTGTGGCTATACCATATATATTTCTTCATCCAAGTCACCATGAAGAAAAATTGTTTTAACATCAAGCTACTCTAAATGCAAATCTTCAACAACCACAATACTTAAAATAGTACGAATAGAAGTCATTTTAACAATTGGAGAAAATATTTCATCAAAGTCAATGCCCTTTTTATGTGCAAATCCTTTTACAACTAACCTGGCTTTAAATCTTTTCTTACCTCCATCCTCTTCTTTCAGCCTGTAAACCCATTTATTATGTAAAGCCCTTTTACCTGCAGGTAACTTGCATAAATCCCAAGTGTGATTTTTCAGCAAGGAGTCCATTTCCTCTGTCATTGCAAACTCCCACTGAATCTTTGTATCCACCTGCACAACTTCATTATAACATTTAGGTTCACCAACATGTGTTAACAAAATAGAATACAAAGATAGAGAAAATCTTTCAGGAGGTCTACTTAGCCTTGTTGACCGTCTAACATTCACTGGGGTGTGTGGTATTTGTTGTTGCTGTTATTCAGAGCATAAGGAACTACTGGAACATCATCTTTTGGAGTATTATCCATTACTACATAGTCATTTTCTTTCTTCTCATGCTGCTGCAACAGATCTTTGTAAAACACTTTCTCATTGAATATGACATTCTTACTTCTTAAAATTTTATGATTTTCAGAATCTAAAAACCTATAACCAAATTCATCAATGCCATATCACTACAACATTTGGGGTCAAATTTTGATGCCAATTTGTGATGCCACTACAATTTGTGTATGTTTTTTGTGTTTTTTTTTGCAAGTGCCCCCGACGGTGTCGTAATAGCGACCCTATTGTCATAATTGCGACACCCATCTGGTTATAAACAAAAAAAAAGAAAAAGGAAGTGTCATTTGTAATTTGTGAATTTGAAGAGATTCCGCGAAGACGATACTAAATTTTTGCATGGCGCGAAGAGGGCATTTGAGTTTGGCGTGCACGAGCAAAGAGGCCGGCACCATTTGGGAAGAGAGCACTGACACTTGAGGTAGGCATTCGAGCTTTGTCTTCTCATTAAATCAATTTCAGTGGCATTGTTTATTTGATAGCATTGTTAATAGTGGCATTGTTTACATCTTAATTAGCATTTGGAATGCTCGATGACCCGTGAGCTTTGAGAGCTAGGGCATCGTTGCTATTACCTTTAAGGCATTGTGTGAAGTGTTTGATCTCTCTTTATTTATTTTTCTATTGATATTCACTATGTGGTACTCCCTGCTTGTGATCATTTCATGAGGAAATGTCTTGATGGCTCGTAGGCTGCAAGCTAGGGCATCATAGATTGTTTATGAGCTCACTGTTTAATACTGACATTGTTTACATCTTTTCATTTGGAATGCTTGATGACCTGTGAGCTTTGAGAGCTAGGGCATCATTTCTATTACCTTTAAGACATTGTGTGAAGTGTTTGATCTCTCTTTATTTGTTTTGCTGTTGATATTCAATATGTGGTACTCTCCGCTTATGATCATTTCACAAGGAAATGTCTTGATGGCTCACGGGTTGCAAGCTAGGACATCATACATTGTTCATGAGCTCACTGTTTAATACTAGCATTGTTTACATCTTTTCATTTGGAATGCTTGATGACCTATGAGCTTTGAGAGCTAGGGCATAATTTATATTACCTTCAAGGCATTATGTGAAGTGTTTGATCTCTCTTTATTTATTTTTCTATTTATATTCACTATGTGGTACTCCCCGTTTATGATCATTTCATGAGGAAATATCTTAATGGCTCGTGGGCTGCAAGCTAGGGCATCATACATTATTCATGAGCTCACTATTTAATATCTGACATCATACAAACATACATTAATACATTTACTATTTTGAATTTGAGCTCGGACATCATGCAATGTTATTGCTTTCATTCCATATTTGCTGCTGTTGTGCACCATATATTATTTTATACACTGTTTATTTCATTGAGACCGTGATCTTGGCATTTGTTATGTATTTTCTGTTATTGGATCAATGCTACCATGTTGTTGAGTCTGTGTATGGCTTGACTATGCACATGCATAATTGTAGATGAGGATTAGTAATATGGTGCTAGGGATTGCTTAGATCATTTGGATCTAACCCCATTTTTTCCTTCCTCGCAGGTTTTGGATCATACAAGAGCATACTGGATTGAACCCCGAGTCAACACTTCATTACTTTAGATAATATCTGGTACCTTCATTATTTATGTTCATCCACTTATGTATGTTTGCATTCATTCATATTATTTTGAAAGTTGTCTATTAGTGACCATATAGGACCATTCTTGATGTTTTTGGGTCATTTGATGAAAAGATGTAAATAAGGACATCAATAATAAAATAGGGATATCTTCATAGGGATATATTCAGATTAATATCATAAGTAAAAACATTACAGTGGCATTCAGATTAAGTACAATATGAATTCACATGCCTTTAATTATGATACACTTTTGAAATTATTATTCATTGGGTATTTGACAATTCAAGATATAAGCATTAGAATATAAACTGTTGCAAAAGGAAGAAATCCATATGTATCTATCATCATTTAATACAAAATATAAAAGTATCCCATAGACACACAGTTGCTATTATAACAACCATTCTCTAATCCCATGGTGTACTACTCTCAAGGTAAGAACAATTTACTTAAGCCATCATATAAGTATCATCCTAAAGTTTAAATAGACATTGACTATAGATATACAACACTGAGCCATAATAAATTATAGAGTTTCACTGCAATTTCTATGTCCATTGCCATTAAAATATATCACTCCTCCTGTTATATAGGCATCCTTCTCATTAAGTGTTTCCATTAAAATATATCACTCTTATTATATAATGTATATGCATACTTGTTTAAAATGTCATATTTGTTGCTCTTAAATATTATTACCATTTCACTCAAATTTACATGACATTAAAACCAAACCCAAAATGTATACATATGTGTAAGTATAAAAGAAGCTAGATTCTGCAACTATTGAAAAAAAAACAAACTATACCAATATCAGCTTACGAGAAACTATACTTGTGCTTACCACACCATACCTCAACATCATAATGCTTATCATTTTCAAGCTTGAGTGAAGCTTCGTACCATGCACCGTTCATAGATTTGTACGCAACGCTGATTTAGGCTGGAGGTAAACTACATGTGTCATGTAAACAACATGGTTGAATGCAATCTCTTTTGTGCATTTTCAAGAGTTTTCCCACCAATACAAGTGTAAATAACACATTTAACATAATCTACGAACAGTGCGTGGTATGAAGTCTCACTGAAGCTTGAAATATATCCACTCCTCATGTTATTGTCAAAATTAAATTCAAATATTTCTCAAAACATTTATTCTTGTAGAATTAAGATATCCTTATCTCAATAATAAAACAATATTCCATAATAACTTTTGAATCACATTAACACACACCCATGTTCTATAGCATAGTTCATTTTAGAAGTGTATGGTTGATGTCCCTATTTTGAAGTGTTTGGTCGTTTCTATTACCTTCAAGGCATTGTGTGAGGTGTTTGATCTCTCTTTATTTGTTTTGTTGTGCATATACCTTCTCTGATAAACTCTGATATGCACAGGTGATGAACATTCATATTTTCCTAAGCAATACTTTGAGCTTTCCTTCAACACATGTACTATTGTGAAAATCATCACAAGTCCATTTGTTGTAGGAAAGCTCACAGTACACATGTTTGGATGACATTGTTTACATCTTAGCATTTGGAATGCTCGATGACCTGCGAGCTTTGAGAGCTAGAAAATCATTGCTATTACTTTCAAGACATTGTGTGAAGTGTTTGATCTCTCTTTATTTGTTTTGTTGTTGATATTCACTATGTGGTACTCCTTGTTTATGATCATTTCATGAGGAAATGTCTTGATGACTCACAAACTGCAAGCTAGGGCATCATGCATTGTTTATGAGCTCACTGTTTGAGCAACTCATGTCCCTATTTGATTGGCCGGTGCTCTATTTGTTATATTGAGTTTACATCATATATTTAGTCTTAATAAATATCTTATAAAATAACATAAAACTAACCTAAAATACTTTGTCTTAATAAAATCTTAATAAAACAATATATTTAGTCTCAATAAAATTTTATAAAACAACATATATTGTGTGAAGTGTTTGATCTCTCTTTATTTATTTTGCTGTTGATATTCACTATGTGGTACTCCCCGCTTATGATAATTTCACGAGAAAATGTCTTGATGGCTCATGGGCTGCAAGCTAGGGCATCATACATTGTTCATGAGCTCACTGTTTAATACTGACATTGTTTACATCTTTTCATTTGGAATGCTTGATGATTTGTGAGTTTGAGAGCTAGGGCATCATTTCTATTACCTTCAAGACATTGTGTGAAGTGTTTGATCTCTCTTTATTCATTTTGTTATTGATATTCACTATGTGGTACTCCCCGTTTATGATCATTTCATGAGGAAATGTCTTGATGGCTTGCGGGCTGCAAGCTAGGGCATCATGCATTATTTATGAGCTCACTGTTTGAGCACGTCATGTCCATATATATATAATTAAAAGGAGGAATTATGAAATATAGTTGTAGGTAGTTATCTCTTCTATAATGATGGAGGAGTGAAAGGTAATGATCAATGAGGTTGCTGCTATTAAATCATACATTAACACACTTATTGTTTTGAATTTGAGCTTGGGCATCATGCAATGTTATTGTTGTCATTGTATGCTTGCTGCTGTTGTGCACCATATATTATTTTATACACTGTTTATTTCATTGAGACTGTGAGCTTGATTTTTCTTTTAGAAGTGTATGGCTTGACTATGCACATGCATAATTATAGATGGGGATTAGTAATAGGATGTCATTCATTGCTTAGATATTTTTTATCTAACCCCCATCTCTCTTTTATTTGCAGGTTCTGGATCACACAGGGACACACTAGATTCATACCCAAGTCAAAAATTCATCACTTCATGCAATGTCTAGCACCCTTATTATTTATGTTCATCCTCTTATGTATGCATGCATTCTTATATTTTCTTCTGAAAGTTATTTTCCTTGTATAGTATATACAAGTTATTTTTTATATATATACATGTAATTTTTAGATGCAACCTCATTGATCATTACCTTTCACTGCTCCATCATTATAGAAGAGATAACTACCTACAACTAGGGCATCATGCATTGTTTATGAGCTCACTATTTGAGTAGCTCATGTCCCTATTTGATTGGCTAGTGCTCAAATAGTCAACTAAAATAGCTCACAATCAACTACAATAGCTCACAGTCTTAATGAAATAAATAGTGTATAAAACAATATATGATGCACAACAAAAGGAAGCATGCAGTGACAACAATAACATTGCATGATGCTCGAGCTCAAATTCAAAACAATAAGTGTATTAATGTTTGATCTAATAGCAGCAACCTCAT
The DNA here is from genome assembly GCA_027943335.1 of Chamaecyparis obtusa. Lineage (NCBI taxonomy): Eukaryota > Viridiplantae > Streptophyta > Pinopsida > Cupressales > Cupressaceae > Chamaecyparis > Chamaecyparis obtusa. The sequence goes on from BSBK01003191.1 coordinate 2,721,037, forward strand.
TGATCATTACTTTTCACTCCTCCATCATTATAGAAGAGATAACTACCTACAACTAGGGCATCATGCATTGTTTATGAGCTCACTATTTGAGCACCTCATGTCTCTATTTGATTGGCCGGTGCTCAAACAGTGAGCTCATAAATAATGCATGATGTCCTAGCTTATAGCCCGCAAACCATCAAGACATTTCCTTATGAAATGATCATAAATGAGAAGTACCACATAGTGAATATCAACAAAAAAACAAATAAAGAGAGATCAAACACTTTACACAATGCCTTGAAGGTAATATAAATGATGCTCTAGCTCTCAAAGCTCGCGGGTCATCAAACATTCCAAATGAAAAGATGTAAACAATACCAGTATTATACCTAAACAATACCATACCTCAACATAATAATACTTATCATTTTCAAGTTTTAGAAAGGTTTCATACCATGCAATATCCACAGATTTGTATGCAACACTAATTTAGGATGGAGGTAAACTACCAATACAAGTGTAAATAACGCATTGAACATAATCTATGAACACTGCGTGGTATGAAATCTTGTTGAAGCTTGAAATATATCACTCATGTTATTGTCAAAATTAAATTCAAATATTTCTCAAAATATTTACTCTTGTAGAATTAAGATATCCTTATCTTAATAATAAAATAATCTTGCATAATAGCTTTTGAATCACATTAACACACACCCATGTTCTGTAACATAGTTCATTTTAGAAGTGTATGGCTTGAATATGCACATGCATAATTGTAGATGAAGATCAGTAATAGGGTGTCAGACATTGCTTAAATCCTTTGGATCTAACCCCATCTTTTTCTTCCTTGTAGGTTTTGGATCATACCAGAGCATATTGGATTGAACCCCGGTCAACACTTCATTACATCAGGCAATGTCTGGTACCTTCATTATTTAGGTTCATCCACTTATGTATGTTTGCATTCATTCATATTCTTCTGAAAGCTAGCTATTAGCGACCATATATAAAGATTCTTGATGTTTTTGGGTTATTTGATGAAAAGATGTAAAAGTTTCTTAAAGGTAGGCATTTGAGCTTTGTCTTCTCATTAACTCAATTTCATTTTGATGACCTGTAAGCTTTGAGAAGTAGGGCATCATTTCTATTACCTTCAAGGCATTATGTTAAGTGTTTGATCTCTTTTTATTTGTTTTGCTGTTGATATTCACTAGGTGGTACTCCCTGTTTATGATCATTTCATGAGGAAATGTTTTGATGGCTCGCGGGCTGCAAGTTAGGGCATCATACATTATTTATGAGCTCACTATTTAATACTGACATTATTTACATCTTTTCATTTAGAATGCTTGATGACCCATGAGATTTGAGAGCTAGGGCATCATTGCTATTACCTTCAAGGCATTGTGTGAAGTGTTTGATCTCTCTCTATTTTTTTTTCTGTTGATATTCACTATGTGGTACTCCCTGTTTATGATCATTTGATGAGGAAATATCTTGATGGCTCGCGGGCTGCAAGCTAGGGCATCATACTTTATTTCTGAGGTCACTATTTAATACTGGCATTGTTTACATCTTTTTATTTGGAATGCTTGATGACCCGTGAGCTTTGAGAGCTAGGGCATCATTGCTATTACCTTCAAGGCATTGTGTGAAGTGTTTGATCTCTCTCTATTTGTTTTGCTGTTGATATTCACTATGTGGTACTCCCTGTTTATGATCATTTCATGAAGAAATATTTTGATGGCTCACAAAATGCAAGCTAAGGAATCATACATTGTTCATGAGTTCACTATTTAATACTAACATTTTTTACATCTTTTCATTTGGAATGCTCGATGACCCGCGAGCTTTGAGAGCTAGGGAATCATTTGTATTACCTTCAAGACATTGCGTGAAGTGTTTGATCTCTCTTTATTTGTTTTGTTGTTGATATTCACTGTGGTACTCCCTATTTATGATCATTTCATGAGGAAATATCTCGATGGCTCACGGGCTGCAAGCTAGGCATCATACATTGTTCATAAGCTCACTGTTTAATACTGGCATTGTTTACATCTTTTCATTTGGAATGCTCGATGGCCCGTGAGCTTTGAGAGCTAGGGCATCATTTCTATTACCTTCAAGGCATTGTGTGAAGTGTTTGATCTCTCTTCATTTGTTTTGCTGTTGATATTCACTATGTGGTACTCCTTGTTTAAGATCATTTCATGAGGAAATGTCTTGATGGCTCGCGGGCTGCAAGCTAGGGCATCATACATTGTTCATGAGCTCACTGTTTAACATTGACATTGTTTACATCTTTTCATTTGGAATGCTCGATGAACCATGAGCTTTGAGAGCTAGGGCATCATTTCTATTACCTTCAAGGCATTGTGTGAAGTGTTTGATCTCTCTTTATTTATTTTGTTGTTGATATTCACTATGTGGTACTCCCTATTTATGATCATTTCATGAGGAAATGTCTTGATGGCTCACTGGCTGCAAGCTAGGGCAACATACATTGTTCATGAGCTCATTATTTAATATTGACATTGTTTACATCTTTTCAATTAGAATGCTCGATGACCTGTGAGCTTTGAGAGCTAGGGCATCGTTTCTATTGCCTTCAAGACATTGTGTGAAGTGTTTGATCTCTTTTTATTTGTTTTGCTATTGATATTCACTATGTGGTACTCCCTGTTTATGATCATTTCATGAGGAAATGTCTTGATTGCTCGCTGGCTGCAAGCTAGGGCATCATACATTGTTCATGAGCTCACTATTTAATACTAGAATTGTTTACATCTTTTCATTTGGAAGGTAGGCATTCGAGCTTTGTCTTCTCATTAACTCAATTTTAGTGGCATTGTTTATTTGATAGCATTGTTAATAGTGGCATTGTTTACATCTTAGCATTTGGAATGCTTGATGACCCGCGAGCTTTGAGAGCTAGGGCATCATTTCTATTACCTTCAAGGTATTGTGTGAAGTGTTTGATCTCTCTTTATTTGTTTTGCTATTGATATTCACTGTGGTACTCCCCGTTTATGATTATTTCATGAGGAAATGTCTTGATGGCTTGCGGACTACAAGCTAGGCCATCATACATTGTTCATGAGCTCACTGTTTAATACTGACATTGTTCATGAGCTCACTCTTTAATATCTGACATCATGAAAACATACATTAATACACTTACTATTTTGAATTTGAGCTCGGGCATCATGCAATGTTATTGCTATCATTATGCTTGCTGCTGTTGTGCACGATATATTGTTTTATACACTATTTATTTTATTGAGACCGTGAGCTTGGCATTTGTAATGTATTTTTTGTTATCGAATCAAAGCTACCATATTTTTGAGTTTGTGTATGGCTTGAATATGCACATGCATAATTTTAGATGAGGAACAGTAATAGGGTGTCAGGCATTGCTTATATCCTTTGGATGTAACCCCATCTTTTCCTTCCTTGCAGGTTTTGGATCATACAAGAGCATTCTGGATTGAACCCTGGGTCAACACTTCATTACTTTAGGCAATGTTTGGTACCTTCATTATATATGTTCATCCACTTATATATGTTTGCAATCATTCATATTCTTTTGAAAGTTGGCTATTAGTGACCATATAGAACCATTCTTGATGTTTTTGGGTCATTTGATGAAAAGATGTAAATAGGGACATCAATAATTAAATTTTTTTTGTTGTGCATACACCTTTTCTGATCAATTTTGATATGCACAGGTGATGAACATTCATATTTTGCTAAGCAATACTATGAGCTTTCCTTCTAACACATGTACTATTGTGAAAATCATCACAAGTCCATTTGTTGTAGGAAAGCTGACAGTACACATGTCTAGATGTCTGCATGTTTTTCACCTGTTCATATACCAAATGATGAATGCTCAATTGTTTTAATGGCAAAGCGTTAGAACCATCCATATAGGACCTTCATTACTTATGTTCATCCACTTATGTATGTTTTCATTCATTTATATTCTTTTGAAAGTTGGCTATTAGCGATCATATAAGACCATTCTTGATGTTTTTGGGTCATTTGATGAAAAAATGTAAATAGAGACATTGGTAATAAAATAGAGATTGTTGTCATTGCATGCTTACTGCTGTTGTGCACCATATATTGTTTTGTACACTATTTATTTCATTGAGACTGTGAGCTTGGTTTTTCTTTCAGAAGTGTATGGCTTGACTATGCACATGCATAATTGTAGATGAGGATCAATAATAGGATGTCATTCATTGCTTAGATATTTTTTATCTAACCCCCATCTCTCTTTTCTTTGTAGGTTCTAGATCACATAGGGGCACACTAGATTCCATCACAAACATCTGACATAGAGCCGTCACATTAACATCATCACTGTCAGAACAAATCATAAATGATGAATGTTTGTCATAAATTTCCAATGCATGTTCATCGTATGTACATCATAGTCATCGTTACAAACCATAAATGACACAAATCCCTCATAATATTGTGATGGAAATTCGTTGCACTAATAGCATTTCTGTCGATGAATAGGTTAATAACGACGGCTTCCCGTTGGAATATTTTGACAGGTCGCTGCCATTTCTATTGGTTGTGATGATTAGGTGTCGCAATAGGGACGACCACAAATAGGTGTGATGATAGGTTCTCTTTGTTGGCACCTAATTTTTGTGACGGCTAAGGGTGTCGTAATTACGACGTCTAACAAAACCATTGGTTTTTCTAACTGCAAAATTGTGACACTGGGTAGTGTCCCTCAATCGACAGTATACTATCAAAATTGGGACGTTCGGCCATCGAAAAAAGGTCTCAAATGTACTAGTGTATCCAACAAACACACATTTCTTTGACTTAGCTTCCAACTTGGTTCTATTTTTAGAATCTATAAGTGCAAAAGCTTCACAATCGAAGGTTTTGAGAAAAGAATAACTCACCTTCTTACCACTCCATGCTTCCTCTGGAATACCATAGTACAAAGGAGTAGAGGGGCCTATATTGATTAAATAAACAATAGTTTTTATAGCCTCTACCCACATGTTTAATTGAAGCCTAGCATGTAACCTCATACTCCTTACATGTTCCATTATTGTCCTATTCATGCGTTCAACCACTCCATTTTCTTGTGGAGTCCTTGGTACAATTTTCTGCCTACGAATACCATTAGAGGAACAATAATCTTCAAATTTTGTGCTGCAATACTGACCACCATTATCAGATTTGAGACATTTTAACCTTTTACTAGTCTCATTCTCAACCAAGCATTTCCATTTCTTAAAAGTTTGGAATACATTAGATTTTTGTCTAAGAAAATAAATCCATACTTTTCTTGTTGCATCATTTATAAATGTAACATAATACAGAGATCCACCAAGGGAAGATACTTGAACTAGTCCCCATACATCTATATGCACAAGCTCTAATCTCTCATTTTTCTTTTCCTTCCCAATCTTTACAAAACTAACTCTCTTTTGTTTTCCATAAACACAACTTTCACAGAAATCCATATTGACACATTTCAGACCAGGTAAAACTTTCTTTGAATGAAGTAATTTTATACCTATTTCACTCATGTGGTCGAGTCTGTTGTGCCAAAGTGCTGTGTCAGAATCTACATCAACAGTTTGATGTTCTTCCTACTCAACTGCAACCACTGTTCCTAAACATTCATTATCTTTTGAAACAATTAAAGTAGAAGGAATAGTATGACTTGTACAAAGATATAAAGTGCCTACTTTCACACCTTTTGCTACTACTAAGGAACCTTTTGAAACCTTTCAATTTCTATCATTAAAAGTAACTGTGCAACCCTCATCACCCATTTGCCCTGCTGAAATTAAATTCCTACTCAGCCTTGGAACAGGTCTTACCTCTTGTAGTAGCCAATAATTCCCATTCTACAACTTAAGCTTAATTTTTCCCTTTCCAAAAATTTTATAGGGTTCATTATCTCCCAAATAAACTAGCCCAAAATCCCCTTGGACATAATCAAGAAAGTAACCTCTATGGGGTGTAGCATGAAATGAAGCCCCAAAATCTAAAACCCATGAATCATCAATACTTTTTAAAGAAAGAAGCAAGGCATCCTCTTCGAGTTTATTACTTGCCACATTTGCCTCCTTGTTACCTTCTTGTTTGTCTCCTTTATTCTTTCGAGACCAATAATCTTTCTTCTTATGACCTAGTTTTCCATAGTACCAGAAATCATTTGGCCCTTTGGATTCACACCTCTTTCCCTTTGATTTTCCTCTTGATTTCCCATGATTTCCAGAGTTGTTTCCTATCTCATTGGTTCTACCTCTGCTTTGTGCATTCAAGACACTACCTGATGTGGATCCACTTGAGATTTTTCTACAAATTTCCTCACTTAGAATAACAACAATAACATTATCAAATTTTAGGGTATTAGAACCAGAAACAGAGTTACTAACAGTCATTACCAAGCCATTCCAACTTTTACGCAAAGAACAAAAAATCAAGAGAGCCCTGACTTCTTCATCAAAAATAACATTGACTGAAGTTAATTGACTAGTAAAGTTATATTAAAATCATTTAAATGATCAGTAACTGACCCACCTTCCACTATTTTCATATTAAACAAACGCTTCATGAGAAATACTTTATTTGAAGTGGAGGGCTTTTCATACAAACTTTCTAGGGTTTTCATCAAATCTTCAGTCATCGTTGCTTGTGTAATATTGAATGCCATTGATTGTGCCAAGCATAATCAAATACTACCAAGGGTCTTTCTATCAAGAATAGCCCAGTCCTCATCAGAAATGCTTGACGATATCTTGGCTTTTCCTTCCAATGGCCACCATAGATCCTTCTAATAGAGATAGTCCTCCATTTGCATTTTCCATAACTAAAAGTTTTGCCCATTAAACTTGTCAACCTTCAACCTACCCTCGTTTGCCATTGCTCCCACTCAACCGTGAGACTCCCACTAAATCGTGAGATCTTCCTACATAGGATAATTGAAAAACAACCTCGCTCTGATACCACTTGTTAGGAGTAACAAGATAGAAATAAAAATTACATGCAAATATAACTTGTTATAAAAAAAACATAAACCAAACAGAAGAGGACAAAAGACACAAAGATTTAATGTGGTTCACCCAATCCCTGAGTTACATCCACCAACAACGAGTCCAATATTATTATTATCTAGTGATTACAACCTCATTACAATCCATAATCCCCTACAACTCAATTTCACCACAAGTACTAAAACCATACATCATGAAATCCCTAACCCTAAGCCATATTATACAATATTTTTCTGCTTTAGGGTTAGAATGAGTTACAATATGTCGGCCCAAAAAAGGCCAAAAATATGTTGGCCCCAAATTTTCTTTTCTTTGGGGTTGTGCCCCTAAACCCCCACTTTCCTGATTAGTCACCACAAATTAACATGCACCCACTCGAATTGCTTAGTGAGTTATGTAAGGAATAGTCCCAAGAGATAACTGAGAGGGGGGGTGGGGTGAATCAGTTATCTACAAGATTCAATTTTTTATCCAATTAAGTATAATTAAACATAAAGCATAAGCACAATGAAAGAACACATGAACACAAAATCAATATTTTAGTTACGGGGAAACCCAAATAGGTAAAAACCCCGGTGGGACTTGATACCCACTAATATTCTGTACTAGTGTATAATGATCCTTGCTAGAAGATCCTTTACCCTATTAAGAGTAGCTTTACAATATATTAACTACAATAGACCTAGTTAAGGGTCAGACCTGATTTGGAGTCTTTTACAATTGTCCCTATTAGGGGAGAGGATGCACTATTCGAGAGCTCACTGCTCAAAGGGGCAAAGTCTACAACCTTCTGAATAACAGATACACACTATATCTGAATCTTGGTGAACTGCGCTTTGTTTTGTTGTCTGGATCAGTTCTAATATATAGCACAAATACTTTACTGGGTCACATAGACCTTCCTCTAATGGTTCAACACTTCACACACTCTGCTCTACTCTTCTCAATCAACCATGCACCACACTCAAGAAATCACAAATGACTGCCTATAAGTATCTTTCCTCTAAATGATATAATCAAGTCAGCCTATTAGAACCATCTTGAAATCATAATAGAGAAACCATAATAAACTCCAACAAACATTCTGTCAGCTCTATTATGCACGCAACATATTCTGGGACTTGTCTTAATAAGATAAATGTAGACGCATGCTACACACTATTGGCTCTACCAAAACAACTAGATCTTTCTCCACAAGATGAATTAGCTTATGTGCTCTTAACCAAACATCAATAAATCATCTCAAAGATTAACTTCAAGGGTGCATACCGTAAAGATAGGAGCAACTCTGGAACCAATGAAATCTCTGTCGGCTCTGCTGAACAAACACATGAAACTGCTACTGGAAAATAGCGACTGCATAACTTTACTTGCGTTCATCATCAGATCATGCATCCATGAACTTAACATCACTGACATGTCTATATCATATCTCCAAGTGCACAAGGCTCCATGATAACTATACATATAGCCATACACAGAACACTGCCTATTACTCTGTGAGGAGCACTGCTGACACAAGCTACTATATAACTATCTGTACTAATAGTTAACCTCTGCACCCATGATATCATGTTGATATCATGTCCATGCATCATATACTGAAAGCTAACTTCATAAGACTTCGACGCATGCTACTTTTCATATGTTGTCATCAATGACAAACATACAGTCAGTACTGGCTTGCTGACAAATCTCCAACAATCTCCCCCTTTGGCATTGATGGCAACATGTGGAATGAAAAACCACCACCAAACCAAATAAACATTTCTTTTATAACATTCTCCATTTCCTCTTCCAAACTCCTCCAAAGATGAATCCTCCATCTACTGCAATATTTTCAACATTTTCCATTTCCTCAACTGAACTGCTGTCACAACTGAATACTGCTCCTCCTAAGTATATTACTCCATCTATTTTTTATGACTCTGTATACTACTCCCCCTTTGACATCAATGGAAAAGGGTTCCATTCATTTTAAGCACTGGTACTACTCTTGAGGTAGAGTAGTCAACCTTCCATCAATCCTTGAGGACTGATGCCTTTCCTTCTTTCTTCTAAGCAGAATTAGGGAAGGGAATTACTCCCAACTTCTCCCTGAGATACTCAAAAGTATCCTTAGGCAAGGGCTTTGTGAATATGTCTACCAACTGATCTTTAGTACTCACATAGTCCAACTTGACTTCTTTCTCTGCCACTTTCTCTCTTAGGAAGTGATACTTGATCTCAATGTGCTTTATCTTTGCATGCATCATAGGGTTCTTCAACATATTGATAGTGCTAGTGTTATCACAGTGAATAACAATAGGATAATCAATCTGAATTCCAGAATCTTTTATCATCCGCTTGATCCAAACAATTGTAGAAAAATTCAAGGCTACTGCAACATACTCTGCTTCTGCTATTGACTAAGAAATACAATTTTGTTTTTTTCTTATCCAAGTGACAAGTCTATCACCAAGAAACACTGCTCCTGATGTACTCTTTCTGTCATCAACACATGCTTCCCAATCTGCATCACTGTACACATGAAGCTCAACATCTTTGGAATTAGGATACCATAGACCATAGTCTATAGTGCCTTGTAGGTATTTGAATATCCTCTTTACTTCCATGAGGCAAATTTTCTTAGGCTTTGCTACAAATCTTCCAACTATGCCAACTGCATTTCAAATATCAGGTCTAGTCTGAGTAAGATAAATCAATTTTCCAATCATAGACTTATACAATGTTATATCAAATGCTAGTGAGTCATCTTCCTTTTTAAGCTTGCATCCAGTAATCATAGGTGTCCTTACTGGCTTGCAATCATCCATCTTGAATTTCTTTAATATTTCTTTCACATACTTGGACTGATTAATGAATATACCTTTCTCTATCTGCTGCACATTCAATCCTAAAAAGTACTTGATAGGACCAATCATACTCATCTCAAATTCATTCTGCATCTCCTTCACAAATTCAACACTAAGTTTGTCATTACCTCCAAAGATAATGTCATCAACAAATATAGCTACAAGTAACAAACCTTCAGATGTCTCTCTAATGAATAGATTACAATCTGCTGCTCCTTTCTTGAACCCAATCTTTGTTAAGTATCCATCTAGTCTCTCATACCATGCTCTAGGGGCTTGCTTAAGTCCATAAAGGGATTTATTCAGTCTACATACCATATTAGGTTTGTCTGATAAGGTGAATTCTTCTGCCTGCTCAATGTATACTTCTTCTTTCAGATCTCCATTCAAGAATGCTGACTTGACATCCATCTGATAAACTTTGAAGTTTTTAACTGTAGCATAAGCTAGAAACAACTTAATAGCTTCTAATCTGCTCACAGGTGCAAAAGTGTTTGAATAGTCAACACCTTCTCTTTGCGTATATCCTTTACATACTAATCTTGCTTTGTTTCTTACTACTGTACCATCTTCATTCATCTTTTTTCTAAATATCCACTTTGTTCCAATCACATTCTTATCACTAGGTTTTGGGACCAGTTCCCAAGTGTCATTCTTAATAATCTGATCAAGTTCTTCTTTCATAGCATCATGCCAATCTGAATCATTACAAGCATCTTCAACACTTAAAGGTTCAATCTGAGATAGTAAACATACCACATCACTACTAGTTGAGTTCTTAGCTTGTGTGTTAGGAATGAATGCAAAGTATTTTGGCAGTCATTTTGTAGTAGTTGTTGTTGCATTCATGACTTGAATTGTCATTGATGTCAACACAGTGATATTCTGGATATCAACAAGAAAGTAGGTACAGTTTTGTTTTGTGCACATGTTGTATTGTAGATTGGCTTTTGTGCAGTTGATGGTATGTTCTTTGGTGTGTTATTAACCTATGGTTAACAGTGCAAAAAGAAAATCATTCATTCATGAGAGTTATGAGCATTTTGGTGAAAGCACTATTTAGACAGTGTTTTTGTGTAGCGATGTTCAGAAATCAGAGGATATCTCTTAGCTGGGATGGAATCTGATTTTTCATAGTTAAAGGGATGTTGGAGACTCATTAATGATGACGTGGTTCACAGTGCAAACTTTGAGGATATATTTGGAGAAAGTTACAGTATCTGGAAGCTGATAGTTTTATGTGAATTTTGTGTGTAGCGTGTAGAAATTATTATTTTGTAATTGAGGACTGACTCATTTGTAATTATTTGAGTTTGGTATATAAGAAGCAATGTTTTCCTTTTTTCAATATGTATTGTGAAGGTTGAGATGCGAATATATGCATGAAGTGAAGAAAAGAGCTAATTCAGTGATGAAGGAAGACTTGTGAGTACAAAGATCTGGAATTGTGATCTTGTGTAGTAGAGAGTGCAGTTTTGGCATAGTGTGAAGGAGGTAATATATTTCATATTATTCTATTGAATAATTCTAAGATCTTTTGGATAGTGGGTTCAGAGATCTTGCCTTGAAGCTGTTTGGGCAGTGGGTCCTTCTATCTTCCATAAACTCATAACCGGGTTAGAATCTTTTAACAGGGATTAAAAATCTCCTAACAGGGATTTATATGTACTGAATATATTTCATAAGACTCCTAACAGGGTCCATCCTCTAACAAGGAACTTTCATATTATTGGATCATTTTGTGGGCATCATTCCCACCGGGGTTTACTCTTTTCAAGAGGTTCCCTAGTCAACATATCTTGTGTTATTGTGCAATTGTGTATGGTTATCTTTCTATGGTTGATTACTACAGTAATTATATTGTTTAAAGCAGTTGAATGGTTAAATTATCAAATAATTGATTCACCCCCCCCCTCTCAGTTATCTTGGAGATCTTTACTTTCTAACATTGTGATCTTGTTAAGACTTTGCCGCTCTGATCTCCAATGATGTCTTTCTTGGAATAAAAGATAAGGGTTATCAAGTTTGGTTTGCTAAGAAAACTTGTGTGATAAAAGATAGAGATGAAAATCTGATTGGAAACAGATCCAGAACCAGAGGTAATGTATTTCAGTTGAATCCTACTGAGATGACATGTTTGATGACTAAGATTGATGACAATTGGTTATGGCATGAAAGGTTTTGTCATATTGTTGCCTGACTTTCAGTCACCCTTTTTTTTGGAAATGTTGGAGTCATGTGGTCTTGTCAAGTCTAATGTCTAGGTCTAGCTTCTCTCTAGGATAGGAGGTCTTTGCCAGGTATCCCTGCAATTGATCCTTGTTTCAAGCTAGGTGGGTTGTGTTAAAATCTCTTCATTCTGGGTAGGTTGTAGATCCTAACCTGGCAAAGACTTGGTGCTCCAATTAATGATCTTTTTCAAGCAGGATGGTGGTGGAAATCATATGGATTCATCTGGAAACATCATGTGGCTATTCTTAGATCATGCACAGTTAGTTATTTTTAAAGTGCTTCATGGAGTGCAATAAAAAATAGTGTGCAAGATCAAGGATTCAATTCTTTGAATTCAAGGAAGTCAAAGATCAAATTGTATCCAGTCTCTTTTGAAAATGAAAGAAATTGGATGGGATAGCAATGAATCAGGTACCCTATATATGGATCGAGAAACAAACAGCTTGGTGATAAGTTTGGATGGCTGAAAATGCAGTTGATGCTCACTACAATAATGAGTGCATGAATAATGACTACTATCGGGTGTGTTCTTCATGTGCACAGAGCTAAACTTCATAATGAACATGTGGAGAATCGACATCATTGATTGTAATGTGTTTTAAAAAGGTGTTGGTGGCATGATTCAGTATTTAATTTAGAGTCGAAATAAGAAATATTTGGCTCACATCTTTGATTCCATATCTACGGTCACCGCTTTCCCTTGATCGTGCCTATTTATCTTCATGATAGAATGAGATCTATCCACGTGCACCAATGAGAGAGCAGTCGCATGATCGCATGGAATAAAATATTGCCATGCAATCATGCAACAATGAAGTCTATTGGGACCCGCGTGCGCCAACAACGCAGATATGACAAACTAGGCAAGTGAAGGTTTAACATTTAATATTATATTGCGTGGAAAAATAGAGTGGTCGCATGATCGCATGGATTATTATATTGCCATGCGATCATGCGACAAGGCAAAAAGGGAACCTATGTATGCCAACAGCGTAGATGCGCTCTGCTGGGACCCACAAACGCCAACGGTGTAGTCCATGTGTACTAATGATGAAGTGGTTCCATGATCGCATGAGTTAAAAAATAGCTATGCGATCATGCGAAATGGAAGCCCAGGTAGGAAAGAAAAGTCAAAAATAGGAAGGATTAAATAAATGTGCCAACAGTGTGATCCACGTATAGTCCACGTATGCAACAACACAGATGTGACAATGGAAGACCAGGTGGGACCCACGTATGCTAACAGCGTAGGTGCGATGGTGAAAAGTTATAAGTCCGAGCTCGATGAAGATAATACTAAACATTATTTCATGTGCCAATGATAAAGCGGTCACATGATCGCATAGATTAAAATATTGCTATGCGATCATGCAACAACGTAAGTTACCGAAGATGCTTGGCGATAAAATGGGACCGTTCCACGTGTCCAAGGCAGAGGCCGCACTTCATCAACAGCGCATCCGACGGCCCTCGCATAATCGCTATTCCTGTCAAATGTTTTTGCTATCATGCGAGATGCGTACATGTGTCTCTCGGTGGGGCCAAAAGAGTTTGTATGTGATACCAAATCAACGTTAGTCACTTTGTCGCTAAGCTGTGGGAGATTCATTGCGAACTTGCGGGATGATCCCACGTGTCCCTGTGGGACCAAAAAGGCATTTGCGGTGGTCATTTTTAAAATACTAAATCCACGGTTCTCATTTTCCCTTTATTACGTCACCTATGTTTTGCGGGAAAGTGGGATTTTGCCGCATGGATATGTTCATTTGTGGGACCCGAGATTTAATTCAAACAAGGAGATTAAAAGATAATGTAATTCAATGAAGCATAGAAAGTAGCCAACTAAGAACAGAGAGGATTATTGACACAGTGTAATGATCGACCTATCGACTGAGGTCACGGGTAGGAAGATTGGAGAATATAATGCTAATGATATTGTATGCCGTAGTTTGTGGCCTGGTAGATGCAACATAAATTGCCACAGGTGGTGATAGTGATAAAGCTATGAGATTAAAAGAAAGTTGAAGTGCAGTTGTAGATTGGATTGACTGTTGTTTGAAAGATGATTCAACTCCAGAAGCCCAATGAACTCAGCTCGACAAATGTTGATTGAAGATGAAGAGTTTTAGATTAAGAAGTCATTATCTTTGTCTCTCCTTTATCTCTACATTCATGATGACTTTTCAAGTTCTTAGTTTGGAAAGTTTTCCTTCTTTGTACTTTGTCTTTTTGTATTCTAGAAGCTAAATCACTTCATATTCCTATGAAGGATGTGTGCTAGTGATCTCTATATAAACTGGAGAGAATGAAGTAGGGAAGGTCAGCAAACTTGTAAGGGTAGCATAAGTGATTCCATTTACTTTGCTGGGTTTTCATGTTTGTTGAACCAGTAGTTTTCATTTGCATGTGAATAGACAGGACAGTTATATATGAAGCTGTAATTGCTTGCTAGATTCCATTTCATGTTTGTAATTGCAGCGAAAGTAATTCCATTTACCTTTCATGTATGATTCTTCTCCTATTCACCCTATTATTTAGATGCATCTGAATAGAAAGTACAATTGTATATGGAACTATGATTCATGCTTGGATTCCATTTCATGTTAGTAATTACAGCATAAGTAATTCCATTTACTGTCCATGTATAATTTTTCTTCTATTCTCCTTAGTAGGATATGCATTCTTAGAGTAGATAGATTTAGGTTAGAAGATAGACTTTATGATAATCTGTGATCAACATTCCATTGGGGATTATAGGTTATCTGCTCTTATTCCTACCTGAATTGTTTGTGCCTACAAACAATTTGGTTAAAACACATAAGAGACAATCTGGTGGTCAAGATAAAAACATATTCATTGCATATCATACACAATCAGGGAGCTGTACCTGTCAATTCAGAGGGCAGTGATAGAAGACTTACACTGACCCATTTGTTGGTGGACATCCTTTTGTTCTCTCACCTTGGGTGTATAGAGAGTCAAAGATTGAAAATCTTAAGAGAGGACAAACTATTAACCAACAGTTTTTGGTGACTCTACTGGGGAGAATTTGTAAATAGACATATTTCTGGTTTCCCCTTTTTATAGCTGATCTTGTGGAGAAAGGTTCTTGCCACAAGAATCAGGTTTCCAGTCCCACATGCTGAAGGAAAAACTAGCTTAAAGTTGAAGACTGGAAAGCACCCAACTGAGGAAGAAGAGAAGATTGATGCTGATATTGGTTTCCTTAGTTTTATAGTTATCTCTACTTCTCAGAGATTAGCAACTCCGCTCTGGTCCTCATAACTTTGGTTGAAGAGTCTAGTGTTTTATATTTTCAAAATGTATTATCTCAAAACTTGCAGGAGATTGGAGACTCTGTTGTAAAAGGACCATGCCTTCTAAAATAGAAAAAGGAAGGAGGCCAAATCCTTCCCTTATAGAACTTCATCACACTACTGATTTTGTATTGCATGATATGTTTAATGCTTGGAGAGAAAGCATTACTCATGGAAGAAAGATGAACCTGAGTATTGAAGAGGATCATGTAACTGCTCTGTTGTGGATGAGTATATGTGCAAGATATCATTTGCTGAAAGAAGTGGAAGAGAAAAAAAAGTTGTTGCAAAAGTTAAAGAAAGAGCTCAATATGGATGATGGTGAAATGTCAGAAGCCTCTCAAGATCACACCTCATTAAATTTTTCAGTCTTGAGTGAAAAAGAGGTTAAACCAAGAAAACAAATTAGAAGGAAACCCACAATTAAGGAGATAAATTCTGAAGATGATCCCAACTTCCAATTCCTTTGGGAAGCATATAAACTAAGTTTGACTAAGGGTTTGAAGAAAGGATTGAGTGTGTCTGAAGATCATCAGTCTGCCCTATTGTTAAAACATGTGCATCATAAGTATTTCAAGGTCCAAGCCCAAAGGAGAAAGAATAAATCTATTCTTTCGACTATACCTGAAGAAGAACTGGTAAGTAAAGAATCTACAAGTTGCCTAGTTTCAGAAGAGCAAGAAAAGCCCTGGAATTCTACAAGACAAAATTTGGCTAACAGGGAGATTCTTGAAGATCAGGAAGAAAAGGTAAACAAAATTGAAAAAGAAGATTTATCCATGTTTCCTTTTTCTTGTGTTGATGAAAGTTGTAGATTGGGTGAAAAGAATGAGGATAATGTTTCAAACTATTTTTCTTCTAAAGATCATCCTAAGGCTGATGGGCTATCAAAAGATGAAATTCCAGATGTTATTGAAGAACATAATAAGGTTGATCCTTCATTCATTATAGCTGATAAAGATCAGATATCAGAAACATTTTTCTTTGAAGATAATACAATACTGAATGTTCCTGATCAAATATGTATAGATGAAAAGGTTGAAATATATTTTGACAATTATCCTACTGAAGATGTTGATGAAGAGACTAGTGTAACAACAGATTTTAAACAAGAGGTATCAGATATTAATGAAGTACTGCAGCATCTTGTAGAAGACAAGGAATTAGATGAAGATTTTTCCAGCCTTGAAATAAAAATTGATCAATTCATGGTGCCAGTCACATGTGAATCTTCTTCCATGGTCAATTCAGGTATTGAAATTTTAAATAAACATCTTGCAGAATCGACAATTGCAGTAGGTGAAGAAGATGTTTCAATTTTGGTGGACCTTGTGTGTAATGAAGATGCTTTTTGTTTCAATCTTGATTTGGAACCTGAAGTTGTTGATGATAATGCTTGCAACCAGTATGATAGCAGTTCATTTCCAGAATCTCTTGAAATTTTTGATGTTCTCAATCTTGGTTCAGATGCTGGTATTTTTGATAAAGGTGATATTGTTAACAATGAAGTAAACATATGTGAGTATTTTCCAGCAATATATATAGAATCTGGTAAATGTCTTTCTCCTTCACAAAAGATGATTGAGCATGTGAAAAGTGGTGTGCAGAAAAGTACAGAAAAATCAGAGATCTATGATGAGGCATGGCTATTTGGAAAGGCCTTGTGGGTCATCATGTTGCAGATAGCTTTTGGACTCAAGTTCAACAACGAAGGAGTAGCCAGAGATTACCAATGCTTCTTCAAATTGGTGGAGCATCTTCTTCTATTCATAAAAGGTTCATACTTTTCTCTCCCTGTAAATGGTCATGTATGAATCTTTCTTTGCTTTTGGTCCTACTGGTGAGGTCTCCTCACCTTTTGTAAATAGGTTGTTCTTTCCAATTGTGGTGTTTTTAGTATAGCTTTTCCTTGTTTAGTTAGTAGTTGTTTTCTCCTTCTTTGTTTCAGTTTTCCCTGCTCCCCTCTGCCCTCCCTGTATGCAGCTGCTCATTATTCTCTTTGGTCTAGACTCCGCAACCCAATGGATAAGGCACTTGTCTCACTAGAGAAGCTGAATTCTTCATGCATTTTGCAGTACATGATCCCCCAGTCGGAGCCAACTGTTGCCTGACTTTCAGTCACCCTTTTTTTTGGCAATGTTGGAGTCATGTGGTCTTGTCAAGTCTGGTGTCTAGGTCTAGCTTCTCTCTAGGATAGGAGGTCTTTGCCAGGTATCCCTGCAATTGCTCCTTGTTTCAAGCCGGGTGGGTTGTGTTAAAATCTCTTCATTCTGGGTAGGTTGTAGATCCTAACCTGGCAAAGACTTGGTGCTCCAATTAATGATCTTTTTCAAGCAGGATGGTGGTGGAAATCATATGGATTCATCTGGAAACATCATGTGGCCATTCTCAGATCATGCACAGTCAGTTGTTTTTAAAGTGCTTCATGGAGTGCAATAAAAAATAGTGTGCAAGATCAAGGATTCAATTCTTTGAATTCAAGGAAGTCAAAGATCAAATTGTATCCAGTCTCTTTTGAAAATGAAAGAAATTGGATGGGATAACAATGAATCGGGTACCCTATATATGGATCAAGAAACAAACAACTTGGTGATAAGTTTGGATGGCCAAAAATGCAGTTGATGCTCACTACAATAATGAGTGCATGAATAATGACTACAATCGGGTGTGTTCTTCATGTGCACATAGCTGAACTTCATAATGAACATGTGGATAATTGACATCATTGATTGTAATGTGTTTTAAAAAGGTGTTGGTGGCATGATTCAGTATTTAATTTGGAGTCAAAATAAGAAATATTTGGCTCGCATCTTTGATTCCATATCTACATTCACCGCTTTCCCTTGATCGTGCTTGTTTATCTTCATGGTAGAATGAGATCCATCCATGCACACCAATGAGAGAGCGGTCGCATGATCGCATGGAATAAAATATTTCCATGTGATCATGTGACAATGAAGTCTTTTGGGACCCACGTGTGCCAACAGCGCAGATACAACAAACTTAGCAAGTGAATGTTTAACATTTAATATTATATTGCGTGGCAAAATAGAGCGATTGCATGATCGCATGGATTATTATATTGCCATGTGATCATGTGACAAGGCAAAAAGGGAACCTATGTACGCCAACAGTGCAGATGCGCTCTGCTAGGACCCACGAATGCCAACGGTGCAGTTCACGTGTACTAATGATGAAGTGGTCGCATGATCGCATGAGTTAAAAAATAGCTATTTGGTCATGCAAAATGGAAGCCCGGGTAGGAAAGAAAAGTCAAAAATAGGAAAGATTAAATAAATGTGCCAACAGTGTGATCCATGTACAGTCCACGTATGCAACAACACAGATGCAACAATGGAAGACCAGGTGGGACCCATGTATGCTAACAGCGCAGGTGCGATGGTGAAAAGTTAGAAGTCTGAGCTCGATGAAGATAATATTAAACATTATTTCATTCGCCAATGATAAAGCAGTCACATGATCACATAGATTAAAATATTGCTATGCGATCATGCGACAACGTAAGTTACCGAAGATGCTTGGCGGTAAAATGGGACCCTTCCACGTGTCCAAGGTAGAGGCCGCACTTCATCAACAACACATCCGACGGCCCTCGCATAATCACTATTCCTGTCAAATGTTTTTGCGATCATGCGAGATGCGTACATGTGTCTCTCGGTGGGGCCAAAAGAGTTTGTATGTGATACCAAATCAACGGTAGTTGCTTTGTCGCTAAGCCGTGAGAGATTCATTGCGAACTTGCGGGATGATCCCACGTGTCCTTGTGGGACCGAAAAGGCATTTGCGGTGGTCATTTTTAAAATACTAAATCCACGGTTCTTGTTTTCTTGTTATTACGTCACCTATGTTTTGTGGGAAAGCGGGATTTTGCCGCGTGGACATGTTCATTTGTGGGACCCGAGATTTAATTCAAACAAGGAGATTAAAAGATAATGTAATTCAATGAAGCATCAAAAGTAGTCAACTAAGAACAGAGAGGATTATTGACACAGTGTAATGATTGACCTATCGACTGAGGTCATGGGTTGGAAGATTAGAGAATATAATGCTAATGATATTGTATGCCGTAGTTTGTGGCCTGGTAGATGCAACATAAATTGCCACAGGTGGTGATAGTGATAAAGCTGTGAGATTAAAAGAAAGTTGAAGTGTAGTTGTAGATTGGATTGACTGTTGTTTGAAAGATGATTCGACTCTAGAAGCCCAATGAACTCAGCTCGACAAATGTTGATTGAAGATGAAGAGTTTCAGATTAAGAAGTCACTATCTTTGTCTCTCCTTTATCTCTACATTCATGATGACTTTTCAAGTTCTTAGTTTGGAAAGTTTTCCTTCTTTGTACTTTGTCTTTTTGTATTCTGGAAGCTAAATCACTTCATATTCCTATGAAGGATGTATGCTAGTGATCTCTATATAAACTGGAGAGAATGAAGTAGGGAAGGTCGGCAAACTTGTAAGTGTAGCATAAGTGATTCCATTTACTTTGCTGGGTTTTCATGTTTGTTGAACCAGTAGTTTTCATTTGCATGTGAATAGACAGGACAGTTATATATGAAGCTGTAATTGCTTGCTGAATTCCATTTCATGTTTGTAATTGTAGTGAAAGTAATTCCATTTACCTTTCATGTATGATTCTTCTCCTATTCACCCTGTTATTTAGATGCATTTGAATAGAAAGTACAATTGTATATGGAACTATGATTCCTGCTTGGATTCCATTTCATGTTAGTAATTGTAGCATAAGTAATTCCATTTACTGTCCATGTATAATTTTGCTTCTATTCTCCTTAGTAGGATATGCATTCTTAGAGTAGATAGACTTAGGTTAGAAGATAGACTTTATGATAATCTGTGATCAACATTCCATTGGGGATTATAGGTTATCCACTCTTATTCCTGCCTGAATTGTTTGTGCCTACAAACAAGTTGGTTAAAACACATAAGAGACAATCTGGTGGTCAAGATAAAAACATATTCATTGCATATCATACACAATCAGGGAGCTGTACCTGTCAATTCAGAGGGCAGTGATAGAAGACTTACATTGACCCATTTGTTGGTGGACATCCTTTTGTTCTCTCACCTTGGGTGTATAGAGAGTCAAAGATTGAAAATCTTAAGAGAGGAAAAACTATTAACCAACACATATAAACTTTGATAATATTGTCAAGGTGAGCACTACACTTGGGGTAAGAGATTTACCTAGAATTATGAAACCTACTATCATGATTTGCAAAGAATGAATGATGGCAAAGCAGAAAAGGAGTTCATTTTCTAGCAAGAAGTTCACATCGATAGAGAAGCTGGAGATTGTTCGTACAGACTTGAGTGGTCCTACTAGGACTAGATGATTCTATGGAGAAAGGTATTTTATGATTTTTGTTGATGATTTTACAAGGATGATGTGGATTGCATTTTTGAAAGAAAAATTTGAAGCATTTGATAAATTTAAGATCATGAAAAGCAAAATTGAGAATGAATTTGGAATGAAGATTAAGTGTCCAAGATCTGATAGAGGTGGTGAATTTACATCTAGAGAGTTTAATACTTTTTGTGAAATGAATGGTATTAAGAGACAACTTTCAGCCCCTAGAACACCAGAACAAAATGGTATTGCAGAAAGAAGGAACAGGTCAATAACTGAAGCAGCAAGAGCTATGTTGTTTGAAAATGATTTGGTTAAGACTTTTTGGAGAGAAGCAGTGAACACAACAATATACACTATGAACAAAGTACAAATTAGAGCAGATACAAACAAGACACCTTATGAATTATGGTTTGGACATGCACCCTCAGTTAAGTATTTTAGAATTTTTGGAAGTAAATGTTATATTAAGAGAGATAATGATATAAGAAAGTTTGATCCTATAAGTGATGAAGGAATATTTCTTGGATATTCTTTGAAAAGCAAAGCGTATAGATGTTATAACAAAATAACTAAGACTATTGTTGAAAGTGAAAATGTAAAAGTTGATGAGAAGTTTAAAATTCAGGAAAGAATGCTTGATTATGAATCTGATGGAGAAGCACAACCTCAGCCTAACATTGAAATTGTAAAATTATTTTTTGAAACTAATAGTGATTTGCTGAATGAAAGTCATACTGAAGAAAATAGAGAAGAAAGCAGAGAAGAATCTACAGTTGGAATAAGATCAGTAACTATGACACCTAATAGGTATATTTCAAGACATCACCCTATTGAGAAAGTTATTGGAAGTTTAGATAGAGGAGTTTTGTCTCAAAATAAGGTACATTTATGTTTGATTTCTCAAATTGAACCTAAGACTACTAATTAAGCTTGTGAAGATGAACATTGGATTAATGCTATGAAAGAAGAACTAGAGCAGATTGAAAAAAATAAGACATGGGAATTGGTCCCTAGACCTAAAGATAAGAATGTGATTGGAACAAAGTGGGTATTCAGAAACAAGATGAATGAACAAGGAGAAGTGATAAGAAACAAAGCAAGATTGGTATGTAAAGGATATTCACAACAAGAAGGAATTGACTATGAAGAAACTTTTGCACCTGTGGCCAGACTTGAAGCAGTGAGAATGTTTCTAGCATATGCAGCCTACAAGAAATTCAAAGTGTATCAAATGGATGTGAAGTCAAGATTTTTGAATGGTGAATTGGAAGAAGTCTACATTGAGCAGCCTGAAGGTTTTCCTTTGACACAAGAAGGAGATATGGTATGTAAGTTAAAGAAAGCTTTATATGGATTAAAACAAGCACCTAGAACCTGGTATGCAAGATTGGATAAGTATTTATTGAAATTGAGATTTATAATAGGAACAGTAGATAGTAACTTATACACAAAAGAAATTGAGAATGGTTTGTTGGTTATAGTTATATTTGTTGATGATATTATCTTTGGAGGAGAAGATGAAGCTAGTGATAAATTTGCAGATGAAATGAAGACTGAATTTGAGATGAGCATGATTGGAGAAATGAAATATTTTTTGGGATTACAGATAACACAAAGCAAGGAAGGTATATTTGTAAGTCAGACTAAGTATTTGAATGACTTATTGAAAAGATTTGGAATGGAAGATTCTAAACCTGTTGGAACACCTATGGTAATTGGACATAAGTTATCTAGCAAAGATGAGACACCGACAGTTGAGCAGAAAAAATATAGATCTATGATTGGAGGATTGCAGTACTTGACACATACAAGACCTGATATAGCACATTCAGTTGGGATTGTAGCAAGATTTAAAGTAGAACCTAGAGAATCACATTATGCTACAGTAAAGAGGATACTGAGATATCTGAAAGGAACAATGGATTATGGATTATGGTATGAGAATTCTGATGATTTTACTTTACGTGCCTATACTGATGCATATTGGGGAGGCAGCGTTGATGACAAGAAAAGCACCAGTGGTGGGGCCTTTTTTCTTGGAGGAAAATTGGTCTCTTGGTTAAGTAAGAAGCAAAATTGTACTTCACAAAGTACAGTAGAAGTAGAATATGTTGCAGCAGCAAACAATTGTAATCAGATTATTTGGATGAAGTAGATGTTGAAGGATATTGGAATAAAGTTTGATGAGCCTATTGTTATACATTGTGATAACACCAGTACATTGAGTATGTCAAAAAATCCTATTTTACATTCTAAGACTAAACATATTGAGATCAAGTATCATGTTGTAAGAGAGAAAGTTGCAGAAAAAGAAGTAAGATTGGAGTACATAAACACAAAGGAACAGATAGCAGATATATTTACAAAACCTTTACCTAAGGATACATTTGTGTATCTGAGAGGTATGCTTTGGGTTATGCCCCAACCTATTTTTTAGAATTGATGCAGATGATTGCATCCGTCCAGTGGTATATGAGCCCTATCTTTCTTCTGGATTGGATGTTGGAACTTCCTCTATGGGGGAGTTTATGAGCTAAGTCATGAGGACTCTTGTTATTGTATTTTTCTGAAAAGTGTCTTTTAACATTAAGTTGTTGTTGACTTAGTGATGGAATTTCTATCATTGATGTCAATCAGGGAGAGATATACATGAAAAATATTGTGGATTGTATAAGAGAGCTGAATAGGAAAACGAAGCAAGATTTAATTTGATATTTTGCAGTGATGTTGCAGTATTGGATTTTTGGAACATTGGATGTTTTTCATCTATGTTTCCATCAATGCCAATGGGGGAGATTGTTAGGAATGAATGAAAAGTATTTTGGCAGTCATTGTGTAGCAGTTGTTGTTGCATTCATGACTTGGATTGTCATTGATGTCAACACAGTGATATTCTGGATATCAGCAAGAAAGAAGGTACAGTTTTGTTTTGGGCACATGTTGTATTGAAGATTGGCTTTTGTGCAGTTGATGGTATGTTTTTTGGTGTGTTATTAACCTATGGTTAATAGTGCAAAAATAAAATCATTCATTCATGAGAGTTATGAGCATTTTGGTGAAAGCAATGTTTAGACAGTGTTTCTGTGTAGCAATGTTCAGAAATCAGAGGATATCTCTTAGCTGGGATGGAATCTGATTTTGTGTAGTTAAAGGGATGTTGGAGACTCATTAATGATGATGTGGTTCATAGCACAAACTTTGAGGATATGTTTGGAGAAAGTTACAGTATCTGGAAGGTGACAGTTTTATGTGAATTTTGTGTGTAGCATGTAGAAATTATTATTTTGTAATTGATGACCGACTCATTTGTAATTATTTGAGTTTGGTATATAAGAGGGAATGTTTTCCTTATTGCAATATGTATTGTGAAGGTTGAGATGCGAATATATGCATGAAGTGAAGAAAAGAGCTAATTCAGTGATGAAGGAAGACTTGTGAGTACAGAGATCTAGAATTGTGATCTTGTGTAGTAGAGAGTGCGGTTTTGGCATAGTGTGAAGGAGGTAATATATTTCATATTATTCTATTGAATAATTCTAAGATCTTTTAGACAGTGGGTTCAGAGATCTTGCCTTGAAGCTGTTTGGGCAGTGGGTCCTTCTGTCTTCCATAATCTTTTAACCGGGTTAGAATCTTTTAACAGGGATTCAAAATCTCCTAACAGGGATTTATATGTACTAAATGTATTTCATAAGACTCCTAACAGGGTCCATCCTCTAACAAGGAAATTTCATATTATTGGATCATTTTGTGGGCATCATTCCCATCGGGGTTTACTCTTTTCAAGAGGTTCCCTAATCAACATATCTTGTGTTATTGTGCAATTGTGTATGGTTATCTTTCTATGGTTGATTACTACATTAATTATATTGTTTAAAGTAGTTGAATGGTTAAATTATCAGATAACTGATTCACCCCCCCCTCTCAGTTATCTTGGAGATCTTTACTTTCTAACATTGTGATCTTGTTAAGACTTTGCCGCTTTGATCTCCAATGATGTCTTTCTTGGAATGGTTTCTAGATGTAAAATTTGGAGCTTTAGTTGATGCAGATTCATGAACCTTAGGAGTTTCTTCTTCACTTGTCTTAGGGTCATTGAATAACACATCAATATTGTAAAAAATTTCTCCAATAACTGTCTCACTAGTAGAGGGTCTAGGTTCTTCCTCAATCATGGGTGAGTAATCATGATATCTTTCTTGAATCATAAACTTTTCATCAATCTTCACATGAGCACTTTCAATGATCTTTTTCAATCTTAAATTGAAACATCTATAAGATTTACTTTTAGTAGAGTAACCAAGGAAAATACCTTCATCACTTCTTGAATCAAATTTGCCTACTGCTTCATCCCTCTTGATGTAGCACTTGCTTCCAAAGATTCTGAAGTATTTTATGATGGGAATAGTAACAAACCATAGCTCATATGGTGTTTTGTTAGTGCCAGGCCTTAACTGAATTCTATTGATGGTGTAGACTGTTGTATTGACCGCATCTCTCCAATATGTGTGTGCAACTTTTCCTTCTATCATGATGGTGCGCGCTGTATCCAGAATGATCCTATTCCTTCTCTCTACAATCCCATTCTGCTGAGGTGTTCTAGGTGCACTTAATTGTCTCTTTATGCCATGTTCTTCACAGTACTCATAAAATCTATCAGTGGTGAATTCTCCTCCTCTATTTGATCTCAAACATTTTATTTTTAATCCAGATTCATTCTCAACCTTAGCTTTGAATATTTTGAACTTATCAAATGCTTCTGACTTATCTTTCAAGAACACAACCCACATCATCCTAGTATAATCATCAACAAACAAAATGAAATACCTTTCACCATAGTATGATTTTATTTGAGTTGGACCACATAGGTCTGTATGAATCAGATCCAACTTGTTCTCTACTGAATTGTGCTTGCTCCTGAATGAATTCCTCACATGCTTTCCCATCACACATTCGCTGCATATAGTATCAACTAATTTTTCTATGCTAGGTAGATCTCTTACTGCCTTAACATTGCTTATCTTTACTATGTTATCAAAATTGATATGACATAGTCTTTTATGCCACAACCAACTGTCATCAACTTTAGCAACAAAACAACTTGCTTCTGAATTAAGTTGGAAAATATTATCTCTTGTCTTTGAGCTTGATGCAATCATAACATGATCCTTGTTGTTAATGATGCATTTGTCATCTTTGAACTCCAAATGATATCCTTTTCCAAGTAACTATCCAACACTGAGAAGGTTATGTTTCAAACCATCAACATAGAGAACATCATCAGTGCTGTTCTTTCCATCCAAGGTGATGGCTCCTCTACCAACTATTGGTTTAGGAGAGTTGTCTCCAAATCTGACCATACCACCATTATATTTGTCCAGATGAGAAAATCTACCTTTATCACTTGTCATGTGATGTGAATAACCACTATCTATAATCCAGTCTGTCCTTATATCTGCTTGGGAAATCAATGCAAGCGCTTGTTTCTCTTTTACATCTTTATGTTCTATCTTATTATTCATTTTGTCTACAATAGCAATGAATCCAATTTCTTCTTCACCTGATTCTTCATTTGAAACTCCATCTCCAGCAAAGTAACATTCCTTAGAGTACTTAGGCTTGTAATCCTTTTTGAACTTTCTAGCTCTTGTAGGACACTTAGATGCAAAGTGACCTATCTTATTACATGAAAAACACTTAAATGGTAATTGACCTTCATATTTTCCTTTTCCTTTCTTTTCTCTTTTGGAAATCATAGCAATAAAATCATCTAAAGTTTTCTCTTCATCATCATCATCAAAATTACCATAAGTGTTTGCAGATTTCTTACCATGAACTGTTGCTTTAAAGGCTGTCTCACTTTTAGGTTCAGTCTTCAATCTTGAAATCTCAAAAGCTGAGATTTTACTGATCAAGGTCTCTCTCTTGAAATTGGCAATAAGTTGCATGGTTTCATCAAGGATGTTGATCTTGCTTTCATATTCTAGATTGAGAGTAGTCATCAACTTGTCCATAATATCTTCCTTTGAGATTTCTCCACCATTGTTCCTGATTCCAGCAACTGCTTCATTGATCCTTTGATTATAAGCTTTGATGTTTTCTTCATGTAGCATATCTAATGCATTGTATCTTTTCTTCCAAGTTTTTTTGCACACATCCTTTGCTTGTTTGTCTCCTTCAAATATGTCTGCTAGGTACTTCTATATCTTGTGGGTGGTGTCTACTTTCTTTATCTCTGAAAACTCACTATCTGATAGGGAACTGATAAGGGCTTCTTTAGCAATAGCATTCTGATGAAACAATTCCTTTTGTGTTTCAGTAGCATCATCCTGTCCAAGGTCTTCTAGGGTAGGGATCTTGGTTGCTTTGATAGTTACATTAAAAAATTCAAAACCAATGCACTGCAAATGTGTCACCATATTGTTCTTCCAATCAAGATAATTCTCTCCATCGAACTTAGTATTCTCTTTCCTAAAGTATGCCATTTGATCAACCTCAAGTTGTTAAAATTTCTCTCTGAGGTACTCAACTCTGATACCAATTGTTAGGAATAGTCCCAAGAGATAACTGAGAGGGGGGGTGAATCAATTATCTACAAGATTCAATTCTTTATCCAATTAAGTATAATTAAACATAAAACATAAACACAATGAAAGAACACATGAACACAACACCAATATTTTGGTTACGGGGAAACCCAAATAGGTAAAAACCCTGGTGGGACTTGATACCCACTAATATTTTGTACTAGTGTATAATGATCCTTGCTAGAAGATCCTTTACCCTGTTAGGAATAGCTTTACAATATATTAAGTACAATAGACCTGGTTAAGGGTCAAACCCTGTTAGGAGTCTTTTACAATTGTCCCTGTTAGGGGAGAGGACGCACTGTCTAAGAGCTCACTGCTCAAAGGGGTGAAGGCTACAACCTTCTGAATAATAGATACACACTATATCTGGATCTTGGTGAACTGCGCTTTGACCTACTGTTTGGATAAGTTCCAATATATAGCACAAATACTTTACTGGGTCACATAGAACTTCCTCTGATGGTTCAACACTTCACACACTTTGCTTTGCTCTTCTCAATCAACCATGAACCACACTCAAGAAATCACAAATGACTGCTTATAAGTATCTTTCCTCTAAATGATATAATCAAGTCAGCTTGTTAGAACCATCTTAAAATCATAATAGAGAAACCATAATAAAATCCAACAAACATTCTGTTGGCTCTATTATGCACGCAACATATTATGGGACCTGTCTTAATAAGATAAATGTAGACGCATGCTACACACTGTCGGCTCTACCAAAACAATTGGATCTTTCTCCACAAGATGAATTAACTTTTGCACTCTTAACCAAACATCAATAAATCATCTCAAAGATTAACTTCAAGGGCGCATACCCTAAAGATAGGTGAAACTCCGGAACCAATGAAATCTCTGTTGGCTCTGCTAAACAAATAGAGGAAATTGCTACTGGCGAATAGCGACTACATAACTTTACTTGCATTCATCATTAGATCATGCATCCATGAAATTAACATCACTGACATGTCTACATCATATCTCCAAGCGTGCAAGGCTCCATGATAATTGTACAGACAACCATACATAGAACACTGCCTGTTACTCTGTCAGGAACATTGCTGACACAAGCTGCTATATAACTGTCTGTACTAATAGTTAACCTCTGCGCCCATGATATCATGCTGATATCATGTCCATGCATCATATACTAAAATCTTACTTCATAAGACTTCCATGCATGCTACTTTCCATATGTTGTTATCAATGACAAACATACAGTCAGTACTGGCCTGCTAGCAAATCTCCAACAAGTTAGTGGTCATGTGTTGGTAAGTTTTTGTATCGTGCATGGTGTTGATATCTTGACCTTGCTTGTGGTGTACCTACATGTGTGTTTTTTACCTTGGATTATGTATGTTCTTTCCTCTTGTATATTGTGTGGTGTTGTGGAATAGCATGTGTGTAGCCTATGTGATATCATTGCTTGTGTTGTTTGGGCCACATGGTTATCTTTATGAGCATATGTTGAGAGCCACTCCCAAAGTTGTCTTAACATCCACTCAAGAACATAGGGTATATGCACAAAGATGGGGGACCAAAAAGATGCCACATTCCTTTTTGGCCCCCCAATGACCATAGTACGTACACACTAAACTATGTGCGCACTATAGCACACACACGCTATGGCTGGGGTTGCCCAAGCCTTAGGCTTGGGAAATTCAAACCATAGCATGTTAGCGCTATGGTTTGAATTTAAACATAACACATGCACACTATAGCACACACACACTATTCCAACCCTATAAAAAGTGGTAAAGGGAGAGAGGGGGTGACAAGGGGAGAGGGAGAGAGAGAGAGAGAGAGTAGGAAGTGTGTGTGTGTGTGTGTATACATCTCTCTCTCTCTCTCTCTCTCACTCTCTCTCTCTCTCTCTCACACACCTCTCTCTTATAAAAACACACATACGCTCTCTCCCACCTTCCTACCCTCTATATTTTCCCTTATTACTCTCTCTCTCTCTCTCTCACCTTATCACTCTCTCTTCCTCTCTCAGCCCCCACCACCTTCTAACTCTCACTCAAGCATTTTTTAGATGTTACATAGCGCGTGCGCGTTATAATGCACTAGCGCTATTCAAGTCATGAATTCAAATAGTGTGTGCGTGCTATAGTGCCTACACACTATTCAAGTCATAAATTTGAATTGTGCTGGCGCACTTTGTAATACATTGGAATCCACCAAGCCTAAGGCTTGGATTTGTTTTGGAGATCCAACCCAAAGGCTTGGAGGATTCAAATAAGCCTGAGACATGTTTTCCAGTAGACTTACAAAAAATTCACATCTTTTTTGTGTACTCCTCGTCAGGTTTACTTGTGGTTCAATAATGTTAAAATCAGATGACATGATATTGTAGATATCTCTATTAGTTATCTAACCATATAATTTATTTTGAATTCTGATTATGTTAAGCTTTTCATCTCTAATTTCTTTTGTATGTATGTCCAATTTTTGTCAAAAACCAACGTGTAGTATTTTGGGCATTATTTTTGGCTCGTTCATCAAATTTTGAAAAAGTTACTTTTTTATAAACTAAACTCCATTATAAACACTTTTAAAAAAGAAAATTTGATTTTCAATTAGTTTTCAATGATTTCTAGGGGGAGCACACATAAATTTCATGATTTCAGGATGTGTGCACTTCATAAATTCATAAAAAATTATACATTCATTAAAATATTAGCAAAAAAATCTAGGATAACCTACGTGGTGTTAGCTAACTTCTCACTGGAGTGATTAAAAAAATTCAAAAAAAAAGTTAACATTTTAGGGGGAGCACACTAGATGCTATGTTATGTTTTTCACGAAAAATAGGACCACTTTTTGTGCTCCCCCTTTTTGAGGGCCTTAATCTACACCATTTTAAAAATAAATTAGTAGTTTAGAAACTAGATTTAGAGTATTACAACTCTTGTTCTTGTCATATCTTAAAATTTTGAGTGTAACTATCTTCAATTTCTTGTTGAAATTCAGATTTTTCTGATTTTAGAAAAAATGTGGGCATCTTATACCCCCTTTTTGGTCCCCCATCTTTGTGCACTTACCCCACACACAAATGACACACAATGAGGTCATTCACATCCACACAAGCATGTCAAATTTTCAACATGTAGCATCTTAAGCATATGGGGGTTACCAATGATTCTCACATGCAATCAAAAGTGCCAATTTCCCACAATTACAAGTATGCTTAAGCACAACTAAGACCTCAATAATGGTGGAATATAACACAATGCATTCATAGGATTTCCATCATCCTCACATGACCACAATAATTCACTCTCATAATGAAATTGTCACCCAAGGACACACAAGGAATACAAACTCAAATATGGGCTTCACAAGCTAAAACTCATAAAAAATTCAACTTCCAAAGATCAAGAAAAAGAGAAAACCCATTTTTTCTCATGTCAAGCACATGCTAAAAATAAATTTATTTCAAATAAAAACCCTAGCATAAAATCCCCTCAAAACATCCAAAACCCCCATAAACCAAAAAATCTAAACAATTTGATCAAGAAAACACAAATCTTTTCGACAAACAAGTAAATCCATCCATAGAATTCATAGATTTAACACCATAAATGTTTCCAATCCACAAAATGGAACTATAAACAAAGAATTTGAGAGAGAATATCAAGCATACCTTTTCAAGCCCCAAAGTTCTCCAAAATAGTTACCGAATGAGAAATCATCCACGAAAACAAACAAAATCTTGAGGAAAGGTAGAAATCAACCTGTACCATCCTAAAAAGTAAGCTCATCTTTAATTAGGTGCTCATTTCAATCTCATTTTAGTATGTATGAGTTTCCACATTGATTACACACTCTCCTAACACTCATTGGACCTTCAAATTTACATTATAAGTCCTATATTGACTCAATTTCTTTAAAACTTGAGATTGACCCTTATTTCTAGGTGTGCCCCTTTATTTTTCCCGTGATTAAACAACTTAAGATCCTCTTCATCCTATTAATTGCAAAAAATGAAAGCCAAATATGTAAACCAAATGATTACAAGGTGGGAAGCATGGTGCATAAGTTTGATGATGAATTTGAAACACATTTGCACCTCTTATTTACTCTATCCAATAAATCTTCTTACTCTTAGTTTGCTAATTTGAAATTATTGTATCAAAATTGACATGAGCCTATTTTTGTTGTCTACATCAGTGGTAAAAAACCTCACCATTATTCATTAAAAATTTTAAGATCCAATTAGAATTTCCTCTAGGAAGTAGCCAACTGAACGACTCCTAAATCAAAGGTTGGAAGTCGCCACGGTGGCTTCTTCTCAGATGAAATTCCAAATAAGACCTAGAATGTTAAAGGAAAATGAATTGCAAAAACTGTAGACCTCAAACACTGCATTCTATAGAGTAGAACGTATTCATGTTAACCATGGCGGTGGGCTTTGTAGGTGGTTCATATACAATTGTGTCTATCATTATATACAATCTTGTGACAATAATCTCTAGCACTTTGAATATCAGTAATTGCATGGCAACTGATCATGTCAGAAAATAAATATACGTTTGATTTCCTCTCCACGCTGCTTCCTCAATTGCATTCCCTTTCATAGTCATACAAAACATTAATGTGACGCATTGTGATCAAGGACATAAATCCTCAATGCAAACAATGAAAGAGGTTGTGATCAAGGACATAGATCCTCAATGCAAACCAAAATTTTCATGTATGATTGGATATCACATAATAGATAAATACTGCTTAACCAAGGAAAAAGGTGAATCCCAGAAAGATAGAAAAGAAGGAGATGACATCCTTGCCCCCCAAGTGTAGGAACAAAGATGGAAGGGGACCTATTATATCACTCACAACACTATGAAAGACAATGAGCCCCCAAGAATTAGGCTAACATTGTTTAGATAATGTGGAGCTCTATAATATGAACATAGATGTTATTTAGAGAAAACAAGATTGAAATACAACTCATTGCTACATGATATATAAATAAACTTACCATCAATGAGCTGCCTAATATTATAATGTAAAGCTTGACATTCATTAGTAGAGTGATCATGAAATCTATGATGTAAAAAAAAGGAAGAGTCTTCAAGCGTGGACTACGTTTCTTTTTGCGTTTAGGTCTAGTAATTAGCTTAGCATGAAGCAATTTAGGCAAAAGAACTTCTTGGTCAAATTCCTTCATAGTTTCATCATGCTTTGAAGTGTTATTCAAGATGTTGTTAACATTGATTTGTTGTCGAGGATTAAATCCTAATCCATAAGAATGCTCATGCCCCTCAGTGTGTAAGGGCATTTGAATTCCATGTTTATGCTTACCACATCCTTGAGCATTAAATCCTTATTTAACTAGGAAATGATAAGCAGGACCATAACAAGAAGCCATATTAAAAGGAGTCAATGGAACTTCAGTAGTCACTATATCATCATTAGTAGGTTTGATAGGTTCATTGTGGGTAGAAGTAGTGAAAAATTTATTAAAAAGGGTTTTAGAAGTAAAAACTCATTGTTCAAACTCTCTTTGTTTCTTCATAAAATCAAGATCATTAATCTTATACTCTCCAATAAAGGTAGGATTAAAATCCAAGGTTCCCCAATCATCATCAGGAAGAGAATTAGAGGAAGAAGGATTACTATTAGGAGTAGGAGTAGTGTGGGTTTGAATATTCAAACAAGGATTAGGCGCATCATCCACATGAAGCGTATACATCCTGTTGTTATGTACAAACTTGACTTTACGGTGAAGGGTGGAAGGAACAACATGCATCTTATGTAACCAAGGTCTACCCAAAAGAAGATTATAATTGAGAGGTCTAGGCATAACATGAATAGGTGTATTCAAGATGATCAGTCCTACTTTGATAGGTAAGGTAATGATGCCTAAAGTGTTCTTAGCAATGTTATCAAAGCCACGTATAGGAACATTGTCAGTTTGAATAGTTGAAAGATCGACGTTAATCACTTTGAGAAAGTCCATGTTACAAACATTAAGCCCAGATTCGTTATCAATCAAGGTCCTATGAATGATACTCTTATTGATAGAAACAACAACCACAAGAGCATCATACCGATTCTGAACTTCTTTAGAAGGTAAATCCTTTTGAGTAAATACAATGTTAGGAGGACTTGGGGTAGCATTCATGCATTGTAAGAAGTTATTGATGTTCTCTTGATTAGGAGGTGGAGTGGGAAGAGTTGCTAGAGCTTTTTGCAAGGCTTCATAGTAGGTAGGTGAAGTTTGAAGAAGCTCCCATAAAGAAATCTTGGCAGGAGTATTGTGTAATTGGTTTATAAAATCATACTCCATCCTAAGAAGACGGGGTGGAGGAGGAAGAATATGTTGAGAAGATGGCAAAGAAGTAGAAACCATCAGATTAGGGTGAAGGTTATTCCTTGTACGATATGTGTAGGCTATCAAATCTTGATCATTGAAAGACTCCATAGGTTTATCTTTGATAGTAAGGGGAGGACAACCTTTGACAGTTAACAAGGGTTTTGGATAAACCATTTTAGTTATCTCAACACTACAAATAGTTTCATAAGAAGGAAGAAAAGAGGACATCCTAGGAGGAGATGAGGTAAGATCTTGATTCTCCATAGGATCATCAATAAAAGGGAGAGCATTAAGGGAATTCATATCATTCTCCACTAATGCCTCATCACTAGAAGGAATCTCAAATGGAGGTAAAGGATCTATAATATCATCTTCTTTCACTAAAATGTCCGCATAAAGGGAGTGTGTTGTAGAAAAAGAGTTTTCATCATGTATGAATATGTCGTCCATTAATAAATCACTCTCTTGTATCAAAGCTTCTTCATGAGGAGGGGATAAATCAATGTCTTTACCTAAGGGATCATTCACAATGGTTTCACGAGGAAGAGAAAAATCAACATCCCCATCCAACGGCTCAATAAAGTACTTGAAAAATGTTTGAGATAGCTTGTGCAACATGATAATGAATAAAGAAATGCATATAAAATAGATCTAGATATATCTAAATGCATTCAAATGAAATGTTTTTGTATTTTTGAAGAAATTTTGTAATTTTTTTTGTATTTTTGAAATATAAATGCAAGAGCATAAAATAAACCTGCTTTTGTAAGCACAAAATGTAAATCTAACACCAAAGAGAAAGAGTTGTCGTACAATAGGTTAACCAAAATGTAAAGGATAAAGGTGAACAGACAAGATACAACAAACATAATAGGGCATCTAAATCCACAAAAGAGAGGGGGCAAGTATGTCGGGTTCACCAAAATGTATAATGAAGGTGAACACACAAGGGAATACAAAGGAAGATCTAACACAATAGAGCATCTAAATCCATAAAAGAAAGGAGGGTAAGTGTGTCGGGTTCACCAAAATGTATAAGGTAAAATATGGATGGGGTCTTAGAACAATGGTTTGCACATGAAAGAGACCCCAAAACCAATGTTTTACACTTATATGAAATTGTATTGATATGGAAAGCCAATGTAGATGATTAATATTGAAATTAGGAAATAAAGGTACTTACCTCCAAAAAAGAATCGGTTGAAAACCCTGTCAAACGATCTCAAAAACTGTTGATTTTAGAAATGTTGAACTGAAACTGTGAGCTCTACAAAACTCAGAAATCATTTTTTGAGATTATATCAAGTCGACTTTGACCCTCATAAAAGGTCAAAGGCTACATTTTTATTTTGAAGGTGGATTTTGACTTTGTTTGTAGATCTTGGAAGTTCACCGAAAAGGGTATCCAAATCTGAACTTAGATCCAAAATTCCGCACTTGTACCTGCAAGAAAAATGGGTTTTTTTTTTTTTTTTTTTTGGGGGGGGGGGGGGCGGGGCGGGGCGGGCGTAGGGGTTTGCCTTAGTCAAACCCCAATTTAGGAATTAACCTTGAAATTGAATTGAAACTGCAGAGATAAACAAAGTAAATGAAACAATTCACCTTGCTTATGTTGAAAACCCTTGTGGAGGATTCAAATCCTTGAATCCACAAGAATGAATGAATGTAGAATCAAATGTAGGATGTCTCCAATCAATTATCTTTAGATCTTCAACACAAATATTGAATGGATCTTTGAATAGGAAGAGGCTTGAATGGATGGATCTTCAACAAGAGAGCTCCATAGAGCTTGAATCCTTCAATGGCTTCTAATGGATCTCCTTAATGAATTGGATCTTGAATGCTTGAAGGCTTGAATGATTGAATGCTTGATCTTCTTACTTTCTTGCACTTGAGAGCTTGATCATGAAAGTGGATGTGAGATGGAGAAAATGAGAGGAGAGAGGAAGGCTCCCTTTTATAGTGATCTAAGGCACAAGAGGGGCCTCGTAGAAAACAATAATTAAGGGTCCATGGCACAAAAATCTAGAGAGGTGCACATGGAGAGGAAATTAAATTAAAGTCTTGACACAAAACTCTAGGAGGGGACCACCCTTAGTATAGAAATAAATAATTATTTAAGAGTCTTGTCACAAAATTCAAGGTAAGGCCAACCCCAAAGTTAATTTGAGCATTAGGCACAAAACTCAAGAAAGGCTAATCTCCAATACTAAATTAGGAATCCTATACAAATATTGGGAAAGGTCCACCTCAAATATTAATTTGAGAATTTGACACTTAATCCAAGAAATAGTGGCCCCGAAGAGGGAAAAGACAAGATTTTGATGAAACCCCAAAACTGGAAGCTAACCCCAAGGATCTCGGACCCTAGGGTCAAGGATCAGGTCAACCTTGACCTAGGTTAGGGTCAAGGTCGACCTTGACCTTAAAGGTCAACCTTAACCCTGAGGTCAAGAATCTCAGGTTCATAGTCCAGAATGCCAGGAAAATGCCGGGAAGAAGTGGAAAATGGGGCAGAACAGGGGAAAAAGCCAGATCCAAGTTGAGTACCCATTTAAGGCATTCAACATGACCCCAAACCACTTACTCAGAGGGCTAAATGTTCTTATCATGGAAGTGCTTCCATTTTAAGATGATACATTAAACCCCCACTTTAGAAAGAGTATGGACTCGATGCAAACTCTTGGTAAAGGAGATCACAAAGAAAAATATAATCTTATTGAAATTAAAGAGACAAAGGAATCCTCAAGCCCCCAGGGACTCAAGTCTTTGTCAACTCCAAGATTGCAATAAGAGAGACATCACTAAAGAAAAGAGAGAAAAGGAGAGAGAGGAGTGGTTAGCTCACCCAGTAAGATGTGTGTATCTCACTGTGAACCACAAAAAGGATAGGATGGCCTACCAAGAAAACACTTGATAGTCACCCCATAATGTCGTGCACCTTCTGGCGGCTTTGTGAATGTATGTAGTGCATCTTCTGATGGCTTTTATAAAGTACCCATGGATCCACCTTCTTGTATCACCATGGAATACAAAATGCATGTCTCCTCAGGATTTAGCAACTTATGTGTGTTACCTTCGGAAGATTTAGCATATTGATGCATGTCTTTTAAGGATTTAGAAACTTATGTGCATTACCTTCCAAGATTTAGCATATTGAAAAATTTGAAAAATGCGTGTCTCCTCAGGATTTAGCAACTTATGTGTGTTACCTTTAGAGGATTTAGCATATTTGAAATTGGAAATGTGTGTCTCTTTAGGATTTAGCAAATTATGTGTGTTACCTTCTAATATTTAGCATGCTGCAAAACAAAAGGTTAGAAAAAAAATACATAATATAGAATGAGGGAGGTCCTATATATACCCACCTCCTTAAGATGGCAAAAAACATACTATTTTGACATGTTAAGGAAAGAAAAGAACAAGGATAAAGCCCTCTTCAGAATCAAGACAATATCCATAGACAACACCCAGTCCAAGCCAAGAAGGTCACAGCTCCTATGAGGCCATGGAAGGGACGAATGCAAAGACATATCATGCAAGAAGTGAAAAAGTAACCCCTGTGAGGGATAGCACACTGTTCAGCTTCCAAGGTGAGAGATTTATCCACCATGGAAACCCAATGTCAAACAATGAAAGAGGTTGTGATCAAGGACATAGATCCTCAATGCAAACCAAAATTTTCATGTATGATTGGATATCACATAATAGATAAATATTGCTTAACCAAGGAAAAAGGTGAATCTCGAAAAGATAGAAAAGAAGGAGATGACATCCTTGCCCCCCAAGTGTAGGAACAAATATGGAAGGGGACCTATTATATCACTCACAACACTATGCAAGACAACGAGCCCCCAAGAATTAGGCTAACATTGTTTAGATAATGTGGAGCTCTATAATATGAACATAGATGTTATTTAGAGAAAACAAGATTGAAATACAACTCATTGCTACATGATAAATAAATAACCTTACCATCAATGAGCTGCCTAATCTTATAATGTAAAGCTTGACATTCATTAGTAGAGTGATCATGAAATCTATGATATAAACAAAAAGAAAGAGTCTTCAAGCATGGACTACATTTCTTTTTGCGTTTAGGTCTAGTAATCATCTTAGCATGAAGGAGTTTAGGCAAAAGAACTTCTTGGTCAAATTCCTTCATAGTTTCATCATGTTTTGAAGTGTTATTCGAGGTGTTGTTAACATTGATTGGTTGTCGAGGATTAAATCCTAATCCATAAGAATGCTCATGCCCCCCAGTGTGTAAGGGCATTTGAATTCCATGTTTATGCTTACCACATCCTTGAGCATTAAATACTTGTTTAACTAGGAAATGATAACCAGGACCATAAAAAGAAGCCATATTAAAAGGAGTCAATGGAACTTCAGTAGTCACTATATCATCATTAGTAGGTTTGATAGGTTCATTGTGGGTAGAAGTAGCGACAAAGTTATTACAAAGGGTTTTAGAAGTAAAACTTCATTGTTCAAACTCTCTTTGTTTCTTCATAAAATCAAGATCATTAATCTTATACTCTCCAATAAAGGTAGGATTAAAATCCAAGGTTCCCCAATCATCATCAGGAAGAGCATTAGAGGAAGACGGATTACTATTAGGAGTAGAAGTAGTGTGGGTTTGAATATTCAAACAAGGATTAGGCGCATCATCCGCATGAAGTGTATACATCTTGTTGTTATGTATAAACTTGACTTTACGGTGATGGGTGGAAGGAACAACATGCATCTCATGCAACCAAGGTCTACCCAAAGAAGATTATAATTGAGAGGTCCAGGCATAACATGAATAGTTGTATTTAGGATGACCGGTCCTACTTTGATAGGTAAGGTAATGATGCCTAAAGTGTTCTTAGCAATGTTATCAAAGCCACATATAGGAAAATTGTCAGGTTGAATATTTGAAAGATCAACGTTAATTGCTTTGAGGATGTCCATGCTACAAACATTAAGCCCAGATCCATTATCAATCAAGGTCCTATGAATGATACTCTTATTGATAGAAACAACAACCAGAAGAGCATCATACTGATTTTGAACTTCTTTAGAAAGTAAATCCTTTTGAGTAAATACAATGTCAGGAGGACCCGGGGTAGCATTCATGCATTGTAAGAAGTTATTGATGTTCTCTTGATTAGGAGGTGGAGTGGGAAGAGTTGCTAGAGATTTTTGCAAGGCTTCATAGTAGGTAGGTGAAGTTTGAAGAAGCTCCCATAAAGAAATCTTGGTAGGAGTATTTTGTAATTAGTTTATCAAATCATACTCCGTGCTAGGAAGATGGGGTGGAGGAGGAAGAATATGTTGAGAAGGTGGAAAAGAAGTAGAAACCATTAGATTAGGGTGAAGGTTATTCCTTGTACGATATGTGTGAGCTATTGAATCTTGATCATTGAAAGACTCCATAGGTTTACCTTTGATAGTAAGGGGAGGACAACCTTTGACAGTTAACAAGGGTTTAGGATAAACCATTTTAGTTGTCTCAACACTACAAATAGATTCACAAGAAGGAAGAAAAGAGGACATCCTAGGAGGAGATGAGGTAAGATCTTGATTCTCCATAGGATCATCACTAAAAGGGAGAGCATTAAGGGAATTCATATCATTCTCCACTAATGCCTCATCACTAGAAGGAATCTCAAATGGAGGTAAAGGATCTATAATATCATCTTCTTTCACTAAAATGTCCGCATAAAGGGAGTGTGTTGTAGAAAAAGAGTTATCATCATGTATGAATATGTCGTCCATTAATAAATCACCCTCTTGTATCAAAGCTTCTTCATGAGGAGGGGATAAATCAATGTCTTTATCTAAGGGATCATTCACAATGGTTTCATGAGGAAGAGACAAATCAACATCCCCATCCAATGGCTCATTAAAGTACTTGAAAAATGTTTGAGATAGCTTGTGCAACATGATAATGAATAAAGAAATGCATATAAAATAGATCTAGATATATCTAAATGCATTCAAATGAAATGTTTTTGTATTTTTGAAGAAATTTTGTAATTTTTTTTGTATTTTTGAAATATAAATGCAAGAGCATAAAATAAACCTGCTTTTGTAAGCACAAAATGTAAATCTAACTCCAAAGAGAAAGAGTTGTCGTACAACGGGTTCACCAAAATGTAAAGGATAAAGGTGAACACACAAGATACAACAAACACAATAGGGCATCTAAATCCACAAAAGAGAGTGGGTAAGTATGTCGGGTTCACCAAAATGTATAATGAATGTGAACACACAAAGGAATACAAAGGAAGATCTAACACAATAGAGCATCTAAATCCATAAAAGAAAGGAGGGTAAGTGTGTCGGGTTCACCAAAATGTATAAGGTAAAATATGGATGGGGTCCTAGAACAATGGTTTGCACATGAAAGAGACCCCAAAACCAATGTTTTACACTTATATGAAATTGTATTGATATGGAAAGCCAATGTAGATGATTAATATTGAAATTAGGAAATAAAGGTACTTACCTCTGAAAAAGAATCGACTGAAAACCTTGTCAAACGATCTCAAAAACTGTTGATTTTCGCGATTTTAGCTAAAACTGCGAGATCTACAAAATCCAAAAATATTTTTTTGAGATTAGATCAGGTCGACTTTGACCCTCGTAAAAGGTCAAAGGCTACATTTTTATTCTGAAGGTGTATTTTGACTTTGTTCATAGATCTCGGAAGTTCACCAAAAAGGGTATCCAAATCCGATCTCAGATCCAAAATTCTGCACTTGTACCTACAAGAAAATGGTTTTGTTTGTTGGGTGGGGGGGGGGGGGGTGGGTTAGGGGTTTGCCTTAGTCAAACCCCAATTTAAGAATTAACCTTGAAATTGAATTGAAATTGCAGAGATAAATAAAGTAAATGAAACAATTCACCTTGCTTATGTTGAAAACCCTTGTGGAGGATTCGAATCCTTGAATCCACAAGAATGAATGAATGCAGAATCAAATGTAGGATGTCTCCAATCAATTGTGTTTAGATCTTCAACACCAATCTTGAATGGATCTTGTAATAGGAAGAGGCTTGAATGGATGGATCTTCAACAAGAGAGCTCCATAGAGCTTGAATCCTTCAATGGCTTCTAATGGATCTCCTTGATGAATTGGATCTTGAATGCTTGAATGCTTGATCTTCTTACTTGCTTGCACTTAAGAGATTGATCATGAAAGTGGATGTGATATGGAGAAAATGAGAGAGGAAGGCTCCCATTTATAGTGATCTAGGGCACAAGAGGGGCCTCGTAGAAAACAATAATTAAGGGCCCATGGCACAAAATTCTAGAGAGGTGCACATGGAGAGGAAATTAAATTAAAGTCTTGACACAAAACTCTAGGAGGGGACCACCCTTAATATAGAAATAAATAATTATTTAAGAGCCTTGTCACAAAATTCAAGGTAAGGCCAACCCCAAAGTTAATTTGAGCATTAGGCACAAAAATCGAGAAAGGATAATCTCCAATAATAAATAAGGAATCCTATACAAATATCAAGAAAGGTCCACCTCAAATATTAATTTGAGAATTTGACACTTAATTTGAGAAATAGTGGCCCCAAAGAGGGAAAAGATAAGATTTTGATGAAACCCCGAAGCCGGAAGCTAACCCCAAGGATCCCATACCCTAGTGTCAAGGATGAGGTTGACCATGACCTAGGTCAGGGTCAAGGTCATCCCTGACCTAGGTCAGGGTCGAGGTCGACCTTGACCTAAAAGGTCGACCTTGACCTAAAAGGTCGACCTTGGCCCCGAGGTCAAGAATCTCAGGTTCATAGTCCAGAATGCCAGGAAAATGCTGGGAAGAAGTGGAAAATGGGGCAGAACAGGGGAAAAAGCTAGATCCAAGTCAAGTACCCATTCAAGGTGTTCGACATGACCCCAAGCCACTTACTCGTAGGGCTAAACATTCTTATCATAGAAGTGCTTCCATTTTAAGATGATACAACAACAAAAGAAAGCAACATCCATTGAAAAATAGAAGTCATTTAATTAGATTCTAAACATCAATTAGGGATTCTAGGGGCTCCTCCCAAGAATCGCTATTTTTTCTCATATTACCTTTATTTTTTATACTTGTGGCTCCCATTTCCTTTCTCTTCTTCTTTAGGCACTTATTTATTTGTGAACTCCTTGAAATTGTATAAGTTAGATATACCAAGGTTGAGAATAATTTTACTCTTGGGCAAGCTATAAATGTTGAAAATGAAAATGAAATGCCCTGTGTTGTTGAAAATGAAATCCTTTCATTGTTGAAAAATAAAATCCTTGTGTTGTTAAAAATGATTTTTTAAAAACTGAAAGTAATATTTTGTACAAAGTTTCGATTCCATAGGGACAATTAAATACTTATTCCAATAAATTATACAAATAATTTTTTTAAAATTAAATTGGAAATAGTTATCATCTCAATGTCAAATCATGATGCAATTGATGATAATGTGCAAAATAAAAAATAATAATGAAAAAGAGACATTTTTGTGAAACCAAATGAAAGAGACGAATCACATAAACATGCTATATCTGCTATTTCAATAGCAATTGAGACTATTGGGACAAAGAGCTAATCTAAAGATAAAAATGTGGGATGCTGAGCTATAACAACTAGTATAGTGTGTAATATCTCCCATGTTTTCTTTCTGCCATTACCTATTTTGGATTTGAGATAGACTCTAGCTTTGTATTCTGAGATTACTTTATGCTCTGTTCTTGTGTAGTGGTCTTCATTTGTATTCACTTTTTTCATGTGATTTGGTGTGCATTGTGTATGAATAGCGATGATTAAAAATGTTGTTGACACTTTGATGATATCTAGACTATTTTTCTTTAAGGATTCTTGTTATGATATGTTATGTCATTATGAGATGATCTTTTGATGATGTGCCAATATTTTGATGTGTTTTAGTTTTCTCGATTATGTGAGTGTGTGTTATGATCCTTTGATGATGATTGCATTGTACATTTGAGGATATCTCATTATGTAGCAACTATTGTGATTTCATGATGATGTGCTAATGTTGTGCCCGTAAGTTGTCAAGATATTGTGATGACTTTGTGTTACTATCTACTTATTCATTAGACTCATCATGTGCTCATTTGCATTGAATTGAATGATTTTAAGTTAGTTAATGACTTTAATTTTACATATATCATATTATTAATGATGGTTGGAAATGTTCAATGTTAATTAATGGTGATTAAGAATGAGAATAATGTTTAATTAGATGAGAATGACATTATGAATTATATCAGATGATGTTTGTCAACATTCAACTTTATTTAGTGATAATGGTTAAACATGGATACTTTAATGTTTTGAGATCAGTGCATATATTTTCTTTATGATATATGATTTGATGATTATTTACTTGTTTATGATATATTGATGTGTACTAACCCATGTATTTATTGATGTTTTGGTTATTTCTATATTTATGTTACTGATTCATATTGCTCCCGTATGATGTATTTGTATGAAGAGGGAAGATGACATATTACTCATGCGTGAGACCCATACAATGTCTCAATTTTATGATCATTGTTTGTTACTATTTGACATGATATATGTATGTTCTTTGGCCATCGTACTAACTTGGGTAGGTTCTAGGCATTGAGTTCACTTGGATCCATATGTATGAGCATGCCTATAAT
Source organism: Chamaecyparis obtusa (assembly GCA_027943335.1). Lineage (NCBI taxonomy): Eukaryota > Viridiplantae > Streptophyta > Pinopsida > Cupressales > Cupressaceae > Chamaecyparis > Chamaecyparis obtusa. The sequence goes on from BSBK01003191.1 coordinate 2,764,437, forward strand.
AATCACGATAGTGGTTACAGGAGATAATACATTCGCTAAATTTTCCTTAGCCTAAGACCATCATTCCTATGTGAGGATGATTTCCCTATGATTATTATTTGAGCCCCGACTACTGTCGTTGGTAGCTTTCAAAAACCCTATGTCCTATGTAGTTAGCATGTGAATTAAGTGTTTGTCCATTTTAGTTTAGTTGTATTTTATTACTGCTTGTTTAATTAGTTAAATGATATTTTAAATGCTTATGTTGTGGATTGCGATCATCATCAACTATGCCGTATAAGTATCTGATTTAATTAGAATTGATGTCTTATTGTATTTGGGGGATTTTTTAAGTTTATTATTAAGCTTGAATTAAGTCATTTTATATTATTTTATTGGTTTTCAAAAAGAACCTCTTTTAATTGTTGAAAAAGTTTATTTTTAGAACACTTGTAATTTTCATCTAATGAAGTTTTTGTGAAAACCTCTTGCTTAAAATTTCTTGGAGTTGAAGATTAAAGAGAATGATTTTTGTGGATATTTGTTCATTGGATTCCTCTTGTTGAAAACTATTGATCCTCCAAATTTTGTTTGGTTTCATTGAGTTTTTGGCGACTTCTTGGTTTTAGAAGGGTTTCTTGGTTGGGGGTAAGAATATCTTCATTCCTCCTTTGTTTTCTAATATGGTTATTGAATTTTTTTTGCAAATGAATAGATGAATATTTCAAGCATTTTTTTAGCTTGCAGAATTGCATTTGGTATTGATTTGATCATTTTCCCAATTTGGGTGAGAAAATGAGGGTTATTATGCTGTCCAATTTTGATTGGATGATTATAATGATAAATTGATTAAATTTTTGGGATGTTGGATGTATGAGAATAAATGGATTTTCTCAAATCTCTAATTTGTGGAGTTTGATTTTTTAGTGAATTTTAGATGTATGATTTTACATTGCCGATTTTAAGGCAAAACTTGCATTTGAGTAATTTGGTTGTTTGAACTTAAAATTAGATGTTTAGTTGTGGAAATTGATAGCTTGTAAATGTGACTATAATTTTGGTATTTTGTGGAAACATGTCTTGGTTTCAATTGCTTGGCACATGCATGCATTCAATATGATGAGATCTTTATTGTTTAAGCCAAAGGGTTTTGAGAAGTTGGTGCTTCATTTTGATTGTGAGTTTGGTTTCTTGAGCCTTAGGTAGGAAATGACGGGAGTAGTGTCCAATAGGGTGCCCTTGGGTAACCCAACTTGCATCTATTTAATAAGTGAAAACTAGGGACACAATAATAAAATGAATGAAGATATTATATACCGTGGACACACCATGTGTGCTATCATGAGGCTATGGGTGAATGCATAGGCAAGATCACACATGTATCCATGGAAATGTGGTGGTTTTTCTTACATTGATCAACCTTTAAGTCTATATGAGATAATTCTCGACCTTGGGTGGTGGTGCCATTTTTATGAGCACACCCAATGACACTCCCCACTCTTGTTTTCCTATGTTCCTAGCCTGCATATATGAGTAGCACTTGGAAGTTGATGGACCTTCCATGTTGTCATTATTTATTGATGGTGGAAAGTGTATGCCTCACTAAGAGCCGTGTTTTACGAGATCTATGATGGATGATTGTTGAGCTTTGCATAATTTCTTCTTGTTGTCATTTTATTAAGTTATTAGATATGAATGTGGAAGGAATGTATTGAGGTTATGACTCCCCATTTATATGTTTTTTTGATGTGATATTGTGATTGGGATATTTTCAATAGTATTTCTAGTCATTGTGTGTAGGCCTTTTATCCTTGTGTATGATTGCATTACTATTTGGCCTAGTGTGACTATCTCCTTGAGAACAGTGGGGAGGTCCTACAGATCCTCATAGGTGGGTGGTGTGACCAATCACCATTGGGGACTAGTGAAAAATAATTTGAGTGGTCCTAGCTTGCAATTACACTTCTTTCAGGACTTTATGAAACTATGATGTTGTGTTCTTTCTATCATGTATAATTGATATGATTCGTAATCTTAGTAGTGCATTTCATGATTATATGTGGATGTATTATGTATATATATATTTCTCTTATGAGATGTATTTGATTCCATTGGTATGTTTTTGATACTTCTTGATATGGGGATTGACCCCAAATTGACTGGGCATAAGTGGTAAGGCCTTGTTTTCACCAATTCCCTAAGTTTATATTGTTATTGTGCATATATGTTATCTTTTTGTGCATTTAATATTTCCTACTGCATAGTCATTTGTAAGCCTACACACAATTATCTGGTACCCCTATGCATATGCATCTTACTCATGTGCATACATTCTCTATTACTGCCCATATACCCTTTGCTCTTGCATATATGTTGAAGTAGTTTTGCACATTTATCATAGTTTAGTATTCTATAAGGTTTGGGTGAAAGATGGCTCTTAATATGGATACACATTATCCTTGTGACCATTTTTTCATATTCATAGTCATAAACTAACCTTGTATATCATGTAAATCAATTGGATTCCTAAAATGATCCTTGATTATATGGTCACTTGGAGGGGACTTAGCATCCCATGCTGATGCTCATGATTAATCATATTGAAGTCATTTGCAAATATATTGTATGATAGTTTGAGCTCACCCAAGACACCTTGTAGGGATGTGTCCATGTCCTTGAGGTAGTTTACGATATGTCATGGAACCCTTGGGAATGAAGCTATCTTTCGCATGTGAATGGAATGCTATGGTTTTCATTTTTATTTAATTGTTATGAAATGTTTAAGGTATATTTTTCATAGCATTTTTTTCTTATGGTTATGCAATCATGTTGATATTATTGTATATGAATGTTTAAAAAAAAATTAGAGTGCATTTTTTAACCCTTTCTTTCGAGGGTTCCTTGGTGGGGTGTTACAGAGTGAATAAACAAATTTGGATAAAATATTATTAACCAACATTAGTGGAATTCTTAACATACATCCTAAAAAAATTGTAAGAGAAGAAAAGAAAAGAGAGTATTAAAAATGACCTAGTCAACCAATGTTGAATTTTTAGTAATTGACCCCTAAGGTATGACATGAAATTGAATATTGAAACTAAGTAATTGGTTGAAAAATATTGGCATGATAATATGGGTATCATCTAATGCACTAGAGATGTTTTGAAATTAATAATGGGGTCTAAAATTCATGATACTCATCCAAAATACCTTTTAGAAACAACTCAAAGAAAGTTTTATATAATTTTTTTATATATGATTTAGTGTTACCTAGAAATATTAGCATAAGTCAACTTAGATCACTTGAAAAATATAAAATTTTTTATTTGAAAACTAATAAGCATGAAATAACTTTCTATTGTAAAATGCATGTGCAATTTTCTTATGATTATGGTGTTTCTTGATATATTCATTGTACCTTACATATTAACATGATTATGAGGGTTTTTTCTTTTGTTGCTCATGTGCACATCTTGACAAATTTGTGGAGGATTTTTTTTGTTGGTGTTGGGGTTTTCTCACACTTGATGTAGCTTGGTGTTTTCTAGTTTTATTTAGTAGGGCTTGTGTTCTTCATCCCTTGTCTACCCCCATGTGACTCCTATAGAGGTGGAGTCCTCTCTTATTGAGGCAGGGATGCTTCTTGTGTCTAAGGACTAGGATTGGCTCTCTTGGATACTTTATTCCTCTTTTATTGTTCCTATTAAGGTGGGGGTGTCTTCTATGGAGGTGAAGACTTGGGTAGTGGAAGAGGCTTGAAAGTGGGGTTGAATTGAGTTTGGCTTCTCTTCTTGGTGGTTTATTCCATTTTTGTCCATATTGAGGTGGGTACCTCTCTTATTAAGGTGGAGAGGGGTTTTGTTGGATAATTTTGTACTTGCTAGTTGGGAGCCTTTTCTCACGAATGTAGATTAGTTTTGGGATCCATTTTAAAACCTAGTGTGAAGGTTTGGGTAGCCTTTCAAAACTCTCTTTTCCACATCATTGTGTGTGAGATTCAATTTTTCAGTTAGTGTAAAGTGTTTTATCTTTCTTCTTCTGGAAGTTAAGGTTTTAGGAGCCTTGTTAAAAACCATTGTTTAGATTAAGGAATCCTAAATAAATCCTTGAAAAATATTTGAGGTTAGGGAGCTTGTAAAATCCCTATGTATTAAGTTGATATGCCTTGGGCTACTGTTGGTGCAACTTGAGCTTTGTATGTTTACTAATTTTTAGGTTGTTGTTACTTAGCTATTTGTGAGCTACTATTTGGATGAGATATTTCTTTTGCAACCTTTTTTTCTTGTGGTTCCAAATCCTTGATAAAATATATTTATAAAGGGTTTTGGAGCCCCTTCATAACCTATTTTACTCTAATAGAAAAATATGATTATGTAGGAATGTGGTATTACTATGCCACCTAGAACAATCAAGGAGTTTATAGTAGGATTTTTTTATAAAATATCTAGTAGACAATTTTTTATTTGAGTTCATGTATTTCTATACAATGCACAAGTTGTGGAAAACTTTCATTCCTAGGAGAATTTATACATTAAAGTATTTCACATGATTTTGGATAGCAATTAGAGGATGTTAAAATATTTTTGAATCCTCAATATTCTTTAAAAGATGGAGTAACTAGAAATCATTGTGATTTAACCATAGAAAAAAAATAATGTACATTAATTCATATAAGAATTTAAGAGCAAGATTGTACCAAAATAAGTGAAACACTCTCAGCATGTCCATTGCGTTGATACCCAAAATTTTGGACATGTAAAGAGATATTTCAAGTTGGAATTATAATATCAATAATTGATTTGGCAAAAAAAAACTCTTTCTCCACAAGAGGAAATCCAATCTAAATATTACGATTAAGTGCAAGTGGCCATATTTGTTCATTTTGTATATAGACATGCATATTATACTACAAATGATGATATATTTTTTCTTAGGAGTAGTATTTCTATTTGATTTTTATCTGGTTACACTTGTTAGAGTTTTTTTAATATTGTATTTTATATAAAATTAAGAGAAAGAATAATCTACATGATAGAACATCTCATATAATCAGATAATTGTGCATGATGTCAAGTTATTTTTGAAGTTAGACATGGTAAAATATAATATAATGGAACTAGTGCACGTGTTAAATTGTTAATAGAGAGAAAGTGAATTTTGAGGATGCTCTGAAATTTAGAGATGCATGCACGTGATTGTGGATTGGTGCAATACAAGATTATCTATAGGATCAAGTAAGAACTCTACAATTCAAGATTCTTTTGGTGAGTTGAAGAAGAGAACATTCAAGTGCTAGACTTGATTGTGAGACAATTAGTGGATCAAAAAAATGGCATTCATTTATGATTTCAAATGCAAACACAAAGACAATCTAAACAAGGAAGTTTACATGTTTTTATCATTTTTGCATTTCAAGAGAATAGTAAGCATGCTAGAATACAAAATGGGTTGAAGAGTAGAAGCAAAAATTATTGATGCGACCTACACAAACACATGATCAATATGAAACACAATTGAAGATAATGATTAGGTGTTTGTATTGGATAATTATGACCTTGTTTGAAGCCTTGTATACAAGGGAAATTTAATTAAATATATTTAAATTTAGTTCATTATGTTTTAATAAATTTAATTATATATATGAATGCATGTATGTAGATTGGTCATATTGTATCTCACACCATTTATTTAATTATATTTTGTTTGTAGGACATTTGTATGTTGTCTTTGCACCTCAGGAGAGGAAATGGAGTTTTAGTTGACTTGATGTGTTGAGATTGAACATAAGTTACTTCAACCTTGAGAAGATAGTGAAGGCTATTTGTATCCAATAGGTTAGGTGGTGGTTGTTGACACTTGGATATAAAAAATATCTAATAAGAAAGAATAGTTATCTATGGAGATTATGAAACACATAAGAAGATTATACATTATGGATGCATAACTACTTAGATTCACAAAATCATTAAGATTGTTTTTGTCCCAAACTGATTCAAAGACTCCAACTTGATTCAAGAGGCATCTAACAAGATTAAATTCCTCTTCTTTACCACATAACTCACAATCTAACTTTCTTCCAAGGTACTTGGGAACATGCACTTTCGCATTACAAGATGTTCAATTCAACTTAAGGAAATGTTTCTAACAACTTTATTATCAGAAGACAAACCTTCCATGATGTTTCTCTAATACTCCACTCTTAACACAACTTATACAAGAAATAGAACCAATTAAAAAATGCAAAGAAGACCCACTGACCCTTCCTAGTAGTACTTCCTAATATACATGACAACCAACCTTCAAATTATGATTTAGCCTTCCAAATCTTACCATATTAAATAGGGGGTTCAGAGGTATTTAATTGATTTGGAACACACTAACATACGTAACAACTTGTTTGTTACAACACCCAATTAGATCAGGCAATTCATTATCAAAACATGTCTTACAATGGCTTTGCAAGATAATTCTCACTGATCACCCTTCACACACATCATGAAAAGACTTCCACACCCTTTCTAGGATGAAAATATATTGAAGACAACTGTTAGAGGGCTTTTAGGAGTTTAGAAAATATTAAAAGATTCCAAACATGGAAGGAAGTCAGTCTCAACTGTGACTGTCACTATTTTGGGACAGTGATTACGAAATCAAAGGTTAGAAACAACTTGAAAACCTTACCAAACAATTAGAAAGGAACCTTGTTACAACCTCTTTTATCTTCATATGCCATTTGAACCTTCACACAGATCTGTTAACAAAATAATGCAATTTACTATTCACTGTCATGCATTTGAAAGAGCCTTAAAACTACTCCTAGATTCCAGAGTTTCAAATTTTTTGGATGGTGCAATTGTGAGTAATCAACCAATCTTTCTCCAAACCGTTAAGGATGGTTTTGTAACAGTTTTGAAGAATTAACTGATGCTTTCATCTCACACCACGGAAGATGTTCAAATCAAATCAAAATTAAATTAAACTCATTATATTTGAACTTACCATAGGTTTGGGATCCAAACAAATCAAACAATATTCAATATGGACCTCTGATCAACAACAAAACTGGGTATGTACATTATAAATAAGCATTTTTATGATTATTTGTCATTCTTATAACCTATTAGAATCTCTTATAACTGATTCAACCAAATTTCAAGTTGGTTGGTCATTTATGAAACCTCATGGCAACTTTGTGTAATTTTATAACTTTTATCTAACTTTTGCAATTTTAACCAAAACACCTCAAGACTCCATAAAATCACTCTAGGACATTCTAGACACATAAAAATAGACTAAATAATATCTATTACATCAATACCAAACCTCATTGGGCACTTTTACATGTTTTACCATAGTTGACTTAATTAGGACCTCAAGGGTCACTTTGGCACAAATGGATTATACTGCCTTACAAAATAATTTTTATTGATCTCAAATGGTCCTTTGAACCTTATTGAACACACACCATGAAGAACAAACATAACAATGTCATTGGCCTCATGGAGGTATGATCTCTAGCATGTGCTCTTGTACAAATTACTCACATTTGGTTGTGGAAATAAATATAAAAATAGCGAGACATTGTGGTATAGATCCTAATAAAGAGTTGTGGACATTCTCTATGGAAGAACATGAGACAATGATAGATGCATTGAAACTAAGAGATGATTAAGATGGTACAATGAAATAAGTAAAAATACATATTGTCGACTAGAACATACATGATCAAAGCCAACAACGAAAGCCATAAAATCATGTAAATTAATCCCAATCACACCAATAAGCCCATAAAAATAAAATGTATAAATTAAATAAAAGTAAGCCAAGCATTTCTACGATGAATCCTTATTGCTTTATCTTTCTCCTCTAATATGATATGTTTCTCTCAAGTGGTTAAGTGCACCAATAAGATGAAAGCAAGGACAAATTGATAGAGTAATCATGAGGATACTAGAAAACCATGGTTGCAAGAATGAGAAATAAAAGTCCAATTTATAGAAAAAATGGGATAGATTATATGACCAAGATTAATTTGGAACTCAAGGTAATTGACAAACTAGATTAAATGAGAGGACAAGTTAAGTGATGATTGGAAATTGCATTTCCAAGTGGATGAGGAAATAGAAATGAGATAGCGTTAACTGAAAATGAACATTGAAAATCATTATTTTCAACAAAAAATGCCATTTGTAGGTGGAGGAAAGGATTGAGGAATAAGTTAAGTGGGGGAGAAAATGGAAGGAGGACAAAGTTAAGTGGAAAAGGAATTAGTGAACTTCGGAGTTAGAAGTAGAGAGAAAAGTGGAAGATTTAGAAGTGGAGACAAATTAGCATGAAAAAAGACAAGTTGAGTTAGAAATTGGAGTGCAATTTAATGATTAAAAATTATTAATTCCCTCACATTTGGAAAATTAGACAACTAAATAAATAAATTTATTTAATTGTGGAAAAAAGGGAAAGGAGGTAAATAAATGATATACTTATTTATCAAAGGGATAAAATTAAGATAAGAGACAATTAAATGGTTATTTTCCCTAGGAAAAAGATTAAATAATTATCAAAATTATTTTTAACTAGATCAGTAATTAGAGACAAATTGATAGGACATGGTCAAATTAAAAGAAAAATTAATAATTAATTAAATAATTATCACTATTTAATTAATAGAATAATTCAACACAATATTAAAAAATGATGACTTCAGATCAAACATACAATACATAAAACATGTTAAAAAGGGCAGCCATACGTGTTGACCATTTTTAAGTTTCTATATTTTGCCCCTCTTTGAGACAATGCGATTCCAAGTGTTGTTTCAAAGAAAAATTAGAAGATCATGCCCCAATGGACCAAAGGAATAGAAGTAGGATGCCCCCTCAAAAATTTGGAAATTTTTTTGACATGAGGATAATTTTTGAAAAAAATTATTGCAAGGATTGACAAAATAAAAGTTATATGGAAGATGAAATCAATATAAAATGAAGAATAGTTAGTAGTGATGAAACCTTGGTTTCATAAGTGCACTTTATCTTTAGAGAGATTTATTAATATGGAAAGTGAATGCGTCGTAACATGGCACCAAAAGCCAAGTGATAATGCAATTCCTTTGTATAAAAATAGACACACTGTCCAAACAAGAAATGTTTCCATCCATCCTGAAGCATTGTAAATACTTGTCCTAGAACTTCATGAAAAGCACCTCATATACATAAGAAAAAAATAAATATAAAAGACCATAAACCATCTCGACCACTCTCATCACCTAGTGATATCTTGTAGTAGCGTAGGAACATGAACATTGATAAATCAATAAATGATAAGACTCACTCGACCAAGAAAGTCAACAACCATTTTGTTGTGAAAGCTGATAGTTTGTTTGATGATGATGATGTTGTCTGGTTTTAGGAATGAAGTACCTCATGTAAGATAGATAATGTCTAGTTTTGACTATACTACACCTTGTATAAGAAAAATGATAGGTTGATAAAGGATAGATTGATGGACACATTTGATTTGACTGATTGTCAACTTGATTGGATAGTTTGTCAACTGATGCATGATTTGTGAAGTGTAGTGTTTAACAAGTCTTCAGATTGCATTTTCTTAGATGTATGTCTTGTCGCAAGGGAAAATTTATTAATGACATGAAATTGATTGATTTTTTTTTGGATTTTGATCATTTTCAAATTTTTAGGATTTTAGGGATATTTATTTTTTTATTACTATCTTCATAACATTTTACAATGTTTTTGAATTTTTCCAAGACATTTAATTTTTAAGATCTTTTTAGGATATTATTTTAGGATTTTTTTAGGACGTTTTGTAATTTTTAGATACTTTCTTAGGAAATTTTATAATTTTTAGGGATGTTTTCACAACATTTTACACTTTTTAATTTTTTTAGGACGTTTTACATTTTATAATTTTTTAGGATTTTCAAAACATTATTAATGATCAATCAAGATGCATTTATTCGCCCCTAGTGTTTAGCAAGGCAATGATATTATGAATGGAAAAATAGGCTAGTAGATAGATGAAGGAAACATGTCACTTATTATGGCATTGGATCTGCATTGGTTACCAAGGACTATCTAGACAATGGGATAACATGGTTATTCCAAGCTAAGTGATTGGACATGAAAAGATAGGGTAATGATATGATGCATTGATTAGCATGTGGTCCATAAGAATGGACATGCCAAGTGGTTTTTGAAAATATGTTTTGCATCTCAAATACTTATTTTATACCAAGATCAAGAAAGGGATTTGGATAAGACAACTATAGTATATGGATGGGATAAGTAAGATCAAGAGTGGAAAAGATAATGGATGTAGACTAAAGGTTGTGATAAGATAGGCGATATGGACTAAAGGGATGTTGATAAGATAATGGATATCGACTAAAGGGATGTGGAAACAATGAAACAAATATGATATTATGTATGTCCATTGTTCCCTTCTTATGTGGATAGTGTTAGAAATTAACACCCTAAAGGATATGTGTGTTCCAGTCCCCAAGTGCATAGTGTAGATAAAAGTTTTGCCACTACTCATGAGCTAGTGCAAGGGGTCAAGGATTTGAAAGAGGGGCATGAGAAATGCATTTAAAATTTGGAAGATGACATTTCCAAAGTGTTGGAAAAATCGAGGGTCGTTGTGGTGGTCATTCATACTGCAATGTAGAATAGTTTAAATGGGATTAGGAAGTTAAATGCCTAGGTAGAGGTGATCCATGGTCTATCTTTGATTCTCCTACTGGTATTATCAAATTGAACAAATAAATGACTGATTATAGGGTGGGCCCCAGTTCTCTTCCTAGTTTGGCCACAAGACTTCATAGCAAGGACAAAGGTGATATACACCTATTGATAATGTTATCAATAGAGTTACAACATAAATGATGATCTAATACAAAAAAATAAAAAGCTTCTAAAATATCTATAAGGCCTTTGGGGTTTCCTTTACCATCATAAATTATAAGCACCTTACATGTGTACAGTGCAATTTCATGATTTTTTAGCACCCACCTAAGTGTTCTTTCATTTCATCATGCATAGTAGTACTTCATATGGCACTTGATGGATACCTAAATTAAAATATGAGTGGACTCTATTATTTCAATCTTTCTTAAAATTGAGGTAAGCCCTTATTTCTACTTGTGTACTCTTTTTTGTTTTTCCTCCAATCCAATAATTCATTTTATCATCTAGGCCCAATGTTACCATTTGCAACCTTCGTGTTCTATCTCAAGCTCAAAATTAGCTATACCTTGTAATCTTGCATCCCCTAATTTTTCAAGATCCATGGACCTAATTTGGGCTCTAATTGAGTGAAATAGAATGGATAGGTCATTGTGTTATCCAAGGATTGGGTCCAAAAATGAACCAAACCCATATCTTCGTATTTTAGTGGGGTATTTAGATTTATAGTCGGCTCTCCTAAGTTTTAACTCTTGAAATGTTGTGAGAGGTATATAAACACCCTATGTCTCCTCATTTTGGTATCCATTATTATCCAACACTATGATCAAGCATTCTCAAGTATTCAAGATGTTTTCAAGGAAATATTCTCCATGGATCAAGCTTCATTCCATGATTAAGTCAAGAAAATGATCCAACCATCAAGGATGAATATCTACACACAACTAGAAGCATTCAATTATTCATCTATTCAAGTCATTCCACTCTCTCTTTAATCACACATTATGGAAAGTTATAACATCCAAATAGATGGTTTTTTTTTTCATGATTTCCTTTTGGGTTTTTGTGTTAAGTAAAAGCTATTGCATCAACATATTTGATCACATTTAAAGGAGAATTTGCATTGCCAAGGTATGAAATATTTCATTATTTAGATCTAGCTTCTATAATATGAAAACACACTTTCATTTCCTTCATTTCATTTCCTTCATTTCATTTCAATGTTGATTCTAAATAGGTTTTTGAATGAGGTAAAACTCTTTATCCAACATTGCTCCCTATTTTTCTATGTGTAAGAATAGGTGACACAACTATTAGGACTCAATCTATAAAGTTTGGGATCTTTTTTAACAACTGCAAAATTTTTAGCTAAATCTACAAGGTACATAGTGGGATTTTCATTCTATTTTTAGGAAGAGAATGACTTGGTCATTTTATACCTTGCAAATATACCACAAATTTTAGATAATAGGTTAGTATAGCTCTCTGTCTTCTATTTCAAGTCATTACATGTTGCTTAATATTTTTGTTAGTTTGTATTTCTCGAAACTGTTTATATTTTCTTATTTAGTCTTCTATCTTGCATCATCATACCATTTCCCCTCATACCTAACTTCCCCTCAATAAATTATTGTGAAGGATCATTGCACCTACTTAGAAATTAATTCCTACTTTGGCCTAGTGTGTCATCTTCCTTCTGATTTTTCTTTAGGGAAATAAGGAGCAATCTTCCTTCCTTACCTTTTCTTATTGTATAATTCCCTTATTTTTTTTGGTGGTGTTTTTCTATTGTCCTATGTTCGATTCGCTATTGGTTTCTTTTTTCTAGACTAATTTGTTGTGAAAGGGTTTTAGTTCCCTTTATGATGCAACCAAGGACAAGAGGAACCTCAAAGAAGTCAATACAATCTATACAACAAGAAAAACAATACAAAATTATTGAGAGATATGCAAGATAAACCTTATTATTATAAAAAAATCAATTATAATGGACCTGAAATATGTGCAGTCTTATATTCCATACATACATGCCTAATTATAGAACTTTTAAGAGGTTATCTTTTTATACTATCTATCATATTCTCTTACTAACTTGTTCTCACTACTGTGTGTGTGAAAATTGTACCTAGTTGTGGACACAACACTTCAGTAAAACATTAGAGGTTAGCAAAATCAAAATCTGTAGATAAATGAAACTAAGCTAACCAAGTGATTTACCGCCTTCTAGTAGGTGCGAGTATGGTATTCTTAGATTAGACCAAGAGCAATGACAATGCAACACCTAAACGAAGGATTTGAATGCAAATGAAAGGAACGAGATATGAATGCAAATTAACCTATTTTTTTGGATTTTTGATGCAATAAGATGAAAAACTATATGAATCTAATCTAAAATGTAAGAAATTGATATGCAGATTATTCTAACAATGCTATGCTATGATATGGAAATGGATGCAAAGCTATGAAAAATAATGAAAGATCTCACAAAATCGCTTATCGCAAGTGCTTGATTCTTCAGATGCAATTTCGCTAGAGTAATTGTGCAAATTTGAGAGATGTAATTGTGAAGAGATGAGCCTTGATTTTATAGAAATCCAGGGCTTGAGGATGCATTGAGAAAAGCCATAAATCACTCTTGATAAACTCAAGTTGATATTTGAGTTAACATGAAATCAGAATTAATTAACTCATAAAATCATGCAAAAATAACTTTTTGACTCAAATCAGATGTTTAGATCAGCTTTCAACTCAAAATAGATGTTGAGTTTAAAAAAGATAACAACTTGAATTTATTTTCTGATTTAAAGTTTAACTGCTCTTTGAATGTGCATAGATAATCATGAATTAATTTTAAAATAAAGTGATTTATTCTCAACTTAACTAATTTTTAAATTAAAATAATTGATTTATGGGTTGATCAATTATTTAATCAAACTTTTATTCAAAACTATATTATTAAATATTGACAATCTTGATTTAATTAAATAAATAAAATTTAATCAATTATCATAGGATATTTTGATTTATTATCAAAATTAAATAATATAATTAGGAATAATTAAAATTAAATCTAATTAAATGATTAAGTGACATGATTAAATTAATTAATTAAATATTCAACATATTCAATTAATCAACTTTAGGATAAATGAGATTTATCGCCAAATAATATTTAATTAAAGATAATTAGATAAATTAGGAATATTCAAGGAATATTCTCTGATGCAGAATTAAGATAAAATCAATTAGGGTTTCAATGAACTGATGTGTAGATGTGCCTTAGGTTAGGACTTTGATGTCAATTTCATTCAATTTGAAGATGTAGAAGGTTAACGAACCTATAGCCCATTTTTGGGGTATTGCATTTTGCCCCTCTTTGAATCATTGTGCGAAGTGTAGTGGTTCAAAGATTAGTCTATGTTTGATGTTGAAATTGATTTGAAAGATGAACTAATTTCGAGATAGAAACCGATTGAAAGATTGAAAAAGTTGATTATGGTCTTGGTTGACCAAGAATTGTGATGATGTTAACTATAGCAACAATGAACCAATGATTATGAAAAAGTATCAAAACACCTGATTCTGAACCTTATGATTACGAAGAAGTGAGTGACCTGATTTCAGACCTGATTGTCCAAATGAATCGAAATGGTATCACATCTGAACCCTTCAGTTATGAAGAACTAAGGAAATGACACTAATGAACCGATGGTTATGAAAATCTGATACAGTTTACAAGATTGAGTAGGATACCATATTGATATGGATCTCGATGAATCTGATATGCCCCAAGTGATGTGCCCCAAGTGACAAGGACTTTTGATGAATCAGTAATTAGATGTGGTTGTTGTCTTGATCATTGAGGAAAGAAATTTGATTTACAAATTTGATTGATGTGCAATACCATGCCCCCTTCGGGATGAAAATCAAAATCTGATAAGAAAAGTTAGCATTAAATGGTTTAGAAGCATGTTAATTGATTTGAGAAGTGGTTATACACGTCTGAGAATGCATTCTGCATCATTTGGAGGTCCTGAAGATCAAGTTTGACTAGGGTTGACCATGAGTTGACCATGGTTGTCCAAGTTGGAATTTGAATAGTTTGATTGAAGATAACTAGTTAAGTTGAAATGCTGGGTTTCTACAATGATTGAAGGTCATTTATGCAAGCAGTTGATCGTCTTGGGTCTGAAAATTTTAAATCATGATTTTGACAAGGTAAATGATCTCAGATTTCAATTTTGATCCTGAAAATGGGTTTAGAATGTCAAAATTAGCCAAGGGTGCAATTTTCATGGAAAATGGAGCACTTTGAAAAATTAGGTCAAAACCTATATAAGGGCCAAAAGGGTCATTTTCAATTCATTATTCACTTTTGACTTTAGAAACTTTCGTGGAACCCTTTGAGAGAAAAATGGATGAGATGAAAGTTCTAGTCTCCTCACACCGATTCGAGCACAGCTGGCGATACCAGCGACCTTCCCAGTACGTGAACCCGGTAAGTGGACCTCTGTGCCTATGTGAATTCAAAATTTTCATGTTTTTATGCTTTTAGGATCTTTTTCATATGCTTTTAGAATTTTGAATTTTTGCGCCATGAAAAGTCGTATGATAGTCCATTGGGGCTTGTATGAGTTTTCATTTTCATTTAAATTGTCATCTCGAAACCACCTGAAACTCGTATGAGAGGGACCCATGTGTCATACGATATTTCATCGGGTCCCTCAATTGTCGTACGAGAGCTTATGCTTTGTCGAGTACTCATGGATTGTTGTATGGAAACCTGTAGAAACTCGTACAAGTTTTGATACCAATCTGAAATGTCGTATGGAAAACAAAGAGCATTTTTCACCTCCTTAGGTCAAATTTTTTATTTTTCTGATTTCATAGGCTAATTCCTTAGCATTTAATGTACCTTCTGAAGTATTCAACTTTCCAATTTCTATACTTGTAGTCTAAATTTTGACCAAGTTACTGATAGGGTACCTTGTTTCGGTGCTATATAGGTCATCTACCTTGATGTTCATGTCTGAATTTTGCACCCGGTCACCTAGACATTGTGCGTTTCCCTGTCTGACACGATGAGGGTTCACTTAGCTTCATGTGGATTTGAGTACTTGATATGGTTGCCTGAGATTTGGGTGAACCATGGTTTATTAACTGCGCTGATAGAGAGATTCAATTATGAGACATAGACCTTCCACCTTCCTACTAGAGAGCTCACACTTACTCCTGAGGACGTCTACCGGATATTGCAGATACCATTCCATGGTCCTCGGCCTGACTATGTTATTTCTGGGAACTTTGGCCTTCATGCCTTTAGGAGATTATTCAGTGATGACACATAACTGACTCAGTCTATTTCATAGGAGTCATTAGTTTAGAGATATGGGCACACACATAGATTAGAGTGCATCATAGCTGGGATGATCAGTGGGATCATCATGTCTGATCATTAGTAGAACGGTCTATTGATGGGCTAGGCCCCGATGGTGGCTTGATTGATGGTGACTCCTTTTGAATTGGGTTGGGGACAGTGTATGCTTGCTCATATGTTCTCCGAGATGCACAAGATGGTGTATCAGGAGAGAAAATCATTTTCTTCTAGTGCTTTAGTTCTATAGATTTGGGCATGGGAGCACATCCTGATATACTAGCCGGTATGTCAGTCACAGAGACACCCACAGGATCCGATGATTTATGTTTATTCTGGATATGTCACA
This sequence comes from Chamaecyparis obtusa, assembly GCA_027943335.1. Classification (NCBI taxonomy): domain Eukaryota; kingdom Viridiplantae; phylum Streptophyta; class Pinopsida; order Cupressales; family Cupressaceae; genus Chamaecyparis; species Chamaecyparis obtusa. The sequence goes on from BSBK01003191.1 coordinate 2,780,839, forward strand.
CAAGTCCATATGGGCAAAAATGAGTATTGGAGATGGGTCCTTGATGATATGACTTTTTTCATTTGGAGACCTTACTTACAAGTTGAGGCCTGGCCTACTGCTCGGTCTTAGTTCAGTTATTTCTGCCAGAGTTAGATACTGATAGGTAGATCTACCACTATTATGGAGCATTTCCTTATTTCATGGGTGTGGAGATAGTACAACCTCATCTAGGATCTACCATAGGAGCATGGTACTTATGCACGATTAGTCTGAGAGTTGGGATTGGGATGGACATTTTGTCTGTCTTATGCCCTTTGCATGCAGGAGTATATAGGTATTGTTCTAAGAGATTGGGACTATAGACCACAGGTAGTTGATGCTAGGGTTATAGATGCTTTCATTGCTTGGATAGTGGAGCATTTGATACACAGGTTTTCTGATCCCACTAAGTTGATACCTTCTATGGATTAGGCTACAGATGTCACAGGTGCACCTATGGGTCAAGATTAGAGGCACCATGAGGTTCATATTCTAATTGTACAGCCTACACCTTTGAGGCCTAGAGCTGTTTACTCCACATAGGCCATCTGGACACATGAGAATACCTTTCCCTTCTAGTTCTATAGAAAGCAGGCCTACAGGTTTGTAGAGGGGATCCACTAGAGGGGAGCATGGTACACTTGGGAGTATTGGTAGTGCAGATGAGGTACTGGGTGCTTAGCAGGATGTAGGTGCTGATACCAATGCTACTCAGATGGATACTAATTTTGATCTTGGTGCAGAGATTAGATGCCATAAGGTGTGTAGAGCAGAGGCTGCTAATTAGCTAGGTGAGGACATTGATATGCCTACCGTAGATATAGATCCTGGATTGGTTTAGACTCCATAGGATATTATTAGACGGATCAGATTACAAATTCAAGATTTGAGATTGTAGAGTGCTAGACTTGAGGTATGCCTCAAGGAGTCTGAGAGGCAGCGTTTAGAGCAGCATACAAAGAACAAACAATTACAGGCAGAGGTTACTCATTAGACTGCACAGAGTGCCTACTATGTTTCTACGTATTATGCTGTTGTTCTTGCTGGACAAAGAGTACCTACATACTCTTAGTATATGATTGTCTTAGAGGGAGCGAGAGCACCGTGGGATGAGGCAGCACCAGATGCACCACCACCACCTCCACCAGATGTAGAGGATCAGGTAGACAACTGATCTGTCTTGTTTTCTGATAGTTTTTTGTCATTTTGTCCATAGATATTGATCTGACTCTGATAGCTCACATGAGATCATTCTTTTGTATATTGTGCCATTAGTGCACCCCTGACTAGTCTGATATATATATATATATATATATATATATATATATATATATATATATATATATATATATATATATATATATATATATATATATATATATATATATATATATATATATATATATATATATATATATATATATATATATATATATATATATATATATATATATATATATATATATATATATATATATATATATATATATATATATATATATGAGATTGAGTTTGGTTATGACATCATGTGTACTTGTCATTTTTTTTATTTGTGATGATATCATGTGATGTAAATACTTATGGGTAGTGTAGAATGTAAGGATTATGCAATGCAATGATTTCTTTCAAATGTATGGATTTATGCAAATGTGATTGATAGATGTAAAAATGTATGACAATGTATGTTTTTGATTATGCTATGCAATGATAAATGCACATGTATGTAATGCAATTTAATAGATGGGATGATTATGATATGTAATGTAAATGCAATGATACACATGATATATTTTTGCAGGTATTGATGAAGACAAGTACTCAGTCTTTTGTCAAAAAGGATGTCTAACCCAGGATGGTGACTACTTGCGGATTTGTGAAGAGACCTTCGTGTGAGATTCAACTCTTGTGAGATGTCTAGCATTGTTTGAAGAATTGTTTAAGCGTTCAAGTTTATTCAGCAATTGTGAGATCATGAAATCATGCAAAGTGCAAAAATGACATGCAGAATGAAATCCAAACCTAAGACCTAGGACCTAGTCACTGATAATGTATTAGTCATTTTCATCATTGAATTTTTAGGTAACCGGATAAATCAATACAACATCCACTAGTTAGGAAACTATAGACATGTGAATATTGATTTGTATGCTCAAAAGTCAATACAATGCCCACTGGCTTAGACAACCATGGACATATAAATATTGACTTTGTTGTCAGAATGTTAGATTAGATATAAGCACCAAGGAAAAAACAACAGGATGACCTGAATATCATGTCCATTTTAATATAGCAATTTGTATAAGAATCAAAACATAGACGTTGTGATGACCCGAATATGCCTTGTAGTTCAAACACATCAAGCCATCAAGAGATCATTCTAAATCCAATGTGAATTACCTGTAGTGAACGTTTATCATTCACATCCTTAGGTAAGATCGCGTTTCACATAAGAACTCACTCAAAAAGACAATAGTTAGATCAAACTTCCTTGAATTTTTCGGGTATCAATGGTCGAGGTACTCATGGACATCCAATATGAGATGGAGGCTCTTATAGATGGACACCATTTCAATCCAGAATTTCCAAAGTTGTTAGATTTTCACATACAAGAAGAAGACAAAGAAAAGATTATGCCCCCAGTCATCACTCACTAAATCCTATAAAGGACATCATCGAAGAGGTCGAGGGGACACAATATGCAAAAATCTCAATGTGGATCAGTAAGCATACAAGGAGATAAAAGAAAGTGAAGCATAGATCATTTTCAGTTTGTGTTGATGTTTGTTTGTGTTTGATTGCAAAATCCTTTCTAGTAAGGAGATAGACAGATTGACTTGGATATAGCTTCAAAGGACCTTGACTGGATATGACTCATCTGAGGTATATTGGAGACCATAGGATATGACATTGATTGCCCCCAAGTTTGAAACATTGACATGATATAGATGTTTGAGCTGATTGGTGCACATACCGACTTTATTAAAAACATGAATGTAGAAACAAACCAAGAGATATATACAAACTAAAGCAAGACTGAAAGCTGGGAAAGACCAAGATTACACTGATAGATGGAGCATTTTGAAATAAGTGGCACCCATTTGCCGGGTTTTCACCATCTTGGTAGAGATTCTATTTTTTCTACCAAGGTGCCTATTTACCAGGTTTTCACTAAGGCACTTTTTCTTTTTCTCATTTTTTTTTGTATTTTTCATTTTTTCAATTTTTTTTGTACTTTTTTCATTTTTTTGATTTATTTGATATTTTTCAAATTTTTCAATTTTTTTGTGAATCATCAAGGCGCTTATTGCTAGGTTTTCACTAAGATGTTCATTTTTTCAGGACTTTTTCCAATTTTAAAGATTTTTTCAAGACATTTTACCATAAACTGAATGTCTTAGGTGTAGAATTTCTTCAGATGGAGAATGTTGATTGGTTCTCGGAGCTGTTCTCCTTTAGTCATTAAGAGTTGATAGGCTCTAGAGCCAAAAGTAGCAGTGATAACAAAGGGACCCAGCTAGTTGGGTTCAAACTTACCCTTGTGTTCTCTATGTGATTGATTTTTAGGATTCTCTCTCAAGACTAGATCGCTAACCTGAAATTCTCCGTGTCTGACTTTCTTGTTGTAACCTCTAGACATTCTCTTCTGATATACTCTGAGAGGATCATATGATTTTTTTCTACGCTCATCTAGTAGTTCAAGTTCTTGCAACCTAGACACTTTGTAGTCATCATCAGTTACTAGACCATTCATTGTGATTCTTAGTGATGTGATTTCAACCTCAATAGGTAGTACCACCTCAAACCCATAAACTAAAGCAAATGGTGTAGCCCCAGTGGGCATTCTGATACTTGTTCTGTAGGCCCAGAGAGCTGGATTGATCATGAGATGCTAGTCTCTTCATGTTTTATTAACTATTCGATGCAAGATTTTCAATAGATTCTTGTTTGATGCCTCTGCTTGTCCATTCCCTTGAGGATAATAGATTGATGACCAATGTTGTGTAATCTTGAATTTGGTACATAGATCATCCAAGTCTTTGTTCTTGAATTGACCACCATTATCTGTGACTATTGAATGTGGGATCCCATACTGACATATGATGTAGTTCAGAATAAACATTGATATTTTCTTGCCAGTTGCTTGAGTCAAAGGGACTGCTTTTACCCATTTTGTGAAATAGTCTGTAGCTGTAATGATATGGGTATGTCCATTACAAGAATGTGGATAAATGACAGACCCATTTTTGAAAAGGCCATTGTGTAGTAAAGAGAATCAGATCTCTCCCTGGTGCATGAATCAAGTTTCCATGTACTTGACACTTCCGACAGTTCTTAGCATACTTGATTGCATCTTTTTCCATTTTAGGCCAATAGTACCCATCCCTAATAAGTTTTTGAGCTAGTATTAAACAGTTGGAATGTGATCCACATATACCATCATGGACTTCCTCTAATGCATGTTGAGACTCCTCATGTTCTAAACATCTAAGGAGTGTACCATCTAGACCTCAATTGTATAGATCATTACCAATGATGACATACTGGGATGCATTTCAGATAAGATAACATTTCTCATGATGGTTGAAGAAATAAAAAATGGTTTGGTCTTGAAGGTAGGAGAAAATGTTTTTGTATTTGGAAGAATCATGACCAACAATAGTGTAGATCATGTGGGTTTCAGGGGAATCATATGAAGGGAAAGACAATGCTTCCACCAGGAACTTGTAATGTAGCTTATGTTTAGGTTGTTGTAGTAGAGAGAATAGCATTGCCATAACATCAACAACCTTGTTCTCCATTCTAGGAATTTGTTCAAATGTGACTGAGATGAAATACTTCTTGAGGTCATCGACCATTCTCTTGTATGGAACTAGTTTTTCATCTTTTGTTTGGTACACATCATTAACTTGGTGTATGACTAGTTGTGAGTCTCCATGAATGTGTAATTCTGTCACTCACCACTCAATTGCTATCTTCATTCTATTAAGTAGGGCTTCATATTCAACAATATTGTTTGTGCAAGGAAACTTGATTCTGAATGCTTTAGGGATGAAGTAACCTTGAGGTGTTATGAATAGTATGCCGGCTCTAGATCCATTCTGTGTGTAAGATCCATCAAAGAAAAGTTTCCAAATCCTAGAAGAGATGTGCATGATGGATGAATCAGGAAATTCCATTTGTAATGGTGTATAATCAAACAATGGTGCTTTAGCTAGTTGATCTGCAATGACTTGGCCTTTAATAGCTTTTCTTTCAACATATTCAATGTCAAATTCTCTTAATAGCATCACCCATTTAGCTAGTCTACTTGTGAGGGAAGCTTTGTTTAGTAGGCACTTTAGTGGATCAATCTTGGCTACAAATTGTGTTGTATGAGATAACATGTAGTGTCTCAACTTCTATTATGCAAAGATGATAGCTAGACACACCTTTTCTATCATAGAATAGTTCTTCTCATAAGCTACCAATGTTCTACTAATATAATAAATAGCTCTTTCCTTTTTGTGTTCATCATGTTATGCTAATAATGCCCCTAGTGATGTATCTATGGTGGAGACATATAGGATCAATGGCTTCCCTTGAATATGAGGTATCAAAATAGGAGGATTCACCAAATATTGTTTGATATGGTTGAAGTTCTTTTCACATTCATCGTTCCATGCAAAAGTCACACCTTTATGTAATGTTTTTGTAAAAGGTTGTGATATGTCTGCTAACTGAGATATGAAACATCTGATAGATTGTACTCTTCCTTGTAAAGTCCTCATTTGACTGATATTTTTAGGTGGTTGCATCTCCATGATAGCTTTGAATTTACCTGGATCAACTTCAATGCCTTTCTTTGAAACAATGTAACCTAGGAGCTTTCCTGAAGTGACACCAAAATCACACTTTTTAGGGTTCAGTCTAAGACTAAACTTCTCCATTCTATCCAATATTTTTCTCAAGTCATTCAAGTGTTTTGATCTTATCATAGACTTAGCTAAGGTGTCATCAACATAATCTTCCATAGTTCGATGCATCATGTCATGAAAGATAGATGTCATTTCTCTTTGATATGTAGCACCGGCATTTTTAAGGCCGAATGGCATGAAATTCCAACAAAAGGTACCCCATGCACATGTACAGGCATTTATCTCTTGATCTTTTGGAGCAATCTTGATTTGGTTATATCTAGAGAAACCATCCATTAAAGAATACATCTCAAAGCCTGCAGTCATATCCACTATCATATCAATGTTTGGGAGTGGAAAATCATCCTTAGGACATGCTTTGTTGAAATCTCTAAAATCTGTGCACACTCTGATTGATTTGTCTAGTTTTGAAATAGAAAAAATGTTGGAGATCCATTCAACATAGTTAAAAACATGGATAAATCTAGATTTTAGTAGTTTCTCTAATTCAACTTTAACTAAGAGTGCAACATGGGGATGCATCTTTCTCAATGTTTGTTTAATAGGTTTAACTCTCGAAGCAATAGATAAATGGTGCATTATAAGATCAGGATCTAGTCCAGGCATATCTAAATATTTCCATGCAAAGTTGATCTTCTTTTCTGTTAAGAAAGTAGTGAATGCCTATTTTTCTTCTTTTGAAAGAGATTGTGCTACATGAATCAATTGTGGTTCCTCTTTTGTACCCAAGTTGATAGATTGAGTGGGCTCTATCAATACTGGAGATTTGTCCTATAAATGACTTGAAAGGACATCAAATATATCTTCCTTAGGCACCTCAGAGAGGTTTTCACCTTTGGATACATCCTTTGTTTTTACTATTTTATGTTCTGAGACTGCCACAAAGTGGTTTTCACCCTCAGAACTCTTTTTCTTTTTTCTTTTATTTTTTTGACTGAGATATTTGATATTTGACTCTGTCATGCTAATGCTAGGTTCACTGATGGAAGTCATCATAGGTGCCACTACATTGAGGTAGCAAGCAAGGGCATAGTCATTTTGAAAGGTATAGATATCTTGGCTCAGATTAGTAGACATTTGGTCAATAAGCGCTGGATGTTGGATAGTCAATGTAGGGGAGGATTGGGAAAGGGCATTTATGCATATGGTGTTGTCATCAATGGTCCTAACCCAAATCTTGAATTCAAAGGTGATACCACTACTCAAAATATTTAGTTCATAAATTATCCCAGTGTCATTATTGGATTCCACTTCAGCCATAGGTGGATCAGACTCATTAAGTTCATCATTTCACTCTAGACTCACTTCATATTTAGGTGTATAGTGGTGAATAACATTAATGTGTTTCTCAATGATAAGTTCATCTTCTTCTGGAATAACTCCCCATTCACAGTTGTTTGATTCATCCTTTGATTTTTCATCTAGACCTTTGGGAAATTTGAAAACATGTGTAAAGTCAGGATGGATACCCCAAGAAGGGTTACCTTCAGATTCTGATTTGAATTCATACTCATGGAAATTTGTCTTAGAATAGCTACCACCTTCCTCCTCGTCTATTTCGTTCTCTTCAAGATTAGCTGGTTCTTGTGGTTCAACTGTCTTTTGTTCCATAGCCGGTTCTTGTGGTTCAACTGTCTTTTGTTCCATAGCAGGTTCTTGTGTGTCTACTACGTTGATATTATCCTTAGGTTTTTCTTCATCTTTAAGGAGGTCTAGTATTTCTTTAGGCAAGTGCTCATAAAGAATAAGCTCATCAGCGGTGTCTGAATCCTCACTGTTAGATTGTTGCATTTCTTCTTTTAGCTAAATTTTTGTTGATGGTTCAATTTGTTCTAAGACATGTGGAGAGTTTTTTTTGAGATAAAAAGGATTCTTCTAATATCATAGACCCATAGTATCCTTGTTTGTCTGGCCATGGTGGTCAATTGGTGATATAAGACCTTTGACTCTTGTTCCTAGAGGTCCTTTTCCTTTGTATCCCATTTTAGACATGAGTTTGTGACCTGGTCCATATAACTTGGAAGGAATTCTGTTTGACTTGGAGTCACATTTTTGAACTGATTGGGATTCATCTTTGTATAGCCATGCAATCACAACTTCATCTTATTTGTAATCTTTCTTGGACACTTTTTCTATGACAAAACTCCCATTATAGATAGTTTGAGGTTCTTTAGACTCTTGTTTTGTCTCTTTTAAAGGCTTCCCATAAGATTTAGGTGAGAGTAGGAGAGATGTTAGAGATAGGACTGGTTCCATAGTATATTCTCCCATACATGTGTCCTTGATTTTAACCTCTTTAGCAATGTCTTTAATCTTAGATGTAGAGGCAACATCTATTTTTTTGGTAGGAGATTCTCTATTGTGTGGGACAAGTTTGTCAACACTCTCCTTCAATGCATTACAAGATGTGGATATGTCAGCTGGAATCTTGACCTCTACTCCATCATAAGGAAACTTCACACATTGATGGTATGTGGATGGAATAGCTTTCATTTCATGTATCCAAGGCCTCCCTAGAAGAATGTTATAAGCCAAAGGAAGATCTAGAACCTGACATGTGATATCTCTGGTAATAGGTCCTGTTCTAATAGGTAGGACAATGGTTCCTTTTGAAGATCTTTCTTGCTCATCATATGCCTTTATGGTTATTTTCTTTTTAGAATCAATAACATCTTCTGATAATCCCAATTGTGTTACCAATTTGTAAGAATAGATGTTTAAACCAGCACCTCCATCTATCAACACACATTTGACATGACGGTTTTGGATCAAGACTTCAATGTGCAAAGACTAGTTATGTGGATGAATCGATGAGTTATCATCTTCCTATGAAAATGAGATATACTGGGGTGATGTCAAATGACCAACCATAGTCTGGAATCTGTCTAGATCAAGATTGTCAGGAACATTGGAACTGAGCAAAGCTTTATCTAGAATAGCCCTATGAGCAGGAGATATTTGAAGCAACTCAAACATTGATATTTTAGCATTGGTATGCTAGAGTTGTTGGAAAATACTATATGATGTAGCTCTAGTCTCTTTAGGTTCTTTATGATTTGATTTTGAGGCAGCCCTCTCTTTGGAAGTAGATGAGAGATTGAAAGGCACCTTAGGGGTATTGGATGAATTTGAGTTTTGTTCTTGTAGATGTGTTTGAGCTTGTGATCGAGTTACTACATTTGATGATTGATTATCTCTATCCTTCCTTAGAATTGTGATGACATCACTAGTACATTTGAGACCTTTTTCCAATGGCTGAACATCTGAATTTAGACAGTAAACTGTCAATTAAGCGACACCACTTGGCGTCGTAGTTTTGTAGTCAGAAAAATTGATGATTTTGTTAGGCGTCATAATTACGACAACCATGGCCATTGCAAAAAGAGGGTTCCAACATAGCGAACCTGTCGTCGGACCTATTTGTGGCCGTCAAAATTGGGACACCTACCCGTCACAACAAATAATAAATGACGGTGATCCGTCAGAATCTTTCAATGGGTAGCCATCATTTGTAACATGTTCACCGACAAAAATGATTTTAATGCAATGGATATCCATCGAAAGTTTAAAATGCATATCCGTCATTTGTGGTTTGTAACGACAACTATGCTGTACATGTGACGAACATGCATTGAACATTTACGACAGATATCCATTGTTTATGGTTGTTTTTTGACATCGATGTTGTTAATGTGATGGATGGATGTCGGATGTTTGCGATGGATATCCATCGCTATTTTGAAGCCGTCGTAGTTACAATGACAATCAGTTTTTTTTTTTAAAAATATATATATTTGTCGATTGAGTTGGTATCGATTTAGAATGGTGTTCTTGCATATCTAGTTCCTGCTCGTGATTTGGTTATGGATCATTCAGAGATAACTTTGTATTAGATTTAGTAGCAGCTCTTGGATTATTGAGTTGAGTCTGGAGACTTGGATTTGGAATGGATCCTACTGAATCAAGACTTGTGACAGTGACTGCTCCAACATAATTTGGAGATAACTTTGCAATAGATTCGATAGCAACTCGTGGATTATTGAGTCGAGTATAGAGACTTGGATTTGGAATGGATCCTACCGAATCAAGACTTGTGACAATGACTGCTCCTGTAGTGCCCCGCCAGGGAACCCAGGAGAACTTAACCTAAACATCCATCTAAGTTTGCAGAATAATTTTTTTTAAAAAAAATAGTTAACATACAAGATAAACATCAATGCGGAAGCAATTACCATTTACTCACAATAATACAATAACCAACACAAGTTACAACTTTCAAGGGGTTCCTTGATGAATATTACTTTAACATTAATTAATTAATTAAAATATCTTTTAAATGCACAACACAACTTGACTTTTGAAAACTAGTTGTTCACTTTTTGACAACTCACTTTTCAATTATGCACATGTTAATAATTAAAAACTCATATTAAATAAATAAAATACTTAATGCATCCTAAAATATGAAATTAAATATTTAATTATTTAATAATACTCACAAACATAATAAAATTCAATTATTAATAAAATAATCAATTAAATCCAAATGATCAATTATTTGATTTTAATTAAATTTCATCAAAATAAACTTAGGACATAATCAATATTAATTTCCAAATACTCAAATAATCAACTTTAATTTAATTTCCTCAATTAATCATAGGAGCATATTTAATCATAAAATTCAACTATGCACCTAACATTGATAATCACATAAAATAACTATATAATCATAAATAAACTATAATCAATAAATGAATAATCACATAAAAATCACCCATATAACCACAAATCAATTGAAACCAAAAGACATAAAACCAAACAAACATAGGAGAAGGGATCCACGAATTCATGACAACCAAATGAATTCAGGTAGGGTAGTCAAACCGACACTTGTCTAATCCTAGGACAATTAGGCTTAGGTTAGGGTTTTGGATCCATGTTATCTCCCCTCTCTTACCATTTGAGATATTGTGATAGGGCACGCTCATCCTGACAATTCAGGGAAGACGATGTTCGGTACCTATGAACCTGCATACAACACCCACATGTACAAATATATATAAATATATAACAGACAATGGCAGGGATCGGCCGATCGTGTGGATCTTGCAAGAAAGTAACTATGACTCTGTCCCTCAACCACATCAGGCACGTCAAACATAAGTATAAAAAAAAAACATCAACCATACACATGCAAGTATGGGGTTAGTGCAATCATAAGCATTGATGATTTCCTAACAGCTAATCTAACATCCTAAAGTAATCATAACATTTATAAAATTGGACTAGGGGTGAGGTACTACATCCACCCCCCCTAGGATTAGGCTTACTCCTAGAAGCCTACAAATAGACGAGGATACATATACCCCAAACATAAAGTATTTACCAAAAACAAAACATAACATCTGAAAACAAGTCATCGAATAAGAACATGATATGTAGTCATTAAGGAATACAATTTTGGTTAGAAATAATAGAAATTCACATTGATCAATCATTTATTACCAATTCAAATAGATCGAAACTTTTATACAGTCATCATCATAGAAAATATATAAGATCAATTGCATAAAGAACACATTCATATCTATATCAAATAGTAAGTTGAGAAGTTCATGAAAATCTATCTAGTTAATGCAACGCTAATGCAAACATAAAAGATACACAATGATTCTAATCTCACACAAAATAGCATAGTACCATCTCCACGATGTCCTCCCTTATACATACTATCAAGGGTTCATGATGAACATGATAGAAACAACACTTATCACATAACAGGGCCAACAATACCAAACATTCGAAATAGCCACCATAAAGTTCAAAAAGACAAACCCAAGCAGGGGAATCATAAGTCCAACATTAAATCATGAGAGCTCTCAATTTCAACAATAAATTAAGTGTGACCAGCATCACAAAATAGATAACAAAAAGAGAGTTAGGTGACTAATCCAATCATAAGAAAGTTCAAAAAATTTCAATACTAGCCCATACACATCACGAATAATTCATAAATCAACCAAAAATAAATTATCAATCATAAGACATCCACATAACAAGGTGACTAGTAGTAGCCACACTCAAGGGAGTAATCGCTTGATGACATCCAAAGGTATTTCACCTGAGATGCATTAGAGAAGGTAACCATGCACAATAAGTAGTCAAATCACCTATGACAATCATTAGACAAGTGATATCTCAAAGACATTTAAGAGATGAAAGAACATAAATGCTTAGATGTAATTTAATGGTTCTCAAACACAAAAGAATTATATGTCTATGTTTAGTTTCAAGGTTTAACAATTTAGACATCTAATGGGCACATAACTTCCCAGAGTTCCCAGTGTAGAACCCGGTGCTCTGATACCAAGTGTAGTGCCTTGCCAGGGAACCCAAGAGAACTTAACCTAAACATCCATCTAAGTTTGCAAAATATTTAAAAAAAAAAAAAATAGTTAACATACAAGATAAACATCAATACGGAAGCAATTACCATTTACTCATAATAATACAATAACCAACACAAGTTACAACTTTCAAGGGTTCCTTGACAAATATTACTTTAACATTAATTAATTAATTAAAATATCTTTTAAATGCACAACACAACTTGACTTTTGAGAACTAGTTGTTCACTTTTTGACAACAACTCACTTTTCAATTATGCACATGTTAATAATTTAAAACACATATTAAATAAATAAAATACTTATTGCATCCTAAAATATGAAATTAAATATTTAATTATTTAATAATACTCACAAACATAATAAAATTTAATTATTAATAAATAATCAATTAAATCCAAATAATCAATTATTTGATTTTAATTAAATTTCATCAAAATAAACTTAGGACATAATCAATATTAATTTCCAAACACTCAACTAATCAACTTTAATTTAATTTCCTCAATTAATCATAGGAGCATATTTAATCATAAAATTCAACTATGCACCTAACATTGATAATCACATAAAATAATCTACATAAACATAAATCAACTATAATCAATAAATGAATAATCACATAAAAATCACCCACATAACCACAAATCAACTGAAACCAAAATACATAAAACCAAACAAACACAAGAGAAGGGATCCATGAATTCATGCCAACCAGATGAATTCGGGTAGGGTAGTCAAACCGATACTTGTCTAATCCTAGGTCAATTAGGCTTAGGTTAGGATTTTGGATCCGTGTTATCTCCCCTCTCTTACCATTTGAGATATTGCGATAGGGCACGCTCATCCTGACAATTTAGGGAAGACGATGCCTGGTACCTGTGAACCTGCATACAACACCCGCATGTACAAACATATATAAATATATAACAAAAAATGGTGGGGATCGATCGATCGTGTGGATCTCGCAAGCAAGTAACTACGACTCCGTCCCTCAACCACATCAGGCATGTCAAATAGAAGTATAAAACAAACACATCAACCATACACATGCAAGTATGGGGTCAGTGAAATCATAAGCATTGATGATTTCCTAACATCTAATATAACATCCTAAAGTAATCATAACATTTATAAAATTGGACTAGAGGCGAGGTACTACAGCTCCAGCACAAGAAGCTAGTGCGGCAATCAGAGATGCATTCTTCCTAATGTGTTCATGGGATATATGAAGACTTGATTGCATTCAGATCTGATTCGAGTGACTTCTTGAATTCTTTGGTCCAAATTTGATGTGCGGGTTCATGGTGCGGTCTATGGTGTCTCTTTGTGACTAGGTTCTTCATAGAGATCTGTTGATTTGGTAGCCATTGAGATGGATCGATATATATTTGTCGTACGTGGATTGAGATATTAAATTATTGAGGTTCTCTTTTTTTCAACAATAGTTTAACATTCTCTACTTAATAGGGCCAACCACGTGAAGGTGGAAGCTCATCTGACCCCTCCTAGGAGCCTCTTATGACCCTTTACAATATTTTAAGACATCTAAGATGTATTCTTTGGGATCGTAAAGGGTCATAAGGGGTCCTGGGACACAACAGCTGAGAAACATAAATGTAGGCATCATGGTCACAATTTTTTGAAAACACAACATAATTGAGTGGTATACCCAGATGATGCAATGCAACTACTCCTCTAGTTCCATGTCTACACTGCATAAACAAAACCCAAAGATAAAGAATAAATTTAGAGAGTGCAGAAGAGTGATAACGATTGAAATAATATAGGGACCTATATTACTTTGGTTGTTCTCACTCTCCTCTGCTCTCTAAATTTATTTTTTATCTATGGATTTTGGTTACTGCAGTGTAAACTTGGAACCAGAGGAGTGATATATAGTTGTGTTGCATCATCTAGGTATACCATTCAATTATGTTGTGTCTCCAAAAAATTGTGATTATGATGCCTACATTTATGTTTGTCAGCTGTTGTGATATCTACATTTATGTTTCTCATTTATCGTGTTTATGTGCATGTTCTTTATGTGTATCTACTAGAAATTCTAAAAAAAAATCCAGTATCTAGAATAGCCCTTTGTTAACCACATTTACGCATATGGTCCCAACAAAGTAGTGCACAAACTACATAAAGAAGGCATCGCAAAAATATGATTTGTGCTTTCGCCATTAAAGCAATCTTGGCGGCACTAGCTGCCTCTTGAGCCTTGCACAAGTTGCACTCATTTCCTACATCAGGTATAGATGTAGATGGGGTAGATGTAAATGTGGTTTGATCGACCCACCAAAAGTATTGACATCCAGTATTTTCTTGACAATACCAAATGTACATCAGTTCTTCATAAAATGATTAGTTGTCACATTATTTTTAAACATAAAATATAATTACGTATCCAAACCTTTTTCCTATTTGGGCAAACCCAAAATTGACGCCCAAGATTACTTGTTGTGCGTGACGTCTTCAACATGCATGGGCCAACACCACATTGACACATAGGTACATTGACCGAAGTCATCGATGCTATTTTGACAAATATTTCATTATCACAAATATTGCATTGTCATTATTTTGTTCATTCATACTAATTATAATTACAATAAAAAGAAACATACTAATGTAGACTTGCACATTTTTTGGCTAAGTCGAAGTCTTTGGTTTAAATCACTAGACACTCAAAATAAAATGATAAACCAAAGACAACCATGCAATTGTAAAGAAAGGTAATTTTCTTAATCATGTCACTAATTTGTGCATGTCTAAATACTAGTGTCTTTCAAGTGATTTGATTCTATTCATGCCCATTACAAATGAGAACAGTCTTAACTAGTGAGGTTGTTTAAGCATATAGAGATTAAATACAATCTTTTAGAATTAAATTTCTCTTAACAAAAGATCAAAGATACATAAGTAGGACATATAAAACAAGGTGAATAAGAGTAGTACATATAAAATAATCATTAGAACATGCCAAACATCTGGCATAATTGTACATTTCATTCATGTCATTGATATTCTTCTTCATCCATCTCATCATCAAGATCATCGTCATCAATGACATCATCACCACCACTATTGTCATCATCGTCATCATGACCATCAACATCATAATCATCGTCATCCTCATTATCATCTTCATCAGTAGAAGCATCATCCTCATCAGTAGCAGCATCATCGTCATCTTCTTCTTCATATTCTTCTTCGACTAGCTCTTGATTGTGATCTGGTTCTACATCATCTTCCACTTCTTCATCTTCCTCGCTATCTTCTTCCATCACATTATAATTTATTGGTCTTCCTCTTGTATCATGTCTAACAAAAAATGACCAACCTATTTTATGTGGAACCTTTGAGTAAAATACTTGCTCACATTGGCTTGGAAGAACATAGGGCTCTTCTCCAACTAGCTCAAAGAACCTTGTATTAATCATTGGAAATCCATTGTTGTGTTCAATAACAGTTCTATCAAGATCATTTTTATTGATTCATAGTTTGTACCATTTCACAACAAAGAGAACTAGTTTGAAGGAATTGAAGTCGCAGTCAAGTATATCAACCAAAATATCATAGTATCAATTTTGCGACTCTTGAGGATGTAAGTCATTTCTAGATAAAATATTAGTCACCTAGAACACTGCACTTATCCCAGAATCACAAGTTCTCTTCGTGTCATCCAAATTTTTGATGTGAAATTTATAACCATTGCAAAACATAGCCTTGTGGTGTTTCACTTGCAATAATGTCAAACATGTATAAATTATTGCATCACGAGTTGAAAAACATACGATTGATTAATTAACAAATTTATAAGTACTTGGTGATCTCTTAAACCATATGCTAAATCTATTTCCTTTTGTGTAACATTGGGATCTCCATTGCGATGAGCTTGTATAACCAATCAAGACATGGATTTCCATGTTAATCTATGACCATCATGTTGACATCGTTCAATCCATGCCATCATCCAATCTTGATTGTTTGCAATAAACAAATGTATTGCATCCCACTCTTTAGCAGCTGTACAAAAGTAAATAGATGACTTACAATAGATTTATTTTGAAGATTAAGAATTAATTTACTACAATAACATCTCATTATTTATTACCTTTCAGTTTCCTAAATCTACCATTGCCCACCAAGTACTCCCCTTCAAATTTTTTAATTGATTTGAGATCCCAAATGCAATCTATATGGGTCTTTGTTGCAAGATTAGGAAGATATTAAGTAACGTATACCATCATCTGGTATACCATATATCCCTCAACCATAGAACCCTTGGGATGTTCTCTTTGTCATACCAAACCCTTCAAAAATTTCAAGTGTCTCTCAACCATCCACATTGACCTAACATGTACAGGGCCACACAATTCAATCTCCTCAACTTGGTGTATGAGGTAGTGTTCTTGTGCATTGAAAAAAGCTGGAGGTAAACACTTTTGCATTTCACACATTAATCAAAATTTTTTTTTCTTCCAATATTTTATATCTTCTATATGGATTTCTTTAGATGACAACCACCTATAAGGGATTGAAGACATAAATATATAAATACGAGACTTTACAATATATTACTTGTTTGATATATTAAAAAAATATCACTGCTTACTTCATGTATTTTCTAAGATCATATATCACTTGTTTGATATTATTGGCAAAGTTCTCTGGGAGAGATAGGGGTAGCAAATACTGCAACAATTGTCAACTGATTATTTCATATAATGAAAATTGAATGCAATTACACAAATATATTGTAAATACAAAAGACTATGACTTACCTTGATAAAGGTATGCCAATCATGTATTTTCATCCTTGACCCAAAATCATTTTTCTTTGATATGAGATTGCTTATATCCTCAGCAAATCCTGTAGGAAATTAAATTTTTTGGATCATTTCTTTTATGACATTACTTTGTTGCTCTGTTAATAACCAATGAAGAGAACTTGCATTAATCCGGTCTCTATTTCTATTTGATTCAATGATATTTTTCATTATATGATTGAAATCATGAATGTCACTACAAATTTTGCCAAGTTTTTCTTTGTCATGCCTTTTGTCCAATATTTTACACAACGTCTCTATTACATTCTTTCAAATATGCATAGTATCAAACAAATGCACAATTTGTAGATGTTCATAGTAGGGCAGCCTACTAAATTCTCTGGGATAACATTTAAGTCCCTTTGGAAGCTGGTCGGTGATGCCTTCACGACCTTCAAGATCATCAACTACATAATTAGCCAACAAAACACAATCAAAATATATAATTTTCAAACATCGACCATTACGTGGAATGATATTACCTTGAATTCTATTATATTCCAACTGCCATAGGTGAGGTGTCATTATTTGGGGCTTTGATGTAGTCTCTTCTTTCCCATTGAAAAGATGACTTTCTGCACTTTGATACTTATGATTTCTAGGGAGGAACTGCCTATACTCATCAAACACTTGTTTTCTTAAACTTTTGGAATGACAGAATTTCATCTTTGGACCACACATTGGACATAAAAATTTTCCCTTTGTTTGAAGACCTACAAGATAACAATAAAATTGGATTAAATATGTATATTTTTAAAATTTGAATTATCTTGAACAACTAGAATTCACCATAACATACCACAAAAATGTGTCAACCCTAGAGCATCATGAATTGTCAACACAAGCATTGCATGGAATTTAAATTCTCTTTGTTCAATTGGTCGGGAGATGTCATACATAGTGAAACCATTCCATAACACCAACAACTCATCTATAAGAGGCGCAATATATACATTCATATCTTTCACTTGGTACTTACCTAGTTGAATTAACAACAACATCAGATAATTATTGTGGCCATTTCACTCCAAGACTTATAATTACATGTAGATAACTATAAAATAATAAGATACCTGGAACAATTATTTCCAACATAATGTGCTCCCTCTTTATTGACATCCATGGAGGAAGGTTATTATTTATAACAAAAATAGGCCACACTGAGCAAACGGATCTCATCTCTCCATGCGGATTGACATCGTCTACTACCAGAGAAAGCTTGATATTTCAAGGTTCCTCTTTAAAGTGTGGCCACTTTTCCTCTATGTCCATAAATGATGAACCATCCATAGGCATTTGAATAATGTCATCTTGACTCCTGCCACGTGCATGGTAATCCATAAATTATGCCAAGCTATTGCACTTGAATAATTGTTGCAGACATGGAATAATGGGGATGTGACGAAGAACCTTGCAAGACACCTTTTTTGTCACTTGATCATCTGGATATCTTCTCGTATGACATTCAGGGCATTCTGTTGCATTTTTCGTATTCTTTATAATAAATAATATGATCTTTAGGACAAGCATCTATTATTTGATACTCCATTCCAATATGTTTCATAGTGGCACATAATTCTTGGTACGAGCAAAGGAGAACATTTGATGGTGGTAACATAAAGTCACCTATCAATTAGCAACAGATAATATAAGTCATTACTATAAACAATCTTAATGGTACATGTTTCACCTTTTATAGACTATAATGACATATATGACAAACCTTAGCATACGTGACATTGTTATGTTGGATAAACCATTCATAACTTTCAAATTCACCAATAAAAATACAACAGAGAGAAGACTATATTGGGAGCCTTCATAAAGGGCCGTGTCTGCCTTCTTAAGTAGAGGTATATCATGGACGTTGTCAATGTCATCCTCATCATAATCATCATCATCAGTAGCAACAGTAGCACCAACAGCACCAGTACCAAATGTATCAATGATCAATGCATTCATACCATCATCTTCAAATGTGTTTTTTGGTACATGATCATCATCTTCCATGGGATCATGATCTTCAACTTCAATACTCACACCTCCATGTTCCTCTATATTCACACTGGGGAGATCAACCTATATAAAAATGATGATAATCAGACCTCCTTCCATGGTTCGTATGTATATTAATTGTGAAAATAATATAACAAACAACTTACCACTGGATTATAATCAAACCCCCCTTCCATGTGACCATTCTCCCTACAATGTCTCTTTGCTATTTTGATTTTGTTTTTTCTTGTCTTTAAGCTATTACAACTCTTGCATGGACAATAACATTTGTCATCAGCTTCTCTATGAAAGTTAGACAACAATCTAGCGATTGTCTCCCTATTTTGATCAAATTCCCTTGTATTCCCTGACATGATCCTTAATGTGTATATCTACAAAACAAATTGGAGATGCCTCCTTTCATTAGATTCATGTTACCTTCTCATAGCTTCTCATTTTCTGACAGATTTTGCCAAAAGCTTTGTAGGAAACCAAGTAAGGGATATTCTTGAGTTCAAACACATTGAGCTACTATAACTGGATTATAAATCATGAATTCACTATAAAATTAAAACTGAATAGGGACATAAGTAAGACATTTAATGCATTATTACTTCATCATGATGATAAAAATTTCATTGGCTCAAAGCACATAGAAATTCAAAACAATAGGATATCTTAATCTTTACGAGCTCAAATTCAAACCAGTAAGTGCATTATTTTATTAGTGATGTCCCTATTTGATCTAATAGCATCAATATAACAAACAGAGCACCAACCAATCAAATAGGGACATGAGGTGCTCAAACAGTGAGTTCATAAAATAATATATTTAGTCTTAATAAAATCTTATAAAACAACATATATTGTGTGAAATGTTTGATCTCTCTTTATTTGTTTTGTTGTTGATATTCACTATGTGGTAATCCCTATTTATGATCATTTCATGAGGAAATGTCTTGATGGCTTGTGGGCTGCAAGCTAGGGCATCATGCATTATTTATGAGCTCACTATTTGAGCACTGACCAATTAAATAGGGACATGAGGTGCTCAAACAGTGAGCTCATAAATAATGCATGATGCCCTAGTTGTAGGTAGTTATCTCTTTTATATATAATGATGGAGGAGTGAAAGGTAATGATCAATGAGGTCGCTGCTATTAGATCATACATTAATACACTTACTATTTTGAATTTGAGCTTGGGCATCATGTAATGTTATTGCTATCATTGCATGCTTGCTGTTGTTGTGCACCATATATTATTTTATACACTATTTCTTTCATTGAGACTGTGAGCTATTGTAGTTGACTATATTCTTTTGGGGTTTGATCTATTGTAGTTGTTTCTTTTTTCTTTGAATTATTGTTTACAATTACTTTTGATGCAATATTTGTGTGAAGAACAAGAACAAAATGGTGAACAAGTGTATTTGACAAAGATAAACATGACACATTTTATTGGGCTGATTGGGTTGGCCTGGTACCATTTACATGGCCTGACTAGATATTAAATAGTGAGCTCATGAACAATGATAGTATTAAACAATGATCTCATGAACAATGTATGATGCCCTAGCTTGCAGCCTGCGAGCCATCAAAACATTTCCTCATGAAATGATCATAAATGGGGAGTACCACATAGTGAATATCAACACCAAAATAAATAAAGAGAGATCAAACACTTCAGACAATTCCTCGAAGGTAATAGAAATAATGTCCTAGCTCTCAAAGCTCGCAGGTCATCAAGCATTCCAAATGAAAAGATGTAAACAATGCCAGTATTAAATAGTGAGCTCATGAATAATGTATCATGCCCTAGCTTGCAGCAGCCCATGAGCCACCAAGACATTTCCTCATGAAATGATCATAAACAAGGAGTACCACATAGTGTATTATTTTATTACTAATGTCCCTATTTGATCTAATAGTATCAATATAACAAACAGAGCACTGACCAATCAAATAGGGACATGAGGTGCTCAAACAGTGAGCTCATAAAACAATATATTTAGTCCTAATAAAATCTTATAAAGCAACATATATTGTGTGAAGTGTTTGATCTCTCTTTAGTTATTTTTTTGTTGATATTCACTATGTGGTACCTCCCGTTTATGATCAAATAAAAAAAGCTCAAATGCCTACCTCAAGTGACAGTGCCCTCTTCCCATATGATGTTAGCCTCTTTGCACATGCCAAACTCGAATGCCCTCTTTGCACCACGCAAAAGTGCAGTGCCATCTTTGCGGTAGCTCTTTGAATTCACAAATTACAAATGACACTTTCTTTTTCTTTTTTTCTTGTTTATAACCAAATGTGTGTCACAATTTATGAGCTCACTGTTTGAGCACTGACCAATCAAATAGGGACATGAGGTGCTAAAAAAGTGAGCTCATAAACATTGCATGATGCCCTAGTTGTAGGTAGTTATCTCTTCTATAATGATGGAGTGAAAGGTAATGATCAATGAGGTTGCTACTATTAGATCATACATTAATACACTTACTTCTTTGAATTTGAGCTCAGGCATCATGCAATGTTATTGCTATCATTGCATGCTTGCTGCTATTGTGCACCATGTCTGGGTAGGCTCTGGTAGAATCAGTTTGTTTGTAAGATTTTCTATCCAAGCTCACAGATTTACGTAAAAATTTGTCTCGGATTTGTTCATTTTCAATAACCAAGTAGATAACAAGCATGCAGAACAACAAAAAAGTGATTTCAAGAACGTCTGAAAATAATGAGCAAGGGATAAAGAAACCTCACAACATGAACAATCAAGTGACTTATTGTTCTAACCCTAGGAATGCTACTTGTGTATGTTCTCAAAAAGTTTTTCAATAATGCACATAGTCCTAGAAAATGAAAAGTTTGGCCTTGCTAGGGTTTTTAGTAATGGTCCGACTCTGCAAATTTTGTGATCTCAAGAGGGTGAACTCCAATCCAAGTGCACTGGGGTTTTGACGCAGTCTGAGAATTTAATCAATTAGGAGCTGCTAGGGAGATCTGACAGCCCAACAAGAGACCACACTTGTGGAGATTTCTTCCACAAAGACATTTATATAGTGGCTGTCACTACCATGATGAAAATGGCTATTACCGCTTGAGGTTCCATCCACGTGGTTGACCCAATAAAGGGAATGTCCACTATAGTTAACCCTCTTTAAAGGTGATTCACAAAAGATACCAAATGGGGACTTGGTCCAGATTCAAGGATCTAAGTTTTTGATACTACCCAAAAAGGGAGTAGAGCATAATCCTCTAGCCTTTTCACTTTTACCCAAACACAACAGACAGATTCTTTGACATGCTAATACTGAAATCACCTCTCCAAGGCTTGTGATGTCAACAATAATGTCTACCGAGCTCTCTAAGTGGGACCAAGAGAGAATGTACCAATCAAAGTTGAGGACCAAACCAAGTAGAACATGAGATAATCACAGTATCCTCCCCACCTACAAGGGGATCTATCATCAATAAGAGCTTCGCATCAGAAACAAGAAAATGAAGCTCACTCTCTCAAGATCATCCATAAGTAGTGTTCATAGGGTCTAATTACTATGTGTAACAGATATGCAAAAAAAACAAATCTATGTTCATTTTATAGCCCAAAATTGAAGTGTGAATTATGAAAGCTGGAAAGGCACTCAAGCTTGACACAAGAGATGTTCATTTTATATCCCAAATTGAAGTGTTATCAGATCGTAGCAGAATACCTAAATTCCCATGCAATGCGCTTAGTAGATTTTTACCTGATTTTTAGCTATGTTGAGAAATCTCGCGAGAAAAGAGATTAGAAACAACATATATCAATCATTAGGGTTAGCTATCAAAATCTAAAATCAAATATGAAATGACTATTTTTGCAATTCTTCTATCAAAAAAATGAAATTCTAGCACCAAAACTTGTATGACAGTGGACTACTGATCGAACCACAATTCAGGCATGAAATGACAGTGGGTCGTCACTCACATGACTTTTCAAAAACTTGTATGATAGTTCAGATTGTCATTTGTCGTATGACAGACATGGAGTCCTGGTACAACAATCTATCAAATACGTATGAAAAATGTACAGACAAAAATTAAAAATCATAGTTTTGAAAGAAAAATGATAGAAAATTGATTGAAAAGAAATGGAAACCTGTTTCAAGGCCCCACGGTGGGTGCCGGAAGTGGGTGTTTGAAAATTGTACCTAGCTATGGACACAACACTTCAGTAAAACATTAGAGGTTAGCAAAATTGAAATATGTAGATAAATGAAACTAAGCTAACCAGACAATTTACTACCTTCTAGTAGGTGCAAGTATGGTATTCTTAGATTAGAACGAGATCAGTGACAATGCAACACCTAAATGAAGGATTTGAATTCAAATGAAAGGAACGAGATATGAATGCAAATTAATCTATTTTTTTGGATTTTTGAAGCAATAAGATGAAAAACTGTATGAATCTAATCTAAAATGTAAGAAATCGATATGTAGATTATTTTAAAAATGCTATGCTATGATATGAAAATGGATGAAAAGATATGAAAAATAATGAAATATCTCACAAAATTGCCTGTCGCAAGTGCTTGATTATTCAGATGCAATTTCGCTAGAGTAATTGTGCAAATTCGAGAGATGTAATTGTGAAGAGCTGAGCCTTGATTTTATAGAAATCCAGGACTTGAGGATGCATTGAGAAAAGCCATAAATCACTCTTGATAAACTCAGGTTGATTTTTGAGTTAACAAGAAATCAGAATGAATTAACTCATAAAATCATGCAAAATCATGCAAAAATAACTTTTTGACTCAAATCAAAAGTTTAGATCAGCTTTCAACTCAAAATAGATGTTGATTTTAAAAAAGATAACAACTTGAATTGATTTTCTGATTTAAAGTTTAACTGCTCTTTGAATGTGCATAGATAATCATGAATTAATTTTAAAATAAAGTGATTTATTCTCAACTTTATTGATTTTTGAATTAAAATAATTGATATATGGGTTGATCAATTATTTAATCAAAATTTTATTCAAAACTATATTATTAAATATTGCCAATCTTGATTTAATTAATTAAATTAAAATTTAATCAATTATTGATAGGATATTTTGATTTATTGTCAAAATTAAATAGTATAATTAGGAATAATTAGAATTAAATCTAATTAAATGATTAAGTGGTAGGATTAAATTAATTAATTAAATATTTAGCACATTCAATTAATCAACTTCAGGATAAATGAGATTTATCACCAAATAATATTCAATTAAAGATAATTAGATAAATTAGGAATATTCAAGGAATATTCCCCGATGCAGAATTAAGATAAAATCAATTCAGGTTTCGATGAACTAATGTGCAGATGTGCCTTAGGTTAGGACTTTGATGTCGATTTTATTTGATTTGAAGATGTAGGAGGTTAACAAACCTATAGCCCATTTTTGGGGTATTACAACAACAACAACAACAACAACTACTACTACTACAACAACAACAAAAACTACTACTACTACTACTACGACCACCACCACCACCACCACTTCTCCAAAGTATGAATTATAGAAGCTTATAAATCCTTCACAAGCACCAAGTCATCTTGTGAAAGATTACATTCTCTAAGAATAGGAAAAAATATTACATTAAATTATAGGTCAGGAACTAAATCATAAGAATCTCTCACAAATAGATGAAACATGATGATAAAACCTACAAGTAGATCGAATATGTATATAAAGTCATCGATATATGATCCACAAAGCTTCACTAATTCATAATTTTTTTTGTGAGATCGAAAAACACAAACTGGTTGTGAAACGTGAAGAAAAGTGACTTCAGTCCCACCAAGAATCAAAGATATCTCATACACAAAGAAACCAATCAAGGCGTGAACGTAGGTGAAGGTAAAACATGATTCTAAGAATAATCCATGAGGTGTGCAACAACAACTGATCCAAAATGAAGGAACACAGGAAGAAATTCAATGACTGACAAACTAGAAAACATGAAACAAAATATTTTTGGTTGATGCAAGATTTCTAATAAACCAAGATGCTCCTGCATCAATTTAAAACCTATTTTCCTTTGATAAAAAACATAAAAAAAATAGGTTTAAAATTGTTTTGAAGATCCCTAGCCTTGTCAAGATCAAAGATGGGAACAAAAGAAATATGTATGCCAATAAGATAATGGACATGGGAGACAAAGGGATAATTGAGGAAATGACATGGGTATGGTATGACTATACAACTTGGATGAAACCTGCCCCCAAGTATGGAACACAAGTAGCTCATGAATTAATCATGACACTCATAAATCCATGTTTTCATCACGATACTTTCCCAAAGAACTTCTTTGCCAAATTTTTAGTAGTGGACAAATGATTTATCTTTATTATTTTTTTTCTCTTTTTATTTTTTGTTTTTTAACCTTTTTGACTTTTTTTTGACTTTTGAAATTTTTGACTTTTTTGGATTTTTGACATTTTTTGAAAGATAATGGATGCGTGATAGGACATATAGTGGGGACTCAAGAATATTGTTCTTAGGATAATACTCTTAAAAGATATGTAATGATGGGCCATAAATATGAACATATACTCAAAGTCATTGGTAGGGTAATGGAGAGGAGATGAAATAGATGATTGGATAAAATGGGATAAGAAATTAGGAAAAGGATTGGATGGATAGAAAAATGGAAAATGAGTGTTGAATAATGAGGAGAGTGTAGGAAGACCTTCTTTTTAGTGGATGGGAATGTGGGAAAGAACAACATTGATACACACCTTAAGGGTGATGTAGTAATGGAGGATAAGAAAATTTTGGAATTTAAAATATTAATGGAGGTGTAGATGTGGGTTTTGGGACATAAGGACCCAAAATGGATTTGGAAGGTGGAAGAAATTTATATGGAGGGATAGCAGTTTTGGATTCCAAATTTGATTTTTCTTTAGGATGTTCTTTAAGGAGCCACTTGATAATCCACATAGTTTTTTATTTTTTATTCTTTTTGGTTCCTTGGAATGCATTGATTCTACAAGGGATTTGGGAACTCATATAGATTTTGAATTTTTGTTTTTCTCAATAGGCCTTTGTAGCCTTTTGGGTAATATTTTTCTTTATTTTTACATGTTGATTGTATTAGACATGTTGATCCTTGAATGCATGTGGATTGCTAAATTTATGGATTTAATACTTGGCACCCAAATTTCTTGGAAGATGAATGTGATTCACAGATGGATATACATGATATGGAGGCATTTTATATGGGTGGATGGTTCTTAAATATGAAATCATTTTCTAATCTTGATTTAGGAAAGGATAAATGGATTCTGAGCTAGTGGATGGAGGAATATGTTGACCTAAAATGGATGGAAGGGATGAAGGGGAAGTTGTATGTTTGGATTTAGATTTAGTAGAGATACCAGTGTCTTGAGCTATGTAATCGAGGCTAAGACCTTCATTTTTTTTTGATATGTAAGGGTTCTAATATAGCTTGTTCATGGAGGCCTAACCCTTTGACTTAATAAACCTTTTGACTAATGAGATACTTGTTGCTTTGAGAAGAAGACATGAGTCCATTTAGTAGTGGATATCATATGGAAGGAATAATAGGATCATGAAATGGACTTGATTGGATGAAAGTGGAGGAACCCATTCAACATGTATGAGGTTCCTGAGAAAATTGAGCAGAGGTGCTCGAATCATGAGGTAAAATAGGAGGTGGAATAGGAGCAATGTGAAGATCATTTGGTATGATAAGATCTTGTGGTGGATATGAGGGATTAGGATGCAGATAAAGAGATTGTAGGATCATGAGGATAATATAAAGGGATGTATGAATCTTGTAATGAATATAAAGGTGAAGGGACACTTTGATATTAACTTGGATGAGGATTATTTTATTCATTTTAAGGGTGTTTTTATTTAGAATTTTGATGGAATCATTAAGAAGGATAGAAGGGATGTCATGATCTTTCTTAGGAAGAAGAATGCCAATGGGACTTGGAAGGACATTTTTCTCTTGAGAAAAAAGCTGGTCATCTTGGAAAAGATGGAGAGGGATGGTGGGTTCATCATGAGATTTTAGAAGAAAGGGATCTTGGTCAACAATTGGATGAGATTGATTATTGTTGGGACCTCTATCTTGGTTTTTTTTAGAACTCATTTCTTTATGATTTGAATCATCCTCTTGACATGGGGTTGGAATTCATATATGTATGGGGAAATCATGGAAGGATTCTTAATTTTGGAAGGAGGGATATGGATTTTGAATAGGACTATATAGATTAGGCTTTCTTAGAAATAGGGTGCATGGTGGAATTGGCTCTAAGATTTTTGATTTAAGGATGATATTTGTATTAAGAAATGGATTAGCTTATATTTATTTTATAGATAGTTCTCAAGGGAAGCTAAATCATTGGATGCATCATTTTATGGAGATGGTGTGGATTGTTCTTGTGATTTTTTAGGAAATGAAGATGGTGGGAGATATGGAAGTTACTTGAGAGATAATTTATTTATGGGAGAAAGATGTATCATTAATGTGATTATTTTGGGATGAGACACTACTGGAAATGAGTAATTGATATGGATCATGCTCAACAATAGTTTCTTGTGCATAAAATAGTTTTTTGAAGAAGGTTCTTGAACTTTTTAGGCTGAGATTTTCACTGTTTGGGCAATCTTATTTGTGATACCATATTGACATTTGCATAATGCAAGGTATTTTTTGATTGAACTCATGGCACAATGGGTTGAAAATTGATTATTCTTGATTAATTCCCAAAGGATGAAATATTTTTAGTTAGACTTGTGTTTGTTTGGGACACCCTTGGTGGTGGATTTGAGGATATAAGAGGATGTTCACTAATATATGATATGACCAAAGGAAAAGTTGTTTGTGACCTTGGTAGGGATTGTCTTGTTTGCACATTTGGCACAATGGATTGTTTGATTTCTCGAGGGACACTTGATTGCATCCGAAGGAAAATTGGTTCAAAATTGGGTGGCGAACCTATTGAATTATACCAAACTTTGGTTGCAAGGTTTTATTCAAGACTTGGTTGAATGAAGTTTGATTTAGAATTTGGTTGAATGGAGCTTGATTTGGGACTTGATTGAATTTTGTGTCTTGTAGAGTCAAAAATTTCATACCCCCATTTACAATTTAGATCACAACACTTTTGTAACTTCTTCAATCTACATTTCCCTAGTATTTGTGTAGGTCCATTTTAGCCCTTGCATCAACCAATTCCCTCTCAAGATGCTCAAAATTCCTTGTCAGTAATTATCTTTTAGCATTAATTTTGTATTAACTACACGTTTCCTTTTCCATCTGTCATTTTTGAGTGTGATTCACCTAGACATTATCGCACCATGTGGACATCTACACTTTGTGCATTTGTCTATTGACATCCCAATGTTAAAATGTTGGTGCTGAGCATTTTTTCCAATTGCTACATACATTTGTCAATGGAAATGACTTGGAAAATCTTTTAGAACAACCTTAAAGACTATTTTTTCATCTTCTTCTCCCTTTTAAATTCACCCTTTCACTCCATTTAATATCTCTAGGTTCTCTTTAGATTTTGTCTCGTGTTATCCATAAGCTCTCTTGACTTTCTCAAGTCTACCTAGTAATATCTTTATATCTCTCTTGTGTCTTTGGGCATCTTGGGATTTATCACATCCCTATCTAGCGATATCATTTTATCTCACATAAGAGAGGTTTTCCTCCATCAAGACGGATTTTTTTCTATTATATTATCATTCATTTAAATTTATTTATCTTTTCTATCTATCTATCTGGCTACTGTGGTCCTGGAAACACCAAAATAGGGACTTGACTGAGGCAAGTCTCTAAACAACCCCAAACATTTTTCCTCTCTTATGTGTGTGTGTGTGTGTAGGTTTATTGGAAGCATGTGACCACATAGAGGTTTGATTTAATTTTTTTATCTTATTTTTTTATTGTTATCTTAGTTATATAGTATTTACTATTATATTTCTAATTTCTTAATTTTGTAGGTTAACCAAAGAAAAAGCCTAAGTTTTTTACTTGATTTTGAGTCTCTTCTATTTTAGTTCATACAATACTACAACATGCTGGGCAAACATCCATGCACCATGTTGATGTCCTTAGTTGAGACACTCATATTTGGCCCAAAAACTCCCTATTGTCTGACCTTCCCATTTCTATAACTAAAATATTATTTACTTTTATCTATACTAAGATATTTCCACTAGTTTCGCTAGCTGGAGATATCTGAATGTTTATTGTGAAACTAGCTCTTAAAGGAACATAGTTACCTTTCCATAGGGTTAGCTTTACTCAACTACATGTGTGTTGTTTGAAATTGGTTTGTCATGTTTATTTGTGAGATAAGATTTGGTATACATTCAATTTTGAGATTAGGGTTTGTATGTTGACTTGCTTGAGGTTTGGATATAGACTTCGAGATTTTTTAAGTATTTTTGATGTTTGGGTCTACTCTTTTAAAAAAAATTCACTTTTGGTTCCAAGATCTCTATTTCTTAAGCTAATGTTTTTCTCTTGTAATGGATAATAGGGATGAAATTTATTTGAACATGGTAAGTTTGATCCAGGATTTGGGACATGTATACATTGGATGGATGTGATTAATTGTTTGATTATAAAGACATAGTCCCATGAGAGTAGGAAGGTTGATATTGGGGTAATAATGTTTAAATTGGAGGGTCACTTTCTCAACAATACTAGTAACGACAAGTCATCATATTTGTCTAGGACTAAGATCAAGTATGTTTGGTGATGAAATTGGGCTTATGCTTTGATTTTATTATCTCATAGTTCAACTTAGGATCTCATTTCAACTATTGAGCTATACTATGCTTTCAGATTTTCAAAGTTTATGAATGAACCTACAGGAATGACAAGTGTGATTATAAGAGATGAAGGAAAATGTAATTTAAAAGAACTAAAATGAAACTTATGATTTTGGGAATTTTCAAATTTAAATACTGCAACTTAAGGATGACAAAGATGCAATCTATGTTTTTAGGATTTTTGAGACTTTTCGGACCTTAGAAATACAAGTCTAAAGACACGACCATAAGAAATTGAAGTGAGGCCAAGGCCTTTAAGGATTAGTGGATTAAATGAGGAAAAAAGAAAAAGTTAGACTCATTATTGGACTAAAAAGTTAGGGTTTTGACTTAATGATATTGATTAAAGGATGAAGTTATTGACAAGGTCTAGACTTCTGATGCATGGGCATCTTGAATGCACCCTTTGAGTCAAATTAGTGTCATTTGTCAAATTTTAGTTAATTTTGCTTTGGTTGAGTCAATAAGGTCATATAATACCATTTTGGGTCATTCAAGACCATTAGTCAAATATTTGGTGTTAGGATTAACAAGGCAAAAATAACAATTATGTGCAAATATAACTAATATCAGAAAACAATAAACCACACAAAAGAGAACACAAGACACAAAAATTTAACGTGGTTCACCCAATCCCTGGGCTACGTCCACCAACAGCGAGTCCAAATATTATTATTATCCAGTGATTACAACCTGATTACAATCTGTAATCCCTTACAGCTCAATTCCACCGCAAATACTAAAATCATACATATGAATAAACCCTAACCCTAAGCCATATTATACAATATTTTTTGCCGCTTTAGGGTTAGAATGAATTATAACATGTCGGCCCAAATAACCGAAAAGTAGTCGGCCTCAAAAATATTTTCAAATGCAATAATTGTACAGAACTTTCCTGGATAGTACTTTCCTGATTAGTCACCACAAGCTAACATTTGGGTGATTAGATGTCAACAATGTTAAAGTTGTCAATATTGCTCAAAAGGTTGTCAAGCAACTTTACAAAAGTTGTCAAAAAGTTGGTTTAATTAAAAAAATAGTTGGTTGAATGGTTGGAGTAGTTTTTAGGGTGGAAAATGTATAAATTTAACCTTATAACTTAAATTTGGGGGTTGGAGATGATTGAATGAAAGATATGTTTCATTTTCACTACTCTTTCCTTGTAATTTTTTATGGAATCTGACTGTAATTTGCATTGTATAGCATGATATATATTGATATTTGTGTGAAACCAATTTTATAAGTGGGATATTTTTTTATTATTTAAAATCCTTTTGGTTTGATGAATTTTAATTATGTTTTGAGAAGGTTATGATCATTTTAGTGACTATGCAATTTCTATATTTTCATGTAACCATCCCGTTGCAACATTTTGTACGAATCTGTAAGTAATTTTTATGATGTGTATGTGGTATATTTGAAAAATTAAACGAGTTACCTTTCATTTTTTTTGGATTAATTTTATTTTTTTAAAGCAAGTTATGCCCATTTTACTACAAGTAGGCCTGAAACCCTAGTTAAGGAAACAATGAGTAACTAAGTCAAATTTTGAAGGTTTGCATACAAAGTAACCTACCTTGATTCTAGAATAGATTGTATAAAGACCAAATGGGTATCTAAGAATGTGTTTAAATTTTTGATATCATGTTTATAATGAAAGTTATGGTAGAAAAACCCAATTTTCTACCCCCAAGTTTGTTTAAACAATTAGACCTAGAGATTAGGATAGTCAATTTTTGAGTCCTTTGTTCCAAAGTAACCACACTTGAAATTTGGACATGTTGTCAAATGACATAAAGTGCATCCAAGTATGCTTTTACAAAATGTGTATGAATTTTGTACATGAAGTTATGATTGAAAAACCAGTTGTGAAGGGCTACTAGGAAATTGAGGGTTTGTGAGAAAGAACCTATCAAAGGATGTTCATATGTTTTAGAGATTGGTTGATTTAGATTATTTTGGTACCCTCCACCCCTTCTCTACATAAAATTGGTATCAGAGCCTAGATATGTGGTCAAGATAAGTTTTTTGAGTTTATATGTGTTGTCTTTTTGCAGGTTGAAGTAAGAACCTAGATGACAAAAGACTAGGTAGTGAAGTAGGGAGGAAACCTATGTGACATATCATGAAGGAAAGAAGAAATGTGAATGATAATTTCTGGAGGAAGAAGAATGGAATTTTTAAGAACATTAGTCCATGAATACTTGTAGAGTAAGTAGTTACTAAGCAAGAAACAAGAGAAAAGAAAAAAAGAGAAGTGAGATAAAGGAAAAATTGAGAAGGTAAAGAACATTGATATTCAACAAGAGATAAAATATTTGAGGCAATCCTTGCAAAAAAAAGAAAGAAATTCGAGAGGAAATAGAAAGAAAAATGGAGCTTGAGATGCAACAACTTCTTGAGGAAGAAAATAAAGAAAGTGGTTGGCATTTACCAATAAGAAAGAAGGTAAAGTGGTCCATCAAGAAGATCATTTAGAGGAGAAGAAGACAAGAAAGGAAACCAAAACCATACCTTGGAGAATATTTGTTGATGATGGAAGATCCTAATGTTAGATTAGGTGAAATACTAATCTCCCAAGAACACCTGCATGCATAACCCTGTCACATGGAAGAAGCAAAGCACAGAAGCAAGAAAAATCATGGAGGCCAAAAAGCCAGAGACATCTTATGGACATGCAAAGAGCAATCTCTATTATGATCCAATAAGTGAATTCTCTCAAAAGAATGTACAAAGGGTTCAACCATATAGGTGAACAATAAAACCCTAAAGCTATAAAGCAAAAAAATAAAGCTAGGTTGCACATTATAATTAATAAATATATTAATTATAATGCACCTAAAAGATAGCTTAAGTAAATAGAGTAATAAATGACTTAATTAATTAAACCAAAGTGATTTAATTAATAAGCATAAAGTATGATTACTCTAACACCCCCCCTTAAGCGTAGCTCAAGAGGGAAGCTAACCTAGCACAGCTATGAAAGCAGAAAATGGGTCCCGGCAACAAGGCCTGATCAGGTACCCAGTACAAGAAAAATAAACTAGATGAA
The DNA here is from genome assembly GCA_027943335.1 of Chamaecyparis obtusa. Taxonomy (NCBI): domain Eukaryota; kingdom Viridiplantae; phylum Streptophyta; class Pinopsida; order Cupressales; family Cupressaceae; genus Chamaecyparis; species Chamaecyparis obtusa. The sequence goes on from BSBK01003191.1 coordinate 2,813,927, forward strand.
GGAAACAAAGCCTCCAATCTAGGGAATGTCCCAAAGAAAGGAACAAGAAAGAGCTTGAAGCATCTCCGAAGCATGAAGCTGCAAACACTGTCAGAAGAATACTGCTGGAACCCCCACTGAAATAGTGCATGACCAGGTAGAGAAGACAAAGTCTGAAGAGCTGATCAATCAAAGAGGTGACCTCCAAAATAGGAATGAATGAGTGTCTATATAGTAGATGAACCATCTCACCGAAATGCATAGGTGCCTAGCCACTGCATCCGTCTAGTACATAGGAACAAAAACTGAATACGTAGATCACTCAACCAAACCAAGGAAGCAATAGAGCCAACAGGTGAACCCCCCCATAATGCTGAACGGGGGTGACAGGAACACTGAAATGCAATGCCAGAAACATCTGCAAGAAGAAGAAACAGGAACACCTATGTGCAAAAGAAGGTACAAGCACAGGATAAAGGGCGGTGTCATAGACACAGTCTACATGGGCTAATGTCATGGAAGGTACACTCACTTGACAAGAGTGGATGCGCCTATAGTGGCAAATGCATCAGAATCCCCCCATGGCACTTTATAACTGAGTGCGAATACAAACAACACATAGTGTTCAAGATCTCAAAATGCAAAAGTAGGCACTTTATCTTAGTGCATTTACAGAAAAAAGAATGCAATAGAAGAGAAGCATACAATGCTCAAAAGACAGAAAGAAGAGTGAGCTATGAACTCAGAAGAAGAGATCCCCGGACCTGTAGAACCAAGCACTCCACCAGAGGGCATAAACTGCCAAACGTGGAGGAGTGAAAACTTGGAGTAGAATCTGGAAAAATAACCTCAACCACTGAATAAAACACTAAACTAGCTTTCCGAAAATACCAAGTTTGCTGAAAACTGAGCCCGAATGTGAGAGATATAGTGTCAGGAATGCAAAAAGTACCCGTGACTTTGACTGGCAGAAAACCCCTACAAATGGAAAAATCAAACAACCAAACTGAAAAAAACAGAACGGTCTCGGAACCAGCTTTCCGTCGATATCTCATTTGGCAAAAAATGCCATCGTATGCTCAAGTTACGGCAAAAACAGTGACAGGTGCTCTGGCAGGCACCTGAAAAAGAAAACCTTTGAATTCAACAGCCTGGTGCGAAAAATGGAAGAAGAATCTGGAAAAAAGCTCTTCGGATAAAACGACCGTCTCGGAATCATCTTTCTGATGATGTCTCGTTCGCCCACTAACTCCTCCGTATGAGCAAGTTATGCCAAAAAAAGTATCAGGTGCTCCAGGAAGGCAAAAAAGCAGTCCTGCCTTCGAAGGCATGGTACGAGAAACGAGGCAAAAAAATTGAAAAGAAACCTCTATAATTGCGTTCATCTCGGAAAGAGCTTTCCGATGATATAAAAAACTCCCAAATACGCCTCCAGATGAAGAAGATATGGCAAAAAAGGCCAAGTACCCCCAAAAATGCACCAAAAAAGAGTTTAAGCCCCTGGGGCTGGAAAAACAGAGCCCCCGGGCACATGGCGCTCGTAGAGGGCTAAACCAGGAGGCTCCCGGTCACCCATGTGACCACCGCTAGGGCCGGCAGGGCAGAGCGGAGCGGGGCCGGGAGGCGGCGCTGGTGCCGGCGGTGGGCGGGCCGGTGGAGCGGAGGGCGCGGGCGCGGGCGGCGGGGCCAACGAAGTGGAGGCCGCGGAGGGCGGCGGCGGCACGGGCGCGGGCGCGGGCGGTGGAGGAGCCAGCGGCGGCTCTGCAGCTGCTAGCGGCTCGGCGGAGGCCGCGGGGTGGCGCCTGGGTGGCCGCTGGGTGGCGCCCGGGAGGCCACCCCTTAAAAAAAATTTTAATAATTTTTTTTTGAAAATCGCCGTCTCGGAGTGCGTGCCAGGGCCGTACGGCCTTGGTATGCAAAATTTTTTTGCCTCAGATGCCACTGTGTCCAAAATGGACAAGTTTTATATAGATTTAGGGGTTCTTGGGCCTTCCGGACACAATGGTGGTGTCCGTTTTTGCCCAAGGTGAGCCAAATTTCGGCTCCCCCCCAGATCCACAAAAAAAACTCTTGAAACCCTTGAAAACCGCCTGCTTCTGAAACACTTCAACAAAACATGAACAGCGAGCATCAAGATGGCTCTGATACCATGTAAGATTTCATAAATGTGCAAATAAAAACCCTAAAGCCGGAGAAAGCTAGGTTTGTGCATTTAATAATTAATAAACATATTAATTATTATGCACCTAAATGACAAGCTTAAGTGAAAAAAGAATAATAGTGACCTTTAATAATTAAATCAGATAGACTTAATTATAAAGGTAAATATACTATTACTCTAACACCCCCCCTTAAGCGAAGCTCAGGAGGAAACTAACCTAGCACAGCTAAGAAAGCAGGAAAATAGGTCCCGGCAACAAGGCTTGATCAGGTACCCAACAACAAAGAAATCTCTATGAACCGGGGAAATAGAGAAAACCCAGTGGGAAAAACCCTACCCCAAAAAGAGATACAACAACATGCTGAAAAAAACATGAAGGAAGGACTCAACAAGACCCCCCAAGGACAACTTCCGTCACCCCAAGCATAGAACGCAACTGAAGATAGCGTGGAGATGCAAAGGGTTTGGTGAAGATGTCAGCAACCTGCGCGTCAGTGGGAATGTACTCCAAAGTGAGAACACCATCCTGGATCTACTGACGGATGAAATGCATATGAAGCTCAATGTGTTTAGTGCGCTGATGCTCCACCGGGTTGCGGAAAATGTGAATAGCACTCTGATTATCGCACCACAGAACAGTGGGACGATCAGGAGGAAAACCAAACTCAGTCATCAACTGCCGAAGCCATAAAATCTCCTGACTAGCATGAACTGCCGCTCTGTACTCAGCCTCTGTAGATGAAAGTGCTCGAGTGTTCTGCTTCTTGCACGACCATGTGATAGGACCAGAGCCAAGACAAAAAACAAAGCCAGAAGTAGACTTCCGATCATCAACATCACCAGCCCAATCTGAGTCAGTGTAGCGAACAATGTGAGGAGCCCCTGATGTGTAGTGAATGCCATACATAAGTGTGCCCTGAATGTATCTCAAAATACGCTTGGCAGCTTGCCAATGACTCTCATGAGGCTCATGTGAGAACCGAGAGACGAGACCAACTGCAAAGGAGAGATCAGGATGAGTGTGTGTCAGGTCTAACAAACTGCCAACCAACTGCCGATACAAAGTAGCATCCACTGAAGGCGTGGTGCAAGAGGTAGACAAAGTAACACCCGACTGAAAAGGTGTGGGATCAGGCTTGCAATCAAGCATATCAAAGCGCTGAAGCATGTCAAGAGCATACTTCTGCTGGTAAACAAAGATCCCAGCAAGTGACTGCACAATCTGTAGACCCAGAAAGAAGTGTAAAAGACCAAGGTCTGTCATCTCAAACTGCTCCATCAATGCGCACTGAACATCCTGAATCATAGAAGATGAGCTACCGGTGATGAGAAGATCATCAACATATAGCACAAGTATCAAAATCTCATCCTCAAGACGCTGAATGTAGACTGTAGGATCGGAATGATAGCGTGTGAATCCTTTAGAAAGCAGAAAAGAGTCCATCTTCTCATACCAAGCCCGAGGGGCCTGTTTGAGACCATATAAAGAACGCCGAAGTCTGCAAACCAAGGAGGAATCCTGCAAAAATCCTTGAGGCTGCTCTATGTAAATCTCCTCACTAAGATCACCGTGCAAGAAAGCACTCTTCACATCCATCTGAAAAATGGGCCATCCCTGAGAAGCTGCGAGGGATAAGACAAGGCGAATAGAGTTCATCTTGGCGACAGGGGCAAATGTCTCAGTGTAATCAATACCCTCAACCTGTGAAAAACCCTTCGCAACAAGACATGCCTTGTACTTATCAATAGAACCATCAGCAGCAAACTTAGTATGATACAACCACTTGCATCGCACTAACTTTCTTCCCTTAGGAAGCGAACAAAGATCCCAAGTATGATTCTTCATCAAAGAAGAATACTCCTCCTCCATAGCACTGTCCCACTCAGTATGTCCTGTCGCTGCCCCAAATGTCTGAGGATCACCACAAATAGCATGACTCAGAAGACTGGAACCTGCAATATGAGACCGGGTGCGACGAGAGGTGGAAGGGTCACCAGCCAGAGAGCCTGCAGCATCAACTGTAACACGAGCCCATCTAGGCATATGTGGAGGATCTGGTGGCGGAGGTAAATGGGGATCACCAAGATCATCATCCTCATCATCCTGAAACAGACCTGGAAGAGATGAGGGAGTAGTGGTAAGTGAAGTAGACTCTGGAAGCGGGGTATCTACTGCAGGAAGGCGCTCATCAAACTGGACATCCCGTCGAAACAGGACCTCTCTGGAATCAGGATCAAACAACCTATATGCCTTAACATCCTCGCAGTAACCAACAAAAATGAGGTGTCGGCTCTTCCGCTCCATCACTTTCCTCTGAGCGTCAGGCACAAATGCCCATGCTTCACTACCAAAAACTCGAAATGAAGATACATCAGGCTTGACATGAGACCAAGCCTCTTCAGGAGTCATATGTCGAATTGCCTTGTGGGGCATCCGATTCTGAATATAGTTGGCACAATTGACAGCCTCTGCCCAAAAAGATGAATCCATGGACCTGGACTGAATCATACAATTAGCCATCTCCCGAAGTGTTCTGTTCTTTCTCTCTGCCACACCATTCTGCTGAGGGGTGTAGGGCACTGAAAACTGATGCTGAAGACCATGTTCAGAGCAAAAATCCCTGAAAGCCTGGTTCACATACTCCCCCCCATTATCGGTGCGTATCCGGCGAATAAAAAGACCAGATTGCTTCTCCACAAATGTCTTAAAGACTCGAAATGAATCAAAGACATCAGACTTGTACTTCAAAAAGTACACCCATGTGCGCCTGGAGAAGTCATCAATAAATGTGAGCACATATCGGGCACCAGAAAAAGAAGGAGTAGGAAAGGACATGAGGTTACTGTGAATCAACTCCAATGGTGCCAAAGCACGAGTAGCTCGTCCCTGAGGAAAAGGATCCCTATGTTGTTTGCCAAGAACACAGCCCTGACAAACCCCATCAGTGCAAGTAATCTGTGGAAGCCCAAGAACAAGTGCCTGTGTGCTCATCTGCTGAAGATATCTGTAATTGACATGGCCCAAACGCTCATGCCAAAGTCTACTCACTGAATCTGCATGTGCTATAAGACAGGAACCTGTGCCAGCAGAAGACTCAAATCCATCAAATCTGTATAGGCGGGATGCAGTGTCAACACTCCCAGTAGCCACAATCATCTCAGTATCATGTAAGTCCCGAATAACCACATCATGTGGTGAGAACTCAACTGTCTTACCAGAGCCAGAGTGGAAAATCTGATAGATAGACAGAAGGTTCGTCGAAATGTCGGGGACAAAAAGAACATCCTGAAGAGAACCCCCAGCTAATGCAACTGAACCAGAACCCAAAACAGAAAGATGAGATGAGTTCCCAACAGCAATCTGCGAAGTAGCGCAAGGAGAAATTGAGGTGACCAACTGCTGAGTGTGTGTCATGTGGTGAGAAGCACCGGAATCAAGAATCCAGGTGGGCCCAGAAGTCATAGCTCGTGCAGTAAGAGCATGACCTTTCCCTGCAGGGGAGGAGGTGGACGGGGGAGCTGAAATGTGATGCTCCTGCATGGCTTCCTCTAAAGCCTCCAAACATTTCCAACACCTGGAAACAGGATGTCCATCCTTTCCACAAAAGCTACAGGTCTCAACTGATTTCTTCTTAGTCTTGGAGGTAGACTCAGTAGACTTCGAAGAAGATTTACCCTTAGAAGGGTTCGCTGGAGGTTTGGAATCATTTTTCTGTGCAGGTTTGGAGGAAGACTCATTGCCTGCGGAATCTTTCTTCAGTTTGCCTTTCTGTTTTGGTTTCCTCTGTGAAGACTGAGCAACCAACGCTTGGCTAGAAGAGCCAGAAGCATCCATCTGTTGGATCTTTGCCTGTTCCCGTGTCAACCGATCACAGAATGTCTCAAAAGAAGGCATGGTGTGCCTAGCACCCAAAGCATCCATGGTGGAGTAGAAAGTGGAAGAAAAGATCTGATACTGTCCTCGCAACTTTGAGAGTATCAAGAAGATACACTCATCATCTGTCTTTGTTTTCCCACATCCCTGCAAAACTGAACGCAGAGACTTGAACTTCATCAAGAAGTCCTCAATGGTGGGAAAGCTGGTAGGTGTTAAAGTAGTCAACTCTGCATCAAGCTGAAGTGCCCTGAACTCATTAACTGTGCCAAACAAATCTGAAAACTTGCCCCAAATGGCCCTAGGAGTGGTCAAACCTTCCAAGTGAAAGAGGAGACTGTCGGAGATGTTCAGTGCAATCAAGCCCATGGCTTCATCCATCTTATTTCTGTGCTGAAGAATCTCAAAGGGACATTGCAGGACAGGTTGGTTCTCATCCAGACATGACCATAAGCCACGTGACATAAGAAGTCTGGTCATGTGTGCTTTCCAGGTATGATAATTATGCGGTGTCAGCCGGGCCACAGAGGGATCCGACATTGAGAGAAGAAGAAGACAGAAGTAGAAGGGTCTTTTCTGAAGTAAATTACAGAAAGGAAAAACACCCCCCCACAATGTATAAAACAAACTCCCGTACAACAAATAACTGAAAGCACAAAGAATGAGGAGAAAACCTGGACTCCAGATGCAGAGAAGGAGGAAAGGAGAAGCCTTGAATTTGATGCTAAAATAGAGAGCTCAAATGGCTGAATCAGCAAACCAAACCAGCATCATTGCGTCCGTCTCGGAAAGACCTTTCCGGCGATATATCATATGTCGATTTTCGAGTCCGTATGAACCCTGTAGGAGCAAAAACGTCCAAGTACCCCCAAATGTAAGCTCTCTGGAAAAAACCAGGGACGGCAAAAAATTTGACGGCCGTATGACCGTCATTGGGCCGTTGCTGACGTCAGCATGACGTCATAACCGTACGGTCGAAATTTTTTTTTTAAAAAAAAACCGCCGGAAAAATAAACCGGCAGATGACGTCAGATGACGTCACCTGCGTCTGCCTCGGGTGGCGGGCCGGTGGCCGGAAAGCGGCTCCACCGGCTGCGGTGGCACCCGGGCGGAGCGGCGGTGGGGCCTGGGCGGAGCGCGGGTGGCGGCCGGGCGGTGGCCGGGCGGTGGCTGGCCGCGGCGGCGCGGTGGGGGCGCGCTGGCGGCGCGCTGCCCGGCAGCCGCTGCGAGTGGCGCGGTGGCGGCGCGTCGTATTTTCTTAAAGAAAACCCTTTTTTTTTGTTTTTCGAGATTTTTTTTCTCGATTTTTGAGCCGTACGGCCCTGGTAGGGCAAATTTTTTTCCCTGTGGTCACGGGGGCCAAACTGAGTCGAGTTTTATATGATTTCGACTCTCCCGGACCTTCTGAACGCAATGGCGGAGTCCGTTTCTGCTCAATCTGCTCCAGAAGATCGTGCCTCCTTCAAAGTGACAGAAAACCCCAGAAACAAGCTGTGGCTGTCGTCTTCGAATCCAGGCTCCAAGAACTTCAACCTCGGTAGCGGCAGGGAGGCTCTGATACCATGTAAGATTAGGTGAAATACTAATCTCCCAAGAACACTTGCATGCATAACCCTGTCACATGGAAGAAGCAAAGCACAGAAGCAAGAAAAATCATGGAGGCCAAAAAGCCAGAGACATCTTATGGACATGCAAAGAGCAATCTCTATTATGATCCAATAAGTGAATTCTCTCAAAAGAATGTACAAAGGGTTCAACCATATAGGTGAACAATAAAACCCTAAAGCTATAAAGCAAAAAAATAAAGCTAGGTTGCACATTATAATTAATAAATATATTAATTATAATGCACCTAAAAGATAGCTTAAGTAAATAGAGTAATAAATGACTTAATTAATTAAACCAAAGTGATTTAATTAATAAGCATAAAGTATGATTACTCTAACACCTAAGTCATCTGAGGAAGAGGAAACATATGAAGAACATGAGTCCATAAAGATTTAGAATCTCATTTCTAACAATATGTGTGAGTATGTGTTTACATGTGCAACATATGAAGATGGAAAAGATTATAAAGAAGAAGGAGAAGTGAATTTAATTTATGAATATTGTTATTCCAATGGAGCACAATATGGTAAATGCCAATCATTTTCTTGGTTTTCTTGCACTCAAGTTCTATGGAAGAGGTATAATTTTAAAGATATCAAAGTGGTGTATGATGATACCATTCCAACTATGTGTGACAATGAAAGTGCTATAAAAATTTCTAAGAATTTGGTGATTCATTCAAAGACCAAACACATTTGTAGCAAATACCACTTTTTGAGAGAGAAGGTTCTAAAACAATAAGTCATATTAGAGTATATTCCTACAAAGGATCAGATTGCAAATATATATTGAAAAGGCACTCTCTAAGGATATTTTTAAACATCTATGGGAGAAGATAACCATTATTTCCCCTCCTAAACTAGATGGATAAAATGGTGCATCTTTCTAGGGGGAGAAGTTCAAGGTATATCTTTTGTCTCTTAGACTAATGTGGTCTACTCCTCCTCCTTCAGAAGAAGAAAATGTGTTAAAAAGAGAAGTAATAAAAGGTTTGATGTACAAACAAAAAGGGAGAGTTAATGAAGAATCATATGAAGGCCATGGCCTTTTCCATTGGTGTCAAAGGTGGAGAGATTGTGAAACAAGAAGTAGATAATGATGAGCATTTCCATCAATGACATAGGGGAAGATTATTAATAGTTGGTTTTATCATTGATGTTGCCTCTTCTTGTTGTGATGTTGTAGTTGTAAAATTGTTGATATGAGTGGTGGATAGTATCATTGATTATTGTGAGGTCAACCCTTTGCTAATAAGATTATGACAATGTGAAAATATAGTTGAAGGAATGATGCATACTATATCTAATGTTGTTTTAGTGTTGGTATGCTGTAAAACATAGAATCTTGTGTTGATAATTGATGGATAATAGTATTCTCTTTTATGGATCATGTTCACCTACTTGATGTCTACACTATGTTGAGGAGATCATACATGTGTGCTTAAAATGTGGATGATAGATGATGTTGTCTAGTTGTGTTGTTGGCTAGATGTAGTAAGATTGGATGTCAACTCTCTTTTTTTCTAAAAATGATTTTTGTTGATGATGAGAGTTAGATCAATAGATAGTGGCAATGCTAATATCATTATTATACAAGGATTAGAAGCATTGAGATAACTATCTTTTAGATGGGGATTTGAAGCATGGGATTAGTATTGATAGATATGTGATGCTATATGTTATTGTAGTATCTCACATATTTCTCTTAGATGAGTAATTTCTATTATAATGGTGTTTTGATCATTGAAGAATGTATTTATAGAGAAGTGCTTTGGTAGATGGATGAAAGAAAGCTCAATATTTGATGGTTTGACCTTTTGATTTGGAACATAGTTTATATTTTCTATGGATGTTACAATCATGTCTTTTTAGGTCCCTATGTTACCACTGATATCTTTGGTGTATGTAGTATATTGTCATTTTGGGTGTCTCTCAATACTGGTCCAAAAAATGCTTCACATTTATCCACATTAGTGTTTCTAGTGTTCTATCTTGGAGATAATGTTAATAATATTTTTTCAATTTCTCGATTTGAATTTTTGGTAGAGAAATGTACACAAGTATGTTTTTGGTGATAAGGTTCATAAATATGTTTTTCCTATCCTTCTAGTTATAGAGAATTATGTGTCAGAATGGTTGTGGCATCTTGGATTGTTAAAAATCATGTGATGTTCTTAGGAATGATGCTGGATGTTCAAGGAATATCTCTATGCAATCCACAAAACAATTTTTGAGTACTTTGGTGTTGCATTATGTGTGGAGTTAGTTTTCAGGATTATTTGTGGCTATCTAGTTGACAGGGTCCTTTGTCTTGCTTAGTTTGTGTTCCTAATTGTATTGGATGATGTGTTGAGTTGGTTTCTAGGTATCACCTTTTTGTGTAAGGATCCACATTGAGTGATTTTACATTGAGGAAATGTCTCTAGGACAACTCATTGTATACTACATGTTAACCTATTCCTAACTTTGGAGGATTTGTTCCAAGCATGTGTAATATTTGAGATCACTTTGGATATTGTGCTATAATATTTTAGGTCCTCTTTATCTTTTGAATAGGACTGCTTTCACCACAATTATGTTTTTGTCACCAACTTGTTCAGATTTCCTTTTGTCTTTTGTTAATATTTAGTGATGATCTGGATGGTATAAATACAAGATCAAATCGATCGCAAAGATTATGGAGTATGTGTTAGATGTTGAAGATACAAGTTTAAGGAAGCGACACTAAAAGGTGGAAGTTGTGGAACTGAATTGATAATGATTGCTTGAGACATTATGTCAAAAACATCTACATTCTAAAAAGATTGTTGGAAATAATACACTTAAGGTTTATTCATTTTAACTCATTTCATATATCATGTGTTAAGATAGCAGATTCTCCTCTATAGGTCCTTCTTTGTATCTTGCTTGAATATAGTGAGTTCTTGTAACAAGTTATTCGTATCTTTCCCTAAAATAATATGTCGTATGAGAAAATATGACAATGAGCCTCTTGTAATACTTTTTATATATTGTGAAATATTCTCATCTTGATTTTTTCCTCACTAGATTTTCCAAATAAGTATGGATATTTTAAAATTAAAACAAAAGTTCTATGGTATCATAGATTATTCTATGATAGAAGCATCTAGTCCCAATCCATAGTGAAGCTTGAGCTAGGGCGTAGCCAGATGGAAGATAACTGCAAAATCGATGGATATGAAAGTCCATAATATGGACCAAACACTAAAATGCACAAAGTCTGTAATGTCCCCTGTTGGGACCTTTCCTAATTTATCTTAAATTTTTCCATTAAGGTTCAGATTGTAATGTCCATGATAGGATTAGTCATTTAGCTTATTAGATTTAGTTATCTTTAACACTCATATCCAATCTTATTACTATTTTAACTTCATGAAGGGAAGCGTAGATGTTATCCAAGGTGCCTGGAGACCAGCCATAATGGGCTCCCTCAAAGTTTACAGGTCCAAGCCCAAACTATTGGGACGCTGACCCCCACCTTATTTTGGGATAGATAGCCATTACTTGGATTGACACAAGCCCCTCCTTGGTAACATTACAACTTCCTTCTTTGAGTCAAATAGTATATAGGATTAAATAAGGTCTCAATATATAATTATAAATACTTCCTTGTATATTTAATCATAGTTTCAGACTTCAACATTTATATGATACATAATTGAATGAATTCAACAGTTTGATCATGTGATGGCATTTATACATGTCTAATTTAGATATGCTAATCCTTAATAGTATATATATATAATCTTGATTATCAATAATGATATATATTGATTGTTATTATAAGAATATATAAATGTATATATCTATATCTCTGAATTTATGATTATTTCTGTATACGTAGGACCATGGATGGGTCCCTCACTCGTAATATAATTTCAGCAATCAGAATTACTGCTTGATTGCTTGCCAACAATACTTATGCTTTATCCTTTTCTTTTTCTTTTTATCAAAGTATCCACTTGTCTCACATATGTATCTTCTTCCTATGTTATCGACTATTGGTGTGTGCACTAATTTAGACATAGAACCAAATCTTATCAATTTATATGATAACTTTTATTGCTTTCGATTATGCCTTAGCTGATAATGATCATATTCGATCTCAGAAGACACTGTTACCGCCAGTCACTCTTCCTTGATTCGTAATGTCTTTCCATTAATAATGTAGTGAGACATTCAACGATGCATCACTAGCAACATAATTTGATAACACTCTATAGTGAATTGAATATCAAAGGGTTTCATTAGTATCAGGTTGAAAGTCATATTTGAAACTTACTGTTTTCCATAATTATCTTCATAAATTCATACATTTCCCTCATTTCCTTTTCCTTCTCCCTGACTCCTCTCATCTATCTCCGTGTCCTCATGTCTTGTTTCAAAGAAATATTAATAAGAGTCTGACCCATCATGACCCTTCTCCACATCATTTATATCCATTGGTTAGTATTTAGTGATTAACATTTGACAAGTCTTATCAACTTGTTATATCTATTGATTAAATATGTTTATCGTTATTCTTCCGATCATAGAGGAATTGACCATAATACTTTGTGGTGTTTGGATCATGCTTTTTAGATCGTTGACACCTACATTGAATGAATAAGGATGGCTTGCTTTTATCGCTGGTTTGTTTTCAATGATTAAATGACCAATACCCATTCCGAGCCATCTCTCAACCCCTATCGCTTATCTCCTCTTGTTATCGTGGACGTCAGCTGGTGCCTACGAATCATTCTATATGGATGTGTTCAATCTGCTATTCGTATTTGTCTAATGAGGATGTCTTTATATAACAGATGTATATCAATATCGGTATGATGGAATTGACGCTCAGCCTATAATGTTTCACTGTGATTATAAATGGTTCAGAGTATATATATATATATATATAGTTGATAGCCTTAGTGCCAAATAATAATGCTTTCTTCCTAAGTCAATGTCTTAGGCGCTTATGATAGTATCATTGATTTATATATATATAATTTGTTGATAGCCTTGGTGCCAAATAATAATAATACTTTCTTCCTAAGTCAATGCCTTAAGCGCTTATGATAGTATCAATGATTTATATAATTAAGATGATTTCTTATTCAATATATATATATATATATATATATATATATATATATATATATATATATATATATATATATATATATATATATATATATATATATATATTTGGTTTAATTATTGATTTATTAATCTATTTATTTATTAACTACCTATTACATATAAGGGATATTACAGTCCTACCCTTCCAAAATTGCTTGTCCTCAAGCAATTACACGTTTCCTCATTATTTAGTAACTTAAGAAAAGGTTTTCTCATATTTTTCATAGATGATCTTGTTTGCATGATAGTATGTCTTACATTTATCTCTCTCAAATGATTCTATTATTCTAGATAAACCATATAGAATCACATCAAAATGATGAATATGTGAAGACACGAAGCAAACACATTAATGCACGAAGACACGAAGCATACACATTGATGCAGGAAGACATGAAGCATACATAAAGTATACACATAATTAACACATCCTTTGGTAATTTAAGTTCAATTATTATTTAAATTAATTTGAATTCTTAAATCCCAAATTGAATGACAAAAAAATGTATTGATTTTCATGAATACAAGTAGGGACAATCATCTATAAATATTTTGTATACAAATAAATGTACCTTCATAGAATTAGGGTTAATCATCAACAATAAGTGAAATAATAACTAAATACAACCACAATTGAGCAACTATTTAACAAAATCAATGATTAATTGAGCATCCTATGGCTCTCTAACTAAGATGTTAATGAGTGAGCTCTCAACAAGCTCTCATTAATGACAGTCCTAGAATGAGAATGATAGAGATAAAACAATGCTAAAGCTAACAATTATCAAGATGAATGCTAAAATTGCTCTTAAATACTTTTCTAAACTCAAATTGCAAGAGGTTTGATGCAATTCTCAGATAGGTGGTTGATGAATTATGAAGGATTTTAGCCTTCCTATTATAGATTTTCCAATGGTAGGGGGTGTAGTTGTGTTTAATCATGATTGAGTTGGGGTTTAAGTCTTTGGTTCCACCCTTTGAAGACAAAGCAAAGTTTGTGTCCTCAAAGCTTGGGACAAGTAGACAAGATGGATGGTTAAGATTCTCTTTTCACTTTGAGTGAATGAGATTCAATTTAGCTTGATCCATGTGAATGCCTTTCCTCAAATCTCATTGGTTAATTGATTTTCCTCTCCTTTTGGTTTGTTGAGAGTAATTGATTTTTATTAATTGATTTATTTTAGCCATGTACCCCTTGAATGGGTTGAATTTAATTTAATCCAAGACTATAAAATTAATTGATTTAACTGTATTTTGATTTGATTTCACTTGATTAAAGTGCTTTCAATTTTGATTTTGATTGAATTAAGACTTGATTTTAATTTTGATTGGCTAATTGTGCATTGTGATTCAATTGATTCAATTATTTCCTTGATTTGCTTTGCTTTGACTTGATTTGCTTTGAATTATCGTTAAATTGTCTTTGTCCATTTTTAGGTGATTACAAATGCCCCTCTTTGAGTTGACGTGCGAAGCATGTCAATTTAAAGAATACTCTGATTTGGCTTGATAATAGGTCCTGATTCATTGATGGTCAATCTTCGATGTTCATTTTTAATGTCTTTCGATGGTTGATTCTCTGATTTTCGATATGAAATTACTATAGATAATGATTGATATGAAACTCTCTTGATTGATGTGGTTCTCTGATGATCATTCTCGATATGATGATTGATTTGCTGATCGGTCCTGATATGATACCTGATTTGATGATTGATATAATGCCCCTTTCGTTTGATTACGAAAATTTTCTGATAAAAGTTTTTGATTTGATTTGATGATCAGTCCATTGATTTTCTGTTGATGTTACTGATGATGTTGATCTGATTATCTGATGGTATGCTCCCTCATAAATGAAACATATTGTTGTTTTCGATGGATAGTTTTAAATGATTGATTGATATGTTTTCATTTCTGAAAAATACTTTATGATATGCCACACTTCTCAATTTGCCCCTGTTAATGCAATAGATTCATATAGGTCAAAGTCAATTTTTACCTCAAAATTAGGTCAAATTAGCTTAAATAGGTTGTAAAACCTTGATTTACTATTCATTTTCACTTTTGACTTTTGAGATTTTGCTCTGGTTCTGCTTGGATTTTCGAGATGGTTGTGCCTATTCGAGAGCATCGATTCAAGCGGTGTCAGAGATATGTGAGGCTACCTAACTAAGGACCTCTGGTAAGTACTTTTTGAACCTTGGTATTGCATTTATTGCTCATTAATTAGCATTTATTGCATTTTCCAATTTTATCAGTACTTTGAAATAGTTAAGTCACGCTTATGAAAATTTCAATGTCACCTAACACTGTTAAGTGTCGCTTCTGCAGTTTTTATTGTCGCTCATGAGTATTTCAATGTTGCTTATCAAATTTTTGTTGTCACCTAAGGTTAAATGGTTCATGCATAGACTTAGGTTTTAAAAACCAGATTTCTTAAGTTTTTAAACCTATGAAACCCAAGCGATTCAATGTCGCCTAGGAAGGTTTTAGTGTCGCTTAAGTCAATTCAGTGTCGCTTGTGAAAAATTTGTCGCCTGACAAGAATTTTGTGTCGCTTAAGGAAATGTCACCTATGATGAATAAAATCACGCTTGCAGCATTTTTCTCAGAATTTTCACTTGTACTTGACTGTTTCTATTTATAATTTTCTATTTTTGAAATATTTAGTATGTCAAGATGACTGATTGGAATGATATGATTAAGTCAGTTACGTTTGAACTAAACAATCGATTAGGAGATCCATATAGTAATACCAATGAAGTTGATTTGTCAATCTGTTATGATAGGGTGATGGTCTAATATTTTACTCTAAGATCTAGAGAGATAAAACAAATATTTTCCTTCCTCAAGATATAGAGTTAGGAGTTTTGATGCGCTCATGATGAGCAAATGAATTTTAGAATAACTTGATCAACTTTAGATGTTCCTTGATATAATATGCTGATATGATTCTTTTATTCTTTGCCAAATAGGCTGACTTCCCTGTATTATATATCTGATGAGTTCCATCATGGGTTATTAACCTTGGGCAGACACTTGTTGCGACTGAGTATTGTGTTATAGAGCTTTATGGTTTGAGCTTCCTTCTCGATCTTCCCTGATTCCAGTTGAACCGTGGGTTATTGACAGCTGTGGCGGAGCGTTGGCACTCTGACCACAATACTTTCCATCTTCCTCATGGTGAGATGACGATCACACCTGAGGACGTGTATCATTTGCTACGGATTCCCTATCGAGGAGAGATTATTTATTATGATTCTATGTATGATTCTACTGTCTACCGACGAGTGTTTGGGGACAATTTGATTGATGATGATATGATCACATGGCCATAGTTTGCTTCTTTCCCCACACTACCTGCAGTTCTTGGCGCATTGATTGGTGGTCTACTTCTTCCTGACCGACGAGGTCACAGTTTCTCCGTTGGTTGGGGTAGGATTTTAGAGGATTTACTAGCACAGCCTCAAAGTTTTGATTGGGGTTCTTGTGTACTAGCTTAGTTATATCAAGGTCTTCATGAGGTGGTGTACAGAGAGAGTTCTTCCTTATCTGCCGGTGCTATTATTCTTCAGTTATGGATTTGGGAGCATCTTCCTATTACCAGGCCTATTTCTGATAGGAGAAGACCACGTGGATATCCTTATGCTTTTCTATATACTGGTATGGTGATTCAGCATCATTTAGGTCATCTAGATTATTGGAGATGTCAGATAGATGATCTTGATCAGGTTACATGGTGTCCCTACCTTGATTGTGATCTATGGCGGGAGGATGATGATGAGTTTCCATATATGTTTAGTCCTCGTTGGATGATTGGCCAATCTAATACTATTATTGAGTGGTTTTGTTTTGGTCAAGTTTCCAAACAGTATGGTAGGATACAGGATATGCCTTTGGGAAATGCATTATATGTAGGAGTTCAGGCCGAGAGATCTTTATGGGGCCCTTGTATTGATTATTAGTTTGCCTTGGCTCAGATTGCTGGTTTGCCTTTTTGTAGATGGGAGATGTTGACAGGTATGTCTGATGCAGGGATGTCCCATGAGTATCAAGACTGGTGGTCTTGAAACAAGTTTATTCATTTCACAGATCCATCAGAGCCTATTCCAGATCAACATGGTGGTGGTAGTGGTGATGATGGGCATGGTGGTGGTAGACATTGGAGGCATAGAGGATGTAGAGGATGGGTGAGGGATGGACATGGTTGAGATAGAGCTAGAGATAGGCAAATTGATGTAGTCCAGATAGTTTATCCTAGAGCAGCAGTTAGATAGGATAGAGTTCATCGACAACAACGAGCTTAGAGATAGGCTCATGTTGAGGCTGCTAGGCAGGTTCCTGGGGGTTTAGATCCTTTGGTGCAGTTACAGAGAGTTGCCCTGGCACAATAGGATGATGATGCTCAGTAGGTTTAGGGTCAGTAGGTTCCAACACAATAGATTTTGCAGCCAGTTCATCAGCCACAGGATCATGGGCAAGATCCACAGGATGCTCCCACTATTGGTTCTTTAGCCCGGGATATGCAGTCTATGAGGATAGAGATGTCTATTGTTGTGGGGCGTTTAGATCAGGTTGCTATCTTGATGCAGTAGTTTCTTTCAGCCATGATTTTTCAGAGACCTAGCAGAGCAAGCACTTCTTAGGCTCCTCCTCCACAAGATGATAGAGATCCAGGTGGTTCTAGTGCTATGGGATCGTGATTGATTGATGATAGATTCATTTATCATTGATGTCTTCTGTTGCACATTTCCTATTTTTTGATTGATGAGAACCTTTGATGTACCACTTTCATGATATTGTATCTAGATATACTTTGATGTACTGGATCCTTTGAGAAACATTCCTTTGATGATATATGATGATCTATTGCTTCGTCTCTATTGATGAGTTAATTTATGAGATTATCTTTATATGCAGCTATATGATGTTTATGATGCATTTACTTTTATGCAATGGATGCAATGTATCTTATTTTTATGATATAGATATATGGATGCATTGATGTATGGATATTATGAGATTTTTTCTATTTTTCAATGTATGGATGCAAATTGTTTTATGATCATATGGATATGGATGATCCTATGTTTTTGTATTTTCAAATGTATGCAATTCTATCCGTAACTATATGCATGCAAATGATGTATGAGTAATGATTCTCTTTTATGTTTTCTATCTATTTATGTATAATGACTAATGATTAATGTTATGCATGAATGCAAAAGATAATCTCATTTTCGTTGTTTTGAATCTAGAATCATGATGTTTGAATTGAACCCTCCCCATTTCATTTTGCCCCTTACAATTTAAGCTAAGAAAGGCAAAACAAATATATACCATGAACTTAATTTAACATGTATGTAGCTAACTGTCATTTTTCAAGATTTAGAGCTTATAATCATCATTGAGCATTTTTGGATCCCATTTTTGAGTACAATCATCACTAGTTCAACTATGATGATATGAATACTTTTACCTTTTTCCTTGCTTTCCCATTGGTCTCTTTGGTATGACTATCATTGATTGAAGCCAATCATGAGAGTGCGAATATCGATTTTGTCAGATTCTATGTTGCAAGTGGATGTTGGTATTATGATATTGAAGATCAAAATAGACAAGGTATCCATTTGTGTAAACAAGCAGAAATCTCCTTTTTATCCTATGTACAAGTCCTCGATGATTCTTTGATGATCACGTCCTTAGACAAATAATACATGATTTAAAACTTTGATTTTAAGACAGTCATTCAGAAATCAAGAAAATATCATCCTTTCATCATAGCTTGTCTAGTCTAAAACTTTCATCAATTCGCTAGAAAAGAATGATTTCATCAATTGAGTCAACACTTAGAAATTTTTTTTGCCATCTTTTTCAAATCCATAGTTCAAGTGTAGTTCCATCCATTTCATACTTTTAATCCTGATAAAGGGTAAGGTCATTTAAGTTCTTGGATCAAATTTTCATTTTAGGCTCACATTGGATTGGGATGTAGATTTGGTTAAGTGTTCCTCTTTTGAGTGTGATGAATTGATTCTTTGATTGAATACAGCTTGTTGATGAATCCTTGCTCCTTGAGAGTAGATTTCCCCTAGTTTGATATTGATTTTGTTTATGGGACTTAGGACAATTTTTTGATCAGATGACCAAAATCTTAAGGTACTTGCAAATGCAACTGTGGGGTTTTATTATGCAATATATACAAATGCTGGCGAATGCAATATTAACAAGGTGACCTTCTAAGTATGCAACTGACTTGGACTTTCAATGGTGCCTTTTTACTAGGTTTTCACCGATTGAATGGATCAAGCTCTTTTTTCTATTTTTAAAGCTTTTCTCTTTTTTTTTGCTACCAAGGTGCCTATTTGCTAGGTTTTCACCAAGGCACTTTTCTTCTTTTTTGATTTTTTTGTATTTTTCTTTTTTTCAATTTTTTTTCTCATATTATCAAGGTGCCTATTTGCTAGGTTTTCACCAAGGCACTTTTCTTCTTTTTTGATTTTTTTGTATTTTTCTTTTTTTCAATTTTTTTTCTCATATTATCAAGGTGCCTATTTGCTAGGTTTTCACCAAGACAACATCTTTTTGAGGATCATATTTGAATGTTTTTCCTTTCTTCATGCTCAATTTTCCACTGTTTTTGATCTTTTGTGCTTTTTCAAATGTTTTTCATATTTTAAGCTTTTCCAATGTTTTTGGTATTTTAAAGATCTCTTTTTGAGTTATGTACAATAAATATGATGCTCTTCATCTGATACTCTTTATACTCTTTCATCTACCTTAGGTATAGAACCTCTTGAGATGTATGCTATTTATGGGTTCTTGTAGCTCTTCACCATCATAATTTGATAGCTTATATGTGCCGGTCCCAAAATCTTCAACAATGAGAAATGCTCCTAACCAGTTTGCTTCCCACTTTCCTTTTTTCTCTCTTTCTGCTTGGTTCTTGGGATTTTCATGCAACACTAGGTCGCCTATTTGGAATGTCCTTGGCTTGATGTGTTTATTGTAAGATCTTGACATTCTATTCTGGTACACCTTTAAGTGATCAAAGGCTTCTTTCTATTTTTCATCCAAGAGTTCTAGTTCTTGTAGCCTAGCAACCCTATAGTCTTCCTCATTTATCAATCCATGCATAGATATCCTTAAGGATGGAAGTTCTACCTCCAAAGGAAAAATTGCTTCGGTTCCAAAGACTAAGGAGAAGGGTGTAGCCCCTGTTGGCATCCTTATGCTTGTCCTATAAGCCCACAAGGTCGAGTTTATCTTGATATGCCAATCTCTACCAGAATTATCCACCGTTCTCTTCAAGATTTTCAATATTTTTTTGTTTGTTGCTTCGGCTTGTCCATTACCTTGAGGGTAATAGATTGAAGATGAATGATGTATCATGTGAAATTTGGTGCACAATTCCGTTATGTCCTTGTTCTTGAAATGCCTTGCATTATCCGTTATGATGGCATGAGGTACGCCATATCTACAAATTATATGATTTAGGATAAACAAGGATATTTGTTTGCCTGTTGAAGTTGATAGGGGTACAGCTTCCACCCACTTAGTAAAGTATTCTATGGCCGTTATGATGAATTTATGCCCATTCTAAGATGGTGGATGAATCATTCCTATTATAATATCTAAACCCCGCTGATAGAATGGCCAAGGTGTTGTCATTGGATGAAGTTCTTGCACTGGCGCATGTATCAAATTTCCATGGAATTGACACTTCTTAAAATTTTTTGCAAAGTTACAAGAATCTTTTTCCATGGTAGGCCAAAAATATCCTATCCTAAGAAGTTTCTTAGCTAAAGATAATCCATTTGCGTGTGATCCACAAATTCCTTCATGAATTTCTCGTAAGGCTAAGTTTGATTCTTCCTCTTCTAAACACCTAAGGAGCATTCCGTCAAGACTTTTCTGATATAATGTTTCAGCAATTATAGTGTATTTGGCGGCTTATCTAATGAAACTTTTCTTTTGGTTTCTAGTTTGATTGATAGGAAGGGTTTGGTCTTTCAAATAGGTGTAAATGGGTCCATACCAATGTGAGTCGGTTGTAGTAAGTAGGAAAATGGTATAAGGATGGGTTGGGTCATATGCGGGTTGAATCACTTCTTCTACCAAGAACTCATATCTATCACTCTGATCAGGCATCTGCAAAAGTGATGCTAAGGTTGCCATGGCGTCTGCTGCTTTGTTCTTTTCTCTTGACACTTGTTCAAAGGTGATGATTATAAAATACTTCTTGAGATTATCCACCATGGTTTTGTAAGGTACTAATTTGTCATCTTTTTTCTGATATTCTTCATTGACTTGATTTATGACTAATTGTGAATCTCCATATACCTTTAATTCTGTCACTTTCTATTCTAATGCCAACTTGATTCCAATAACCAAGGCTTCATATTCTGCTATATTGTTTGTACATGGAAATAGCAATTGGTATGACTTAGGGATAGTGGAGCCTTGAGGTGTGATTAGAAGTATGCTTTCTCCTAACCCATGGTGAGTGTAGGAACCATCAAAATAAAGCTACCATGTTTTTGCCTCAACATTCACAATCTCTGCATCTGGGAATTCAACTTGTATAGGATGATCATCCTGAAGTGGCACCTCTGCTAATTGGTCTACAATGACTTGTCCTTTAATTACTTTTTTGTCAACATATTCTATATCAAATTCACTTAGGATCATCACCCACTTTTCTAATCTTCCATTTAATGCTGTTTTGCTTAGTAGATACTTCAAAGGGTCAATTTTGGCAATGAGCCTTATCTTGTGGGCTAGCATATAATGGCATAATTTTTGGGAAGCGAAAAATACAGCCAAGCATGCCCTTTCCATGAAGGTATAGTTCAACTCATATTTGACTAAGGTTCTACTAATGTAGTAGATTGCTTTCTCTTTTCCATTTTCATCCTCTTGTGCTAGAAGTGCCCCTAATGAATTCTCTATTGCTGAAATGTATAAGATTAAGGGCTTGCCTTTGATAGGTGGCATCAATATTGGTGGATTCATGAGGTATTTATTTAGTATATTGAAAGCCTCTTCACATTTTTCATCCCACTTGAAGATTGTATCTTTATGCAAGAGTTGGATGAAATTATGGCCTTTTTCTGCCAATTGAGAGATGAATCTCCTAATGGATTGTATCCTTCCTTGTAAAGATCTCATTTGACTAATGGTTTTAGGTGCTTCCATTTCCATTATGACCTTCACTTTAGCGAGATCAACCTCTATCCCTTTGGCAGATACAATGTAACCTAGAAGTTTACCAGATTGAACTCCAAAAGCATATTTCTTAGGATTAAGCCTTACTTTGAACTCCTCTAACCTTTCAAAATTTTTTTCCAAGATAGGTAGATGTTCTTTTCTTGAATGTGACTTAGCTAGTATGTCATCCACATAATCTTCCATAAACTTATGCATCATATCATGAAATATTGTAGTCATTGCTCTTCGATAGGTTGCTCTTGCATTTTTCAAGCCAAAAGGCATGACATTCCAACAAAATGTACCCCATGCACATGTAAAGGTAGTTTTATCTTGGTCTTCGGGTGCTATCTTGATCTGATTATAGCCACTAAATCCATCCATGAGTGAAAACATGGAGTGTCCCACTGTTAGGTCTACAATGGCATCAATGCTCGGAAGTGGGAAATCATCTTTAGGACATGCCAAGTTTAAGTCCCTAAAATCTGTGCATATTCTAATGGACTTATCCACTTTTGACACCGGCACCATGTTGGAGATCCATTGTGCATAATCAATGGCTCTTATAAACCCCACCTTTAATAGCTTCGCTAATTCCACTTTGACAAGTAAGGCTATATGAGGGTGCATTTTCCTTGGTTTTTGCTTGACCGGTTTGGCTCCTTCCTTTATATTGAGATGATGCATTATAAAATTTGGGTCTAACCCCAGCATATCATCATAAGACCATGAAAATTTAACTTTCTTTTCCTTAAAGAACTTAATGAACTCCGTTCTTTCTTCACTTGATATGGATGATGCTAAGTGGATGATCTTTGGCTCTATTTCTGATCCAATGTTTATCTTTTCTGTTGGCTTGATTAGAATTGGAGACCTTTCTTCATAGTGATCTTGT
Organism: Chamaecyparis obtusa; assembly: GCA_027943335.1. Classification (NCBI taxonomy): domain Eukaryota; kingdom Viridiplantae; phylum Streptophyta; class Pinopsida; order Cupressales; family Cupressaceae; genus Chamaecyparis; species Chamaecyparis obtusa. Next base: position 2,836,795 of record BSBK01003191.1, read on the forward strand.
AGAACATCCAAACTCCCTTCTATAGGTGCCTCAGTTGGGTTTTCACCTTTAGAAACATCCTTTATTTATTTTTTTCTTTCTTTTGGATCTAATGTTGCCACAAAGTGGTTTTTAACATTTGATTCTTTTCCTTTTCCTTTTCCTTTTCCTTTTCCTTTTCCTTTTCCTTTTCCTTTTCCTTTTCCTTTTCTATTTTTTTTTTTTTTCATTTTTTCTTAGATTAAGAGTTTGGATGCTCCCTTTGATAATTTATTCTTGATAATCCTTGGTAAAAGAAGGTTCAACCGCCTTGAGGTATTGGGACAACGTGTTGTCATTCAAGAAAGTTGGCAAGGTATCGGGTTCAATGGTATCCCATTCAATTAGGTCTGGCTGAATGAGAGTTAAAGGGTCAACACTTGGGTTTGTCTCAATTGGGTTTAAAGTGTATATCTCATTGTTGGAGGGTTCATACATTGTATCTTGAAGATCTTGAACATGGGCTTCCTCTAAATGCTCTAAAGAAGAAGGATCAAAATCCTCCTCACTAGACTCCACTATGGTTTCTGTTGGATAAAACTTGTGGGGATTAAACCTAGCATTTGGTTCTTCCATAGTAGGTCTCCATGAAGGAACATATGGCTCACCTACCCATTGATTTATTTTGATTTCTATGCTTGGCACATTATTTGGATCCTCTTGACTAGAACTAAATGCTTGATTTGAAGTTGATTATGTCATTAGTCCTTTATTTTTGGTAGAAGCATAGGTATGAATGACATCAATACCCTTGTCTTGGCATGAATCATCTAATAGGGTCTCCCATTCCCATTCATTAGAATCCTCATCACTATGAAATTCTAATTGTAGTATTTGATCGTATACTTTGGGATAATGTTTTTGTGTATATCCTTCTTCAAGATATCCTAAACCTGTTTTCTCCTTGGAATCTCGCCATGTGGATTCTAGGGGTTCAATTAGCCCTTCATTTCTTGTGCCTAAAGGTCCTTGACCTTTGTACCCCATCTTTTTCGTGATTGCAAAACCTTTACCATATTGATGAGTAGGGATGGTTATATTTTGAATGTGCTTGACGTGAGCACTTGATTCTTCATCCTTGTATAACCAATTCAGAATTTCATTATCCTCTTCACTCATGGTGGATGATGTACTTGCCCTTACAAAGTTTTCATTATATTTATGAGGTAGACTTGGAGGTTTTCCAAAGGACTTTGGTGATAAGGGTAGGTCCATCATGGATAAGGAGTATTCACCCACTCCTTGTTGTTTAATTTTGCATTGTTTATCAAAGTTTTTCATCATTTTATCCATCTTTTGATGATGGGATTCTTTAGTATATCTTTGGACAGCTTTAATAGAGTCTTCTTTTGCTTCTTCCATAATATCATCCTCATTAATCTTCTCTTTTCCTTTAGTCGATGTAGTTTGGTTAATGAGTTTTGGAGTTTCTTTAACAACAATTTCTTCTTCCATCTTTTCTTTTCCTTTTAGCGAAGGGATGTCTTTAGAACTTTGGCCTTGTTCCATTTGATTGGGTATAGACCCTTTAGCATTGTGTGGAACCAATGAGTCATTTATAGGTTTGACGTTATTACAATATTGGAAGGGATTGAGGTCTCCACTTACCATTATTTCTTGCCCTTGTATGGGAATTTTAGGCATCGATGGTAAGTTGAAGGAACAGCTTGCATTTCATGGATCCATGGCCTTCCTAACAAAATATTATAAGTCAATTTTAGGTCCAATACTTGGCATATGGTCTCTTTTTGTATAGGACCAACTCTTATGGGCAAAACTATCACTCCTCTTGACGCTCTTTCTTCATCATCATAGGCTTTTATGGTTATCTTTTTCTTTGGGTCAATAGCCTCCTTAGAAAATCCTAAGGCTTTTACCAAGCTAAGGGTACAAATATTTAGGCCAGCACCTCCATCTATAAGGACTCTTTTCACCCTATGCTTGTGGATCAACACTTCTATGTGTAAGGGCAGATTTTGGGGATGATTAAGAGACATATCATCTTGTTCGGAGAGTGATAGGCAATGAGGTTCAATTAAATGCCCCACCATGTTTTGGAACTTGTCTACCTCCAAATTTAGAGGCACATTTGTTTCAAACAAGGCTTTTTCCAAGATATCCTTATGGATTGGTGAGAGTTTGAGCAGCTCAAGAATAGAGATTTGAGTGGGATTTCTTTGCAATTGGTCAACCAAGTTGTATTATTTTGATGATGATGTGGAAGCTTGGTTTGATATCACCACTTTTGGAGCATTATTAGGTATAACAATTTTCAATGCTTGCCCCCTAGTGACCACATTTGCTGATGCTTCTCTTGATTTTCCTTTTATTATAAAAACATTTACGCTTTGATCTTCTTCACTTATGGTATTTATTGTGTTGTCATAAGTATGGGCAAAATTCACTTTATCATTACCCTTTTTATGGTTTTGATTTGTATTGGATGACTCCCCTTTTTCATGATTCAAAAAGGGGTTCTTGTAGGCCGTGTGATCCCCATTGTTTTGAGGTCCTTCAATTTGGATGATGTCATTATTAATTAAATCTTGCACTAAGTGCTTCAATTTCATGCACTTGTTGGTTGGATGACCTCTTTTTCGATGGTATTCACAATGATGAGATGCATTCCACCAATGAGGTTTAACTTCAGGTTCATAATTTGATATGTCAGGTAACGTGATAACTTGATAGGCCAACAAGGTTCTTAGTACATTCTCCAAAGGTTCACCCAAGGGGGTGAATTTCATTTTATTATAGTTGGAGTTTGATTTTGACTTATCCCAAGTCTTATTGTTGGAAGTGTTAGAATTGTTGCTATTATAATTATTGGGATTGTATGGAGCTTTATTTGCTTGATTAACATTGTTTGAAGAATTCGCTCCATAGGGTAGAATAAAAGGGGTAGACTTCAAGTTGTGTGACTCCACAACCCCATCATTCACAAGATTTTTATTATTATTTTTATTCCATGATTTCAATTTATCATTGTGATTGTTGGACCCTTGATTAAAATATTTAGGAACATAATTATTGTTATTGCTGCTGTTATTGTTGTTGTTGGATTTATTGTCTTTAAATAATTTAATCTCACCTTTTTTGACCAAAACATCTTCAATCTTAACTCCATTTTCAATAAGTTTTTCAAATGTTGGAGGACATTGAAGTTGTAATTGATAGTTCATTTTAGCGGTCAAGTTATTGGTGAAGATCTCCATCTTCTCTTTCTCTGGGATACTTCATGGGTACCTTGTGAAAACGGTCCTCCACCTTTTTAGGAATCCTAAGAAGGACTCCCCATCTTTTTGTTTGATATTGCATAACTTAAGCATCGTGATCTCATGCTCAATGTTGTAAGAGTAATGGGTTATGAACTTGGAGGCTAACTCCTCAAAAGACTTTATTTCGGGAGTTAGTTTTGAAAACCACTCCATTACGGGACCTCCTAAGCTTCTAGGAAAGAGTCTCATTAGATAAGTATCATTGTGCATGAACTCTATGCTTAGGGTGCAAAATTCCCTTAAATGGTCTTGTGGGTCTATTTTACCCATGTATTTATCGTATTTGGGAAAGATAGTATTAAAAGGAAAAGATACCATTGCTAAGCTTTTTTCGAAAGGGAAAGGACACAAAGCTTCTATGGAAAAGGCCTTAGGTTCAACTTCCTTCTTCATGGTATCGATTTGTTCTTGAAAGGTCTTAATCTGCCTAGTCATGATGTTCATAGGATCATCTTGGTGTTGGTCTTTCCTAAGTTAGTCAATATCAAAGTCATAGGGCAGCTTTACCCCCTTTTATGCCAAGCTTAGGAAGAAGTTCTCCCTATCTTTGTCTATTAATTTTTCCATCACCTCTAGGAAATCATTATCTTGGGTAGCTTTCTCAACCCTTTCCTCAAGTGTTTCTTTAGGATTATAGTTGGCATTATTGATATTGTGATAGGCTAAATTCATATCACCCATCTCTTCAATTCTTGGTTCAAATAAGTTTGTGAAAGATTCTTCTTGTTGCTAAGCTTGATTTGGCATTACTTTGTTATAAGGAGCAAGAAGGTTTGAACACAATCCAAGGTGCTTAGATACCACTTCATAGATTCCCTCAAAGTTTACAGATCCAAGCCCTTAAGCCTTTCTTGGTATGATGCCCTCAAGGCGCTCAAGGTCGCTAATCCCCACCCTATTTTAGGAACTATCCTTTTTGGATTTAGACCACCATTCCTTGAATTGCTTCATCCTTACTTCTTAATTAATAAGCTAATATGAAGATCTTAGCCATGCTTTTATGTATTTGAATATAGATTCATCACTTATTTAATCATGTTTTTAGGCTTCAACATTACCTGTATATAACAGTCTGATCCCTTTTATTGACTAAAATGATTCATTAATTTGTATTTACCCTATAGGATGGAAGGATCATAGCTCTGATACCACTTGTAATGTCCCCTATTGGGACCTTTCCTAATTTATCCTAAATTTTTCCATTAAGGTTCATATTGTAATGTCTTGTTAGGAATAACAGTCCACAATACGACTGAGAGGGGGGGTGAATCAATTGTATGACAGAATATTAAACTTTAAACTTTAAGCTCATCAATATTAGATCCAATGAACACAATGAATTCCAACTCAACAACACAATATTTTGGTTATGGGGAAACCCTGTTAAAGGTAAAAACCCTGGTGGGAATTAGCACCCACTAATAATGTATTGAGAGTATAGTAATCCTTGTTAGAAGATATAGCCCTATTAGGAGCTTATTGAAACATTATAGTACATAGTCCTTGTTAGAGGAAAGACCCTGTTAGGAGTCAAGAACAAAAGAGGGCTCACCGCCCAAGTCTCACTGCCCAAAGAAGGTTAAATCCACCTTCTGAACTCACTAGTTTGCAACAAGTGTATATGAAGAAATACATAATCTTTGAACTATTTTCCAGCAATTGTCTTTGCTTGATCAGTTCCAATGAAGTCCACCAATGATCCTCTACTCTTCATACAATAGACACAAGTTCGCAATCTCCTTACTTCACATATATCACATCCATGTCTTTTCCAAAGAAAAGACCTTACATTTATGCCTTGTTACATTTTTCCAAGATCAGGTCAGCCCATAAGGCTTTCCTATTTACAAAAAATTACATAAGCCCTTGCTAAGATACACATGGTATCTCAAACAAGGTTACAATGATTATATTACAATAATAAAGGACCAACATCCTTGAATTATGCTTTCCAAAAAATACACACGCTTCATTCCTTGAGTCGGCTTCAGAATAAGCCATCGCCAGAGCACACACCATAGATGATTTCACCCATCACTCTATACCTTGCGCTAACCAATGAACATCCATCAGTACCTCTTCCATCATCCTTCAAGATCGCATACCTTGAATCCAATCCCTTTGAAATTTATACCAAAAATTTTGAGACTAATTCTGTCAATTCTCATTGTCACAGTCCAGTGACCAGTCTTTACCAAAATAGTTGTATCTTCCTTAATGCAACCATTACTGATGTGATCTCAGATATAAGATCACAACATCCATCTAAACTATCATTTGACTTTGCAACATCTAAAACATCTGTACACCGACCGTACACTATGATTACTAGTCTGGTTCCTTCATAAAAGCATATGTTGACATCAGTGACAAAACACAAATGACAATGGTATGAGTGCCTATTCAGTGACGTAGTGATTAAACATATTAAATGTCTCAATCACCACCCATGCATTAGCAATATCCAACAATATCCCCCTTTGGCATTGATCTCAACATATGGGAAAATCTTAGCCCAAAGTTGTATCAACCCAAAGGTTCTTCAATTGAACCTTCTCCCAAATCAATGAGGATTTTCTCATAGCAACACTCCCCCTTTGACAATAATGAAAAAGGATTCCATGGGGCTTCAACTATTTTCACATATAAACTTTCTCCTATGATCACTCCCCTTGAGGAGTAGATCCCTACATCCAGTCCAGAAAAAAAGATAAGGCTCTGAATACTTTTGGACTGATGCATCTGTGCATCATTTAGTTCTGACTAGGAGGGGCCTGAACCCCTAGCATACCTCTGAGATATTCAAAGGTATCTTTCAGTAGTGGCTTTGTGAAGATGTCTGAAATCTACTCTTTTGTACTGATGTATTCTAGTTTGATTTCTTTTTGTGCCACCTTGTCTCTCAAGAAGTGATACTTGATCAAAATATGTTTAGTTTTGGAATGCATCACTAGATTCTTTGACATGTTTATTGTACTAGTGTTGTCACAATGAATAACTAGAGGCTCATCAAAAGTTATTTAAATGTATATCAATATTTGTTTCATCCAAATAATCTATGTGCAATTTATAGCAGCAACAACATACTTTGATTCAGTAGTGGATTGTGCTATACAATCTTGTTTCTTGCTTAGCCAAGAAACCAACTTTTTCCCAAGGAAAAATGCACCACCACTGGTAATTTTTCTATCATCAATATTTCCTGCCCAATCAACATCAGTATAAGCATGAAGTTCAAAACTATCATTCCTATCATACCATAAGCCATAGTCTATGGTTCCTCTAAGATAACTTAGTATCCTTTTCACAATAGCAAGATCTGTCTCTTTAGGTTCTGCCTAATACCTAGCCACAATTCTGACAACATTAGCAATATTTGGTCTGGTATGAGTTAGATATTGTATCCCTCCAACCATTGACCTATATAAAGTTTGAAAAATACATTTTGATTCATCATCAATTGTTAGCTTGTTTTCGGTTACCACAGGTGTTCCTACTAGTTTACAATCTTCCATTCCAAATTTCTTGAGAAATTCTTTGAGACATTTGGTTTGAGAAATGAAAATACCATTCTCATTCTGAGTTATTTGTAGTCCAAGAAAGAATTTCATTTCACCTATCATGGACATCTCAAATTCACTTTCCATCTCTTTAGCAAACTTCTTACATAGATCATCATTACCTCCAAAGATAATTTCATCCACAAACACTTCTACTATCAGGATTCCATCTTCAGTAGTTCTCAAATACAAATTACTGTCCGCATTACCTTTTTTGAATCCAAGTCCAAGTAGATAATTATCCAACCTTGAATACCAAGCCCTAGGAGCTTGCTTCAACCCATACAGGACTTTCTTCAATTTGTACACCATGTCTTTGTCTTCGTATAGAGGAAATCCATCTGGTTGTTCTATGTATACTTCTTCTTCAAGATCTCCATTCAAAAATGTAGATTTAACATCTGGGTATGTGCAAGATCATGAGGGGCCAAAAAGTGGCGATGTGAAAAACATTCACTTTTCACTCATCCAAAAGTCCATGAAAGTGCTTGTTGACTTTTTAGTAGGCCTAGGTGTCAGTACACCTGGGAAAACCTACCACCAAAGCATAGGCCTAATCGGGTACCTGATAACTGTGGCATAAATCCAAAACCCGTAAGCCCTTTTCCTCATTTCCTTGCACGATTTTCTTAAGTTCTTCTGCAATTTTTAGATACCCGATATATTTTTGGATACCTGATATTAGAAACAACAAATTCAACTCCAAGCATATTCGGTAAGTATTTATTTATATGATTTTTATTAATTTATTTCATTTTCATGCTAAATGTAACATTTTTTTTAAAAATAGGATTTTGTATTTATATTTGTAATAATATATGAAATTAGATTGAAATTTAGATTTTTTTAAATTTAATCAGGCATGGCTGAAAACAATGAAGAAAATAACCCTCCCACACCAAATAACGATCCCCAAAATAATCCCCTGCTTCAAAACCCTCGATCTTTACAAGATTTGATACAAGAAAATTTGAACACAATATGGGGTTTCCAAAACACGTATCAAAATATACCTACATTAGGTCCCATGCTTGCCACACTAAATACAATTGTTGGAAACATTGACACACTTACGCAGCAACATAATGTTGCTCTTCATTGGCGTGATGATATGCATGCCCAATTTGATGACGGGCTTGACCATGATGGGATTGCGGCCCTTAATATAAGTAAGGAAGATATAGCTGCCCTTTTTGTCGATCCTAAAATTGGAATACCAGTTGACCCAAAAAATCCTAAATTATCAATAAAATGGTGCACAAATGAAGCAATGCGCACAAACTTTTGGGATCGCTGGTGGATGGTTTTTGATAAACCACCCCATAGAAATTTGGAGGTCCCATTTTATTTCCTTAAAAAATTGCATACTGAGTTTGTGCTTGGTCACCATGTTGATTATTGGAGTATGAGGCCCAACATGGGCTTTGGCAGAGGAGCTCCTCAGACTAGGCCATCTTCCCAGCCCCGAAAGGCCACTACCTTTGTCCCCCCCACTGATGTCGCACCCCCTCCTCCAGTGCAGCATCCTGATATCATTGCAGAGGCTGCCTCATAGACTATTAGGACCATTCATTTAATAAGTGATTAGTTGATCACTCAGACCAGGTCAGTGTTGCCTCCTTTGGATGCTGCTGGCACATCGACAGCTCGTCGGAGTTCACATGTATGTGAGCCCCATATGTGCATTACGTGCAGGCATATGTGCCTCAGACCGCTTATTGATTCTAATATATATCAGTTTCATTATATTGATGAGGGGGATACAGGAGATGCAGCTACAGAGGCTGCAACACCTCATGGAGCATCTACATCTCATGAGAGTGATCAGGAGGTGCAGGCAGAGCCATTGACTCCTGTTGATACGGTAAGAGTAAACATTATAAATAAATTTTGTCACATGACTTATTTAATTTAAAAATAATTTATTTATTTAGATTAGTTTTAATGATTTCATGTACTTATGTATATATATTTTTTCCATTTATGTTCAGTCGATGACACAGGAGGAGGTGAGACAGGTGGATGAGTCCACACTTTTGGCCATTTCATTTGGCCTTGATGACTATACGGTATATTATAAATTATGTACCCATTAGTTTTTTTTTTATATCATTTGGTGTACATACTTAAATCTCTATCAATTAGAGCAATAAAATTCATACATTTACTAATATATATTGTCATCTTGTTGTGTTCTTGCAGGATACAGTTGATGTCAGTGGGGGGCATGAGAAGGTTCCTTCATCAGGTGTCGACAAAGGAAAGGTAGTTAATTGTTTAAGATTAATTATGCATGCATATGTATGCCACTTGTGTGTAGTAATAAATATTTTACTTGCACTTTATTGTATAGGGTGTGGCTATCGATGATGTCCCGACACCGGTTCGATAGCGTAGGGTTACAGGCATCTCAATTCGGAGTGATAGCCCTATTGTACGTAGACTTTTACATATTGTTATTTGTATTTTGTAACCAGGTTTGCTATGATGAAGTACATTGATATATAATTGACAATCTTTTTACTCTCATAGGTTACTCTAACTATGAGGGAGGGCCCATGAGAATCCTTCATTTCTTTGTTGACCCAGCCCACTATTCCAGAGGAGGGATCACCAGATGTAAGTTTTAATTTTAGTTCAATCAATTTGTAATTATATTATGCTATCATCCTATTTTGTAGATTTATTACTCTATGTTGCACCACTCTACTAATCTCATTATTGCAAATATATATTTATAGGTTAGAGTTGGTATTGCTGGCATGGTCCCTTCGCTACCCAGGACTTATGCTAGGACTCTTGCTCATGGTAGGCGATCGAGAGACCAGGTACAAATATTTGTATTCATTTATAATTTTAATTAAATTAGTGTTTGAAAATTATTAATTATATATATATATATATATATATATATATATATATATATATATATATATATATATCATATAAAGTAAGCAATCTAACTTTGGTTTGAACTCATTTTTTATGCAGGATCAATAAGAGCCCAACACTTCTTCAAAGAGGCTACATTTTGATGATCCCCCTACAGCATAGGATGCAGTTTTAGTTTTGTGGTCATTTAGAGATGACACTTGACACATTTTGAGATGGCATATATGCCACATTGTACACCTTAAAACATTGATTTTGTAGACATTTTGAAATGGCATGTGCCATATATGTATATGGACATACTTTTGATACATATATAGAACATGTTCATTTATATGTTATATTTGTGTCATCTTTTGTATATACATATTTATTATTCATGTTTATGGAATTGAATGGTGAAGTTATATCTTGACTATGATTATCATTATGATTTAAATTATATCTTGTTGAAGTTACATTTGTTTTTCTTTACTCTGGAATACCCTGTTCATGGAGCTTATTATGTTTGAGGTTTAACTTCTTGTTGGTGAATAGATTTGTCTTCCAAAGAAATGCTTACAAAATGACCCTTAAAGCCCAAACAAAAAGACTCAACCAACACCAACAGTTGGGTCACTTCGCTATTGAGAAGCGTAAGCGCCCTCTAAATTATTCAGGTACAGCTCCCCGTGCAGGATTTACAATGAATCAACTAAACTATAAATGATAATGCTTTTAACCTGAAAGAAATAAAGGCTTACAAACATCTATTCGTAAACATGAGATAGACACGAAGGGACTAATTTATTGAAAAGAAAAGGACAGTAAATGCTACAAATTTCATTTGCCTAAACAATGCATTACAGAAAGAAACTAAGAGAGAAAGATGAATGGTTCTTTCCAAATACATGAAAAACTATAGCACAAAGTCCACAGATGATCATGCTAATGATTAGAGATAATAGATATGCATTCAAAAGAAACCAATATCATTCAAAGATGAATATCAATCAAAAAGTGAGCATCTAAAATCAAAGTTTTAATATGCTGACATATCCTTCTTTGAACACAGCAAAACAACAAAGATTCTGCTGTTCCTGTACATTAATCATTATCTAAAAATAAAATCCCTCTTTCCCTGCATTACAATAAAAATCCTAATCTATCCCTCCCCTGGCACAAAGTCTCTCTAGTCAGGAAGAATTCAAAACCCCCAAAATCTCCTCTACGAGCCTTATTTATTTTCCACTTTCGGTCAGTTTCTTTCCTATTATAATAACTAATTCTTGAGGATGTGTCTATCCACATCTTCTTTCTCAAATACATTAAAGTCTCCCTTTGTGAGTGCCTTAGTAATATTTTGTTATGAAAGTCCATGTTACTTGGCGCTCTACATCTTTCAAAATGGATCTATTCCTATAGAATAGTGCCATCTGGATCTTATTGCAACACAAGTGTTAATGCCTCTGTGTTTTGATTGGACACTTGGTGCTATAACTAGAGCATGTCATTTATGGCTCTCCACACACATACTGCTTCATGCAAGTGACACCAAGAAACATTTTGTCGAAGCCATCATACATACGCATATTGGGATTCAATTGCGAGCACGTCCTCCTCAATTTTCCCACCCTGTAAACCTGAAGCCAACATCTCTGAATCATGACTGATGTCAACACAAAGAACTACATTATCATGCATCATGAAGGCATCATCAGCTTGGTATTGAAAATCGCTCTTAAGTTTCCCACTGATATAGTCCCAAACCTCTATGAATCCAACAACCGAGCATGAAACAAGGTTCTATCCTTCAGGGAAGATGTCGGGTCCTCCTTGACATTCGGTGTTGGGGCATTCTTAGGAAATGATAATGTCTTAATATTGAAATTGCGTTATAGATTATCATGTTCTCGAATGCCAATACTGTCGATGTGCAAAACCAATTCTCATTGTCATTGACCAATCTAACCTAACAAAGCTTTGGAAACTTCATTTTTGGATACCTTTTACTAGTTCTACTCCTCCTATCTGTAATTCCATATGCTGTGCTCTTCTTGCGGGCATTCTGTCGAACAGTTTACATATACAAGCCCCTAATGTAGAGGTTACAACAAGAAAGTGGAGTGCCCTTCTACTACCTCCCACAACTCACCAACCAACCACAAAGGCTTAAGGATAATCCCAAACTCTTTTGATGGTATAAGACAACCAAAAAAATGTATTTCTATCCCAATAAACTCCCTTTGCAAAGTTACACACTCAATCAAACTTCAATGCCTTTTTGGCTTTAGGGACACTAGGCCTAAAACTAACTTATTGATAGAACTCTTCACTAGTGGACTTCCTGACTGCTCCCAAGCATTTAGATGGTCGTCATATGACCTAAGGCCTCTAAAAAAAAACTTGGTTTATTCCCACCAAAACCGTACCATGGCAAACTAGACCTGCACGCCAATTTCCTTGTACCCTTCTCAATAGAGGTTTTCTACTCTAACTTTTGCACAACTAAGTATCTTGATACAATTAGGGAATTTTCAGACACCCATTTGGAAGTTATTTAAGATCCCAAAGCCTTTCCTTCCAACTCCACTCCAGTACCACCTAACACCCACCTTGGACACAGACCTAATTGGCCTAATTAAGCTTGGTTTACAAAGCAAGTATGAGGTATAGGGTTCATGGAATTGGTATAGTGCTTCAGATATTCTTCTCCAACCCCAAATGACTCAAAACCACCTTTACTTAACTCACTTATCTATTCTATGCACTTCTTTACAACTTTCTTCTACTTTCTAGACTGAATCCTCTCAAAAATTCAGACTAGGGCCTGATGCATGAAGGCCTTTCCCTTCGAGTCACTACATGAGCCTTTAGAATCCATTGATACATAGACCTAAATTGAATTTTCCAAATTCTTAGGTTAAACCCACGGCTAGAATGCAAGTTAGGCCTCCATTAGTGTTCAGAGCTCTAGAAAAGCTTGCTTCCTGGATTGTTTTGAAAAGAATTGAAATAACTTTAACAAATGAAACTAAAACTTCTTCAAATCAATGACAATGTTCACTAACATGTAATACAATATTTCCACATTCAAATCATGACCCTGTAAGTCCGTACACGCCTGTACAACTCTGAGAAATGGCTCAAAAATGGTTTGTATTCCTCCTTTATGGCATCAGTTTACAAAAATCAACTTCTTACCATTATGGTCCAAAGTGATGAGCATATATAACCTTCAAAATGAAGGTATATCAATGGGAGAACCCATTTGACTCTTGGGTTTCCAATTGCAATCTCTCGAGAAATTTTAGAAAGTTGCAACAACAACTGTTATTGCATTTTTGCAATTTTGCAAAATATGCCATTTTATGAACTCGATAGAGTTTATGATTTATTTTTGAGATCAAAACCTATCAAAATGACTTTTCAAGTGAAAATAATCTAAAATCAACCTTTAAGACTCCATAAGCCTAACCTAGCAAATTATCACTAACTAGGTGAACCCCATGACCTAAGGTATCTTAGGCTTATAACATTGCCAAAAGATCCTTGATCACACATTAGGGATTCCAAACCAAAATTAGGATGATCTATTTAGATCCATCCTATTTATTACAAACGTAACAATGCAATTCAAATTCCTACTAGTGGAGGGTGCCCTGCACCAGCCCCGAAATATCGCTACCCAATTGTGCTTAATGCACCTTTGGGTCACTTGGGTCAAGTGTGGTCACAAGCATTCCGGTGACTTTGTGGGTAGAACGGGGTTGTCACTGGTGTTTACCCAGCCAACTAGAGCCAATGGAGTAGATGGTTCAATGCTAGGTCAGATGGTTTGAAAGATACGTTGCTGAGCCACTTTCAACTAACCCTCACTACAAGTTTTGGCATCGACTGAGCTCGCCTTGCCAAATGCAAACGAAGTCGAATCGCCCAAAATCGAGAGAGGTTATTGTAGACCTTGAAAACATGATCCCATAGCACCTAACAATTTGTTGATACCTCTCATGAAGTCTGAGATACGAGCCCTGGAAGATCACTGCCCAATCGTGCTTAGTGCACCTTGGGGTCACTTGGGTCGAGCGTGGTCGCGAGCATTACGGTGACTCTATGGATAGAATAGGGTCATCACTAGCATTTACCCAGCCAACTAGAGTTGATGGAGTAGATGGTTTGATGCCAAGTCAGACGGTTTGAAAGATATGTTATTGAGCCACTTTCAACTGACCCTCACTGCAAGTTTTGGCATCGACTGAGATCGCCTTGCCAAATGCAAACGAAGTTGAATCACCCAAAACTAAGAGAGGTTATTGTAGACCTCAAAAAAATGATCTTGTAGCAGCTAATTATTTGTCAATACCTCTCATGAAGTCTGAGATACGAGCCCTGGAAGATCGGTACCCAATCATGCTTAGTGCACCTTGGGGTCACTTGGGTCGAGCATGGTCACGAGTGTTTCGGTAACTCTGTGGGTAGAATAGGGTTGTCACTAGCATTTGCCTGGCCAACTGAAGCTGATGGAGTAGACGGTTCGATTCTAGGTCAGACGGTTTGAAAGATACACTGCTGAGCCACTTTCAACTAACCCTCACTGCAAGTTTTGGCATCGACTGAGATCGCCTTGCCAAATGCAAACAAAGTCGAATCACCCAAAACCAAGAGAGGTTATTGTAGAACTAAAAAATATGATCTTGTAGCACCTAATGATTTGTTGATACCTCTCACTAAGTCTGAGATATGAGCCCCGGAAGATTGCTTCCCAATCGTGCTTAGTGCACCTTGGGGTCACTTGGGTCGAGCATGGTCGCAAGTGTTTCGGTGACTCTGTGGGTAGAACGGAGTTGTCACTGGTGTTTACCCTGCCAACTAGAGCCAATGGAGTAGATGGTTCAATGCCAGGTTAGACGGTTTGAAAGATACGCTGCTGAGCCACTTTCAACTGACCCTCATTGCAAGTTTTGGCATCGACTAAGATCGCCTTGCCAAATGCAAACGAAGTTGAATCGCCCAAAATTGAGAGAGGTTATTGTAGACCTCAAAAACAAAATCATGTAGCACCTAAAAATTTGTCGATACCTCTCACGAAGTCCAAGATACGAGCCCCGGAAGATCATTGCCCAATCATGCTTAGTGCACCTTGGGGTCACTTGGGTCAAGCGTGGTCGCAAGCATTCCGGTGACTCTGTGGGAAGAATGGGGTTGTCACTGGCATTTACTTGGCCAATTAGAGCCGATGGAGTAGACAATTCGATTCCAGGTCAGACGGTTTGAAAGATACACTGCTAAGCCACTTTCAACTAACCCTCACTGCAAGTTTTGGCATCGACTAAGATCGCCTTGCCAAATGCAAATGAAGTCGAATCGCCCAAAACCAAGAGAGGTTATTGTAGACCTCAAAAACAAGATCCCGTAGCACCTAATGATTTGTCGATACCTCTCACAAAGTCTGAGATATGAGCCCCGGAAGATCACTGCCCAATCATGCTTAGTGCACCTTGGGGTCACTTGGGTCGAGTGTGGTCGCGAGCATTCTGATGACTCTATGGGCAAAATGGGGTTGTCATTGGTGTTTACTTGGCCAACTAGAGCCAATGGAGTAGATGGTCCGATGCCAGGTCAGATGGTTTGAAAGATACACTGCTGAGCCACTTTCAATTGACCCTCACTGCAAGTTTTGGCATCGACTGAGATCGCCTTGCCAAATGCAAATGAAGTCGAATCACCCAAAAATGAGAGAGGTTATTGTAGACCTCAAAAAAACAATCATGTAGCACCTGATAGTTTTTCAATACCTCTCATGAAGTCTGAGATATGAGCCCCAGAAGATCATTGCCCAATCATGCTTAGTGCACCTTGGGGTCACTTGGGTCAAGCGTGGTCGCAAGCGTTCCGGTGACTCTGTGGGCAGAATGGGGTTGTCACTAGTGTTTACCCAGCCAATCGGAGCTGATGGAGTAGATAGTTCAATGCCAGGTCTGATGGTTTGAAAGATACGTTGCTGAGCCACTTTCAACTGACCCTCACTGCAAGTTTTGGCATCGACTAAGATCACCTTGCCAAATGCAAACGAAGTTGAATCACCCAAAACTGAGAGAGGTTATTGTAGAGCTCAAAAACACAATCTTGTAGCACCTAAAAATTTTTCAATACCTCTCATGAAGTTCGAGATATGAGCCTCGGAAGATCACTACCGATTTGAAAGATACGTTGCTGAGGCGCTTTCAACTGACTGTTAGTGGTATGTTTGAAATTTGAACTATGAAATTAATCATGATTAAGCTTGTGAAATTTGAACTATGGAGCTTATTATGTTTGAGGTTTAACTTTTATAGAAAATTTGAAATGCTAAAAAATAATATCCTTAAAGCATTAGAAACAACAATCAAACATGTAAGAATTCAAACCATGCAAATGACATAAGTATATGACATGTAAGATCCCTTCTTGGCACTATTGGCCACCCATACATGATTTGGGTCATAAGTCCTTATGAAGAGTTTTAGGACATTTAACTTTTAAATCAAATTGATTGTTACAAATTGCCATTATAGGCTTCAAAAGATCTCAATTAACCATTAATGATCCTTTTGTCCTTCTATCTCTGATTGGATCCATGGTGACCATAGGCGTCTTCATAGGTGCTCCTACACAAGTTACAATCCACATACAAAACCAAGTTTATTGACTCAAAATACAATCTAAGAATGGTCAAATTAATGTATTGAAATTAAGCTTAATGAACTTAAAAAATAATACACTAAGTTAACTTATTACCTAGTCAAGTGTTCCTGAAGGGTCATCTCTTTGCTTCAGGGTCTCCAATAGTGCTTCATGATCAGCAGTAGTAATAGTCCAAATTTATTTTGTCTTTGGTCTTCCTTGATGCTTTGACAACTTGAGATTTGTTGCTATAACAAGGTGTGAATACATGAGAATAGTTTTGTGCTTCTCATAGTCTTCAAATGCGGGAACTCCATTCTTTCTAATCATGTATGTTCGCAGCCATGTTCCCACAACAACAAATGAACTAGTAGGATATGTGAACCCATCACCATCTATCATTGGTTATACAAGCTTCTGTTTACCTTGTACACAACGTGCTAACCAATAATCTGACCTCTCATCATTCCCCTGCAGTGCAACCAATGCAAAAACATCTCCTAGCTTCAGAAGATTTGAAAGATGGTCATAGTCAACTGAAGTGTCCATGTCATCATTTCTTATATAGAGTGTCAAAGATAAAGGAGTCAGATACTATGGAACCCATGTATCCACCCACTCACTTGACTCGCAATGATCCCAATCATACTGAACACACATGGGGCAAAAACAAGCCAACTCTCATGTCTAAATGGTCCATGTACTACTATTGGAGCTTCAGAATGAATGCATTTTTGAAGAGTCTTTCATTGTTTGACAATCCAATCTATCTCCTATAGTTCCCTCCTCAACCAACCAAAAGAATCTATGCACTGTAGAATCAAGAGTCCCCCCTGTGACAGTGCTAAAGTACACCAATCAACAATAGAACGAGCATAAAGAAGTACAACACCTAAAATCCTCAATTGCTCCTTAACTAGAGCTCTCTTCACACACACACCTACTCTGTCATGCTCCCCTTTCCCATGCCCTGACTCAAAAAAACTCTAAATATGAGGTACACCTCTCTCCACATGCATTCTACACAACCAATAAAACATTCTGGCATTTTTAAATTGACCGGTGCAATTATCCGACCAAATGAGATGCCTATCCATAGCAATACCATTTTCCTACAAGAAGTCAAAATAGTTCTGGAAACAATGTTGAACAAACTCATGAGAGTGAGACCTATCATTGCTCATATAAAAATGGTACTCTTTGATTATCTTTTGCTCATCTTTTGTGCTTTCAGGGGAATGTCTATATGTGATGTGTACAAAAATAGCAACCTGAATGGAATTGTAATATTGAGCTTGAGTCTCATTTTGGGGCTGCAATGTATAGTTCTCCGCCAAGTCTACAATGGATATAATAGTTCCAATGGGGAAAGTGTCCTTACATGTTCTGAATTGTTGATCCAACCATTGAGACCTGTGACTATGCCTTGCATACTTGTAAAAAAGATTTGTCTTGAAATCTGAGATAAAATCAGCAACATTGTATTCTTTTGCAACTAACTCACATCTAGAGCCTTCACCTCCACTCTTCAATGTATATTTCACTGTTTCATATACCTTTTTTTGGACGAGTGTCTTTCCAAAATTGTGTTCCAAACCCTCATGAAAACATGTTCTAAACTTGGACAAGCCACCACATTCTGAGCACTTGGCATTTAAGCAATCTTTTTTATAAAATAAACAACCATCATCTCTATGACATAAAAAATTGATCTAGCAAGTCTCTTGATGATTTGGGAAGACCACTTGCACCACAATCCTCTAGCATTTCATTAGTATGCAAAGTACAATGAGTGGACCGTAATAATTCATGATGCATTGAAAACTCAACATGATATTTGCAACAACATGTATTTTGAATCTTAAGGGGTACACAATAAAATGGTTTCACGGATTCAAAAGACCTTTGTGATATTTTCAGTGTTGGATGTGTCTCACAAATTTTTTTAGACAACATTGTTTGACTTACCTCCACATAATGTTTAGGATGTGGAGTGCGGTCTCCATTGCCAACTCTCAACTTCAAGACATCCTTCACATTTGGTGACACTCTTGAGTTAGCATCCCAAAATTTTTGAATTTCATCCTTGACAACATCTGTTAGCTTCTTATCGAAACGTGGAAGTCTCCCACCATAAGCACATGTATCAATTTGAAGTGGATCATCAAGTCTTTCTCTTCTTGCAAGTACTCTACCCAAAGTTTTACGGTCTATATTGAAGTCAACACAAGTTTGTCTCATCAAATGAGCCTTTCTCAACTGATGACTTACTAAGGAGGTTGTAATAACCCTCCGAGCAACTCTCTTGTCTTTTTCTCTGCTAGTCTTCCCAATGCTATTGAGAGCATTGAAAAGATTCTTCACAACAATGGCATTTCTCTCCATTTTCTTGTTCACACAAATCTTCAATTTCATAAGCACAGGTCTCATGTTTTGCATCTTTAACAACTGCACAAAAATTTGTCTTGTTTCAAAAAAATTGATCATAAAGTCTTGAAGCCCACAACCTAACAGTTCTATGTGACCTCTTTCCTTCCCAATTATTCATAATGTTCTCCTCAATTTCAATTAACCATTTAGGTGTTCTTGAAAGCCCCAAATTTGAAGATTGATTATCATTATTGCAAGGGACTTCATTTCACATATAATTTGGAGATGTATAACATTCATGTGGTTCTTGTGCAACATTTTCGTTCCCAAAGTCTACATTTTCAATCTCCATCTGTGCATTTTCAAATTGAACATCCTCTTCACTTACAACTACATTTACGGGGTCACCTTGATTAATGTTTAACATACCTTCTCTCCTTCTTCGGTGATTTTCCTTATCTTTTTCCCTATATGCTTGAATTTTGTCATCTATCAACTTCCTCTTGCGTTTAGCCTTTCGACGACTGCTGCTTCCCATGGTGAGACCACAAGTCGACAAAAATCAAACAATGGGCCCTAAATCAATTTTTTTTTTTGCAATGCGTGAAAAAAGTATCAAATCCCATGATTGTTTGGTCTGTGGGGACAGGGAATATTTTGGTAAAATATTACTTGGCAAAAATTGGGTATCCGATTTCATATCGGGTACTCGATATTCTCAGGCTGATGAAAATAAGGTGGGAGCAAATGGAAAAAATTTAACTTTTACATATATTGATGTATATAATAAATATAAATAAAAGACACATATGATATATATAATGTATATTATATATATACTAATGTATTATAATATACTAATGTATTATATGTACTAATGTATTAAAATATACTAATGTATTATAATATACTAATGTATTATATATACTAACATGTATATAATATATATATATATATATATATATATATATATATATATATATATATACACTAATGTATACTAATATATTATATATAATATTACAAATTTTGGAGAATCTCTTGCAGAAATATGGAAATTATAATCTTCCTCCTAGAGCATACATTAATGAAGTTCTTTGTGCCTTAGTAGAGGAAGCCGACTGGATTGTTGAAGCTTACAGTACTACATACAGAAATGCGGTATGTATTTTTGGCCTAATTTGTTTTCTCATTTCTTTTAGGTCTTTAAAGGTGGTCAGCTAAATCTTTGTATTAAATGTGCCTTTTACAGGTGTCCTAAACCCTAGCTACGTAGAAATGGAGGCTTTGAAGAATAGTTCACTGGACGCGGAGAGAGAGACTTCCTAGGGGTCATGAGGACTCCCTAGGGGTCCTAACACATGATAAGGCATACTAGGACCCCTAGGGAGTCCCCGTGACCCCTTTTGACACATTGGAACGCTGACATGTGTCTTAAGGGGTCCTAACACATGATAAGGCATACGAGGACCCCAAGGGAGTCCCCATGACCCCTTTTGACTCATTGGAATGCTCAAGTGCGTCTTAAGGGGTCTTAGGACCCCTTCGAACACACTTGAGCATTCCAAAGTGTCAAAAGGGGTCATGGGGACTTCCTAGGGGTCCTAACACATGATAAGGCATAATAGGACCCCTAGGGACTCCCCATGATCCCTTTTGACACATTGAAAGGCTCAAGTGTGTCTTAAGGGGTCTTAGGACCCCTTCAGACACACTTGAGTGTTCCAAAGTGTTAAAAGGGGTCATGGGGACTCCCTAGGGGTCCTAACATCTGATAAGGCTTACTAGGACTCCTAGGGAGTCCCCATGACCCCTTTTGACACATTGGAATGCTCAAGTATGTTTTAAGGGGTCCTAGAACACCTTCGGACACACTTGAGCATTCCAATGTGTCAAAAGGGTTCATGGGGACTCCCTAGGGGTCCTAACTTGTGATAAGGTGTAATAGGACCCTAAGGGAGTCCCCATGACCCCTTTTGACACATTAGAATGCTCAAGTGTGTCTTAAGGGGTCCTATGGCCCCTTAAGACACACTTGAGCATTTCAATGTGTCAAAAGGGGTCATGGGGACTCCCTTGGGGTCCTAGTACATCTTATCATGTGTTAGGACCCGTAGGGAGTCCCCATGAACCCTTTTGACACATTAGAATGCTCAAGTGTGTCTTAAGGGGTCCTAAGACCCCTGCGGATACACTTGAACATTGTAATGTGTCAAAAGGGGTCATGGAGAGTCCCTAGGGGTCCTATTATGCCTTATCACGTATTAAGACCCCTAGGGAGTCCCCATGACCCATTTTGACACATTAGAATGCTCAAGTGTGTCCGAAGGGGTCTTATGACCCCTTAAGACACATTTGAGCATTCTAATGTGTCAAAAGGGGTCATGGGGACTCCCTAGGGGTCCTAACACATGATAAGGTGTACTAGGACCCCAAGGGAGTCCCCATGACCGCTTTTGACACATTGGAATGCTCAAGTGTGTCTTAAGGGGTCCTAGGACACCTTTGGACACACTTGAGTGTTCTAAGGTGTCAAAAGGGGTCATGGGGACTCCCTAGGGGTCCTAACACCTGATAAGGCTTACTAGGACCCATAGGGAGTCCACATGACCCCATTTAACACATTGGAATGCTCAAGTGTATTTTAAGGGGTCCTAGGACACCTTCGGACACACTTGAGCATTCCAATGTGTCAAAAGGGTTCATGGGGACTCCCTAGGGGTCCTAACATGTGATAAGGCATACTAGGACCCCTAGGGTGTCCCCATGAACCCTTTTGACACATTGGAATACTCAAGTGTGTCTTAAGGGGTCTTAGGACCCCTTCGAACACACTTGAGCATTCCAAAGTGTCAAAAGGGGTCATGTGGACTTCCTAGGGGTCCTAACGCATTATAAGGCGTACTAGGACTGCTAGGGAGTCCCCATGACCCTTTTTGACACATTGGAAGGCTCAAGTGTGTCTTAAGGGGTCTTAGGACCCCTTCAAACACACTTGAGTGTTCCAAAGTGTTAAAAGGGGTCATGGGGACTCCC
Organism: Chamaecyparis obtusa; assembly: GCA_027943335.1. Classification (NCBI taxonomy): domain Eukaryota; kingdom Viridiplantae; phylum Streptophyta; class Pinopsida; order Cupressales; family Cupressaceae; genus Chamaecyparis; species Chamaecyparis obtusa. The sequence continues at coordinate 2,858,591 of BSBK01003191.1, forward strand.
TAGGGGTCCTAATGTGCGATAAAGCTTACTAGGACCCCTAGGGAGTCCCCATGACTACTTTTGACACATTGGAATGATCAAGTGTGTTTTATGGGGTCCTAGGACACCTTCAGACACACTTGAGCATTCCAATGTGTCAAAAGAATTCATGCGGAATCCCTAGGGGTCCTAACGCATGATAAGGCATACTAGGTCCCCAAGGGAGTCCCCATGACCCCTTTTGACACATTGGAATGCTCAAGTGTGTCATAAGGGGTCCTACGACCCCTTAAGAAACACTTGAGCATTCCAATGTGTCAAAAAGGGTCATGGGGACCCCATTGGGGTCCTAGTACACCTTATCACACGTTAGGACCCGTAGGGAGTCCACATGACCCCTTTTGACACATTAGAATGCTCAAGTGTGTCTTAAGGGGTCCTAAGACCCCTTTAAACACACTTGAGCATTCCAATGTGTCAAAAGGGGTCATGGGGAGTCCCTAGGGGTCCTAGTACACCTTATCAAACATTAGGACCCCTAGGGAGTCCCCATGACCCCTTTTGACACATTAAAATGCTCAAGTGTGTTCGGAGGGGTATTATGACCCCTTAAGACACACTTGAGCATTCTAATGTGTCAAAAGGGGTCATGGGGACTCCCTAGGGGTCCTAACGCATGATAAGGTGTACTAGGACCCCAAGGGAGTTGCCATGACCCCTTTTGACACATTGGAACACTCAAGTGTGTCTTAAGGGGTCCTAGGACCCCTTCGGACACACTTGAGTGTTCCAAAGTGTCAAAAGGGGTCATGGGGACTCCCTAGGGGTCCTAACACATGATAAGGATTATTAGGACCCCTAGGGAGTCCCCATGACCCCTTTTGACACATTGGAATGCTCAAGTGTGTTTTAAAGGGTCCTAGGACACCTTCGGACACACTTGAGCATTCCAATGTGTCAAAAGGGTTCATGGGGACTCCCTAGGGGTGATAACACATGATAAGGTGTACTAGGACCCCAAGGGAGTCCCCATGACCCCTTTTGACACATTGGAATGCCCAAGTGTGTCTTCAGGGGTCCTACGACCCCTTAAGACACACTTGAGCATTCCAATGTGTCAAAAGGGGTCATGGGGATGACCCCTTAAGACACACTTGAGCATTCTAATGTGTCAAAAGGGGTCATGGGGACTCCTTTGGGGTCCTAGTATGCCTTATCATGCGTTATGACCCCTAGGGAGTCCGCATGACCCTTTTTGACACATTAGAATGCTCAAGAGTGTCTTAAGGGGTCCCAAGACCCCTTCGGACACACTTGAGCATTCCAATGTGTCAAAAGGGGTCATGGGGAGTCCTTAGGGGTCCTAGTATGCCTTATCATGCATTAGGACCCCTATGGAGTCCCCATGACCCCTTTTGACACATTAGAATGCTCAAGTTTGTCCGAAGGGGTCTTATGACCCCTTAAGACACACTTGAGCTTTCCAATGTGTTAAAAGGGGTCATGGGGACTTCCTAGGGGTCGTAATGCGTGATAAGGCATACTAGGACCCCTAGGGAGTCCCCATAATCCCTTTTGACACTTTGGAACTCTCAAGTGTGTCCAAAGGGGTCGTAAGACCGCTTAATATGCACTTGAGCATTCCAATGTGTCAAAAGGGGTCATGGGGACTTCCTAGGGGTCCTAGTATGCCTTATCATGCATTAGGACTCTTAGGGAGTCCCCATGACCCCTTTTGACACATTGGAATGCTCAAGTGTTTTCGAAGGTGTCCTAGGACCCCTTAAAACACACTTGAGCATTCCAATGTGTCAAAAGGGGTCATGGGGACTTCCTAGGGGTCCTAACGCATGATAAGGCATACTAGGACCGCTAGGGTTTCCCCATGACCCCTTTTGACACTTTGGAATGCTCAAGTGTGTCCGAAGGGGTCCTAAGACCCCTTAAGACACACTTGAGTGTTCCAATGTGTCAAAAAAGGTCATGGGGACTCCCTAGGGGTCCTAGTACACCTTATCACGTGTTAGGACCCCTAGTAAGTCCCCATGACCCCTTTTGGCACATGGGAATGCTCAAGTGTGTATTAAGGGGTCTTAGGACCTCTTAAGACACACTTGAGCATTTGAATGTGGCAAAAAGGGTCATGGGAACTCCTTAGGGGTCCTAGTATGCCTTATCATGTGTTAGGACCCCTAGGGAGTCCCCGTGACCCCTTTTGACATATTGGAATGCTCAAGTGTGTCTTAAGGGGTCCTACGACCCCTTAAGACACACTTGTGTGTTCCAATGTGTCAAAAGGGTTCATGGGGACTCCCTGGGGATCCTAGTATGCCTTATCATGCGTTAGGACCATGAGGGAGTCCCCATGACCCCTTTTGACACATTGAAATGCTCAAGTGTGTCCGAAGGGGTCGTAGGACCCCTTAAGACACACTTAAGCATTCCATTGTGTCAAAAGGGGTCATTGGGACTTCCTAGGAGTCCTAACACATGATAAGGCATACTAGGACCCTTAGGGAGTCCCCCTGACCCCTTTTGACACATTGGAATGCTCAAGTGTGTCCGAAGGGGTCCTAAGACCCCTTAAGACACACTTGAGCATTTCGATGTATTGAAAGGGGTCATGGGGAATTTCTAGGGGTCCTAACATGTGATAAGGTGTACTAGGATCCATAGGGAGTCCACATGACCCCTTTTGACACATTGGAACACTCAAGTGTGTCTTAAGGGGTCTTAGGACCCCTTAAGACACACTTGAGTGTTCCAATGTGTCAAAAGGGGTCATGTGGACTCCCTAGGGATCCTAACGCATGACAAGGTGTACTAGGACCCCTAGGGAGTCCCCATGACCCAAATGAGATTTAGTGAATGAATTTTTGCTAATACTACTCTTCCACCAGATACAGATTTCAACCCTTTTGTGGATCTACAGGCTCAATCGTAAGCCCACAGAATTGGCCAAGAGAAAAATGTAATTGTATATCAACTGATTACAAAATGTTCAGTGGAGGAGAAAATATTGCAACGATCAAGAAGAAAATTGGCTATGGAAAATCTAGTTATGAATTCTTTTAAGAATGAAACTATTAAGGAATTGCATGAATCACAAACCATGAAAATAACCTTCTACAACAAAGAACATTCAAGCTATAGAATTTATTAACTCTGAATTTAAACATCTTATCAACATTCATGGAAGAGATTTCATTAGCATCCATGGAAGAAATTTCATTAAAACTTCATACAAAATCATCTAAAAAAATTCATTAACTTCAGGCAAAATCATTTAAGACGGACAAAAACAAAATCGTATTACTTAGAAATGGCAGAGAAAGAAAATGAGATAAACCAAATTTATCAAATTCTTGCAATCCGCAGCTTCTCTCCAAGCACAAAATGACAATCCATGGATCCAAAATTACAGTAAAAATTAAATTCTTCGAGTAAGTCATTCAGAACGCGCAAAATATTGGAATGCATGATGATTTATAGAGAATTTATGATGGACTATGCTGTGCAAAAGCCCACAATCCCTGCCATATCTCAGAGTACTGATGAGAAGCAATGGCGAAAGTCTGAGATAGAGGCGGTGCTGGCATTGAAGTGGCAAGACATTCTTCATAATATCGGGGCAGCACCATCAAAATGACAAGCCTTTTCTCATAATGTCATGTCGCCGCTGATCTCTTCTTTAAATTTATTAATGCAGTCAGTTCTACGACGCCTGCATAATTTCCAGTACAACTGCTCATTTTACCAAACCCTTCCCCGCTCTCCATAATCTTCGAGCAGTTCAAAGGTTCGTCTGATTGTTCTTGTTTAACCTTCCAATGACTCTGTTGAGTTGCTGGATTATCAACAGGCGTGGTACAATTGTCTGGTGACCAGAATCTATTTCGAGAACCTTTGCAATTTAGCGTTCTGGTTGAAAAATTAGGGAAAGATACCATTTCATAGCCATAGGCGGTGGAAACAGAGTGATTCTCTTGCCCTCTGCTTCTATAATCCGCCTCCAGTGAACTATTCTTCAAAGCCTCCATTTCTGCATAGTTAGGGTTTTCAGTGCCTGTAAAAGGCACAACTATGCCCCTGTAGGGACTCATGCTCGTGCTCAGAATCATATTAAATAATATTTAAAATGTAAAATGTATATTATATAATATTTAATTAATAATATATAATCTAATATATAGTTTTTGATATTAATATATAATTAAATAATATTTAATGTAACATGTATATTATATAATATTTAATATATATAATATATAATGTAATATATAGTTTTTAATATTAATATATATTAAATAATATTTAATGTAAAATATATATAATATAACATTTAATATATAATTGATATTATATAATATTTAATATATCTAATATATATATGTTTATGAAGGATCGAGAAATGGGAGGGAGAAAGTGGAGGCAAAGTGAAAATTCAAAATTGTGCGTCATGTACTCGAAAATATTGGGTACCCGATTAGGCTTGGTATTGCTTTGTGCACCAAACCTACATGGTCAACTATTGGAATGTCTCAAATACGTGTTTTTCCCCTGTTTCTCTGAGTTCCAGACTTTGACAATGTAGCTGACGACTTTTTTTTCACCCGAATTTGATAAAATGAAAAGGGTATCTTAAGGAGATTATCAGCTTTCTATCGATATAATTGCTGTCAAATTTTGAATTCGGTAAGTAATTATTAGTTATTTTTCAATTGAGCTACCTCTAAAGTGTTGATTTATATACTGATTAAAAAATGACTATAACTTTCAAATGGTATAACATTTTTGAAATCCGAAAAATGCGTCACATTCTATGCTTCGCCTACTATAAGGAAATTTTTTTTTTTTTTGAATTTTGTAAAGTTTTGAATGAGTTAAGGTGGTCAGACATGAGAGTTTTTTTATTCTGAAAATATTGTAGCAGAAAATTCATAATTAATTATTTTTTTGGAATAAAATTAAAAAAAAATATGCGTCACATTCAAGCATGAGTCTACTACTTATATATAAAATCTTATAATAAAATATTATCATTTGATTATGATTAAGGTGGTCAGACATACACCTACTTATTTTTTTCCTGAAATTTTTGTACTGCTGCATTGAAATCTATACTTTTTACCAATCATACTAACTTTTTCTCAAAAAAGGCCTAGTAGTTTAGAAACTACATTCAATTTTCTATAGATTCTATTCTTACAACTTTTTGATATTAGGTTCATAGCTAGTTGAAATTTTCATATCAAGTTGACTAACCCTGATTTGCTGATCTTTCATTGCCACTTAAGGGCATAGTTTGGCCCCTCATAATCTTGCACATACCCATCCATCTGTTACACTTTGAAGTTTTTGTGTGCAGCATAAGATAGAAATAATCTTACTACCTCTATTCTAGAAACAAGAGAAAATGTTTCTTCAAAGTCTATGCCTTCTTGTTGTGAGTATCCTTTACATACTAGTCTTGCTTTGTTCCTTACAACTGTTCCTTCTTCATCCATTTTGTTTCTAAAGACCCATTTTGTTCCTATAACATTTTGATTTTTAGGTCTTGGAACCAATTCCAAAGTATTATTTTTCTTTATCTCATCCAATTCTTCTTTTCTGGCATTTATCCACGATTCATCTTTAAAGGCTTCATCTGTAGTTTTTGGCTCAACTTGGGAAATCAAACAAATCTCTTCTCTAACCTTAGATCTAGTTAGCACTCCCTGACTGGTATTGCCAATAATTTGATTTTCAGGGTGGTTATTTTTTACATACCTTGGAGTTTTAGGGGTCTCAGTAGTCTTTCTTGTATCATCACAAGCCTCCTTTTCATTTTCTTCCTCAACAAGTTCTTCTTCTTCGGAAGCAGTACAGGTTTCTTTCACTTCTGATAACTGACTGCTATCATACATTCTTTCCTATATTTGAAATTTCTCATCTATTCTTACATTGTCACTTTCAACCATCTTCCTTAATCTTAGATTGAAACATTTGTATGCCTTTATTTTAAAACAGAGTAACCAAGGAAGATACCTTCATCACTTCTAGCATCAAATTTTTCTATCTCATCATCCCTCTTGATATAACATTTGCTATCAAAAATTTTGAAATATTTTACAATAGGTGTGTGATCAAACCATAGTTCATAGGGAGTCTTACTTGTGCCATCTCTGATTTGAATTCTGTTTAATGTGTACACTGCTGTTCCAATAGCTTCTCTCCAATGTACATGAGATACATTTCCTTCAATCAACATTGTCCTAGCAAGATCAAGTATAGTTTTGTTTCTTCGCTCTGCTATCCCATTTTGTTGTGGAGTCCTAGGAGCAGATGTTTGTCTTTTTATCCCATGCTCTTTACAATATGAATTAAATAAATCTGATGTAAACTCTCCACATCTGTCTGATCTTAAACACTTTATTTTTAGTCCTGATTCATTGTCTACCTTTTCTTTAAACAATTTGAATTTGTCAAATGCTTTTGATTTCTCTCTCAAATAAGTAACCCACATCATTCTAGAAAAATCATCAACAAAGAGTATAAAATACCTTTCAACATAGTATGATTTTGTTCTTGTAGGCCCACATAGATCTGTATGTACCAGATCCAACTTTCCCTTTGATGTAAATGTTTTTCTTTTGTGATTGTTTTTAGTTTTCTTTCCCATAACACATTCTCTGCATACACTATTAGAAGGTTTCACAATATTTGGTAGATCTTTTACTGCATTAGCCATACTTGCCTTCGCAATGTTATCAAAGTTAACATGACAAAATCTTCTATGCCATAACCAACTATCATCTACCTTCACAAAAAAACAAGAGGCTCCAAATGTGTTTAGTTCAAATATATTACCTCTAGACCTTGAACCGGTAGCAACCAGTTTTCCTTCCTTGCTTCTGATAAAGCATTTTCCATTAACAAAACTTAACTGAAAGTTTTTATCTATTAACTGTCCAACACTCAACAAGTTGTGTTTCAGTCCTTCAATAAGTAGTACATTATCTGTATTAGTCTTTCCATCCATAGTGATGGATCCTACTCCTATGATGGATTTTGGGAGATTGTCCCCAAACCTTACAACACCTCCATCATAATTTACCAATTTGACAAACTTGTTCTTATCACCAGTCATGTGATGAGAACATCCACTGTCAATTATCCATTTAGTTTTCTTGTCAACATGAGATAATAAGGCTTTTTCTTCATGAATTGGCTCATCTTTAATAGCAACAAATCCAATCTCTTCATTGTCTAAATCCTCATCATTAGAGACTCCTTCACTAGCATAATAACATTCTTTGTCTCTTCTAATTTTTGCATAATTAGGTTTGTACTTAGAAACTCTTGTAGGACATCTAGATGCAAAATGACCTATCTTATTGCATGAAAAACATTTCAAAGGTAATTTGCCTTCAAATTTTCCCTCACCTCTTTTCTCTCTTCTAGCAATTAGTGCAACAAGTTCTTCCATCTTTTCTTCTTCCATTATCTTCTCCCATTCCTCAGCATATTCACCAAGTTCTTCTCTTAGGTCTTCTTTGCTTGTGCTCGAAAGTGCAGAAACTTTCTTATGTGTGGATGCCCTAAATGTAGATTCAACTTTAGGAGCGGCTTCTCCTAATTTTGTAGCTTCAAAGGTAGTTAACTTTGCAATCAACATCTCTCTGCTAAAGTTAGGAGTCAGGGGTATAGTTTCTTGAATTGACATTGCCTTGAATTTGTAAGCAAGAGTTAGAGATCTGAGAATCTTTGCAATAACTTCATATTCATCATAAGTACCTCCACAATTTTTGATTCCAACTACAACTTCTGTAACCTTTTGAAAATAGGCTCTAATGCTTTCATCTTCATTCATTTGCAACTTTTCCATCTTTGTCTTCCAATTTTGCAATTTCGCTTGTTTGGTATACTTGTCTCCTTCATAAAGTGCCTCTAGTCTATTCCAAATTTCATGTGCCGAATCCAAATCTTTGATTTCAGTAAACTCACCCTCAGATAGTGTGCTGATCAATGCTTCTCTTGCAACCATGTTGCATGAAAATAACTTCTTTTCATCATAAGTGGCTGACCCTAAGTCATTCTCAGTCTTCAGAGTTTCCTTCTTCTTTACAATCATCCAGTAGTCTATGCCCAAACATAGAAAATGTGTTCGCATCTTGTTTTTCCAACTATCAAAGTTTTCATAATCAAACTTAGGACTATCCTTTTTATAAAATGCCATTTTCCAAGATCACCTCAAGCTGTTAAGATTTCTCTATGAGGATCACAAGCTCTGATACCAATTGTTAGGAATAACAGTTCACAATATGACTGAGAGGGGGGATGAATCAATTGCATGACAGAATATTAAACTTTAAACTTTAAGCTCATCAATATCAGATCCAATGAACACAATGAATACCAACTCAACAACACAATATTTTGGTTACAGGGAAACCCTGTTAAAGGTAAAAACCCCGGTGGGAATTAGCACCCACTAATGATGTATTGAGAGTATAGTAATCCTTGTTAGAAGATATTGCCCTGTTAGGAGCTTATTGAAACATTATAGTACATAGTCCTTGTTAGAGGATAGACCTTGTTAAGAGTCAAGAAAAAAAGAGGGCTCACTGCCCAAAGAAGGTTAAATCCACCTTTTGAACTCGCTAGTTTGCAACAAATGTATATGAAGAAATACACAATCTTTGAACTATTTGCCAGCAACTGTCTTTGCTTGATCAGTTCCAATGAAGTCCACCAATGATCCTCTGCTCTACATACAGCAGACACAAGTTTGCAATCTCCTTACTTCACATATATCACATCCATGTCTTTTCCAAAGAAAAGACCTTACATTTATACCTTGTTACATTTTGCCAAGATCAGGTCGGCTCATAAGGCTTTCCTAATTACAAACAATTACATAAGCCCTTGCTAAGATACACACAGTATCTCAAACAAGTTTACAATGATTATATTACAATAATAAAAGACTGACATCCTTAATTATGCTTGCTAAACAATACATACACTTCATTCCCTGAGTTAGCTTTAGAATAAGCCATCGCTAGAGCACACGCCATAGATGACATCACCCATCACTCCGTACCTTGCGCTGACCAATGAACATCCATCAATACCTCTTCCATCATCCTTCAAGATCGTATACCTTCAATCCAATCCCTTTGAAATTTATACCAAAAATTCAGAGACTAATTCTGTCAATTCTCACTGTCACAGTCCATTGACCAACTTTTACCAAAACAGTTGTATCTTCCTTAATATGCATCCATTATTGATGCGATCTCAGATATAAGATCACAACATCCATCTGAACTCTCATCTGACTTCACAACATCTGAAACATCCGTACACCTACCATACACTGTGATTACCAGTCTGGTTCCTTCATAAAAGCATATGTTGACATCAGTGACAAAACACAAATGACAACAGTACGAGTGCCTATTCAGTGACGTAGTGATTAAACATATTAAATGTCTCAATCACCACCCATGCATTAGCAATATCCAACATGTCCATGATAGGATTAGTCATTTAGCTTATTAGATTTAGTTATCTTTAACACTCATATCCAATCTTATTACTATTTTAACTGCATGAAGGGAAGCGTAGATGTTATCTAGGGTGCCTAGAGACCAGCCATAATGGGCTCCCTCAAAGCTTACAGGTCCAAGCCCAAACTATTGGGACGCTGACCCCCACCTAATTTTGGGACAGATAGCCATTACTTGGATTTACACAAGCCCCTCCTTGGTAACATTACAACTTCCTTCCTTGAGTCAAATAGTATATAGGATTAAATAAGGTCTCAATATATAATTATAAATACTTCCTTGTATATTTAATCATCGTTTCAGAATTCAACATTTATATGATACATAATTGAATGAATTCAATAGTTTGATCATGTGATGGCATTTATACATATCTAATTCAGATATGCTAATCCTTATATATATATATATATATATATATATAAATATAATCTTGATTATCAATAACGATATATATTGATTGTTATTATAAGAATATATAAATGTATATATCTATATCTCTGAATTTATGATTATTTCTGTATACGTAAGACCATGGATGGGTCCCTCACTCATAATATAATTTCAACAATCAGAATTACTGCTTGATTGCTTGCCAACAATACTTATGCTTTATCCTCGTCTTTTTCTTTTTATTTTTATCAAAGTATCCACTTATCTCACATATGTATATTCTTCCTATGTTATCGACTATTGGTGTGTGCACTAATTTAGACATAGACCCAAATCTTATCAATTTATATGATAACTTTTATTGCTTTCGATTATGCCTTAGCCGATAATGATCATATTCGATCTCAGAAGACACTGTTACCGCCAGTCACTCTTCCTTGATTCGTAATGTCTTTCCATTAATAATATAGTGAGACATTCAGCGATGCATCACTAGCGACATAATTTGATAACACTCTGTAGTGAATTGAATATGATCGAAGGGTTCCATTAGTATCAGGTTGAAAGTCATATTTGAAACTTACTGTTTTCCATAATTATCTTCATAAATTCATACATTTCCCTCATTTCCTTTTTCTTCTCCCTGACTCCTCCCATCTATCTCCGTGTCCTCGTGTCTTGTTTCAAAGCAATATTAATAAGAGTCTGACCCATCACGACCCTTCTCCACATCATTTATATCCATCGGTTAGTATTTAGTGATTAACGTTTGACAAGTCTTATCAACTTGTTATATCTATTGATTAAATATGTTTATCGTTATTCTCCCGATCATAGAGGAATTGACCATAATACTATGCGGTGTTTGGATCATGCTTTTTAGATCGTTGACACCTACATCGAATGAATAAGGACGGCTTGCTTTTATCGCTCGTTTGTTTTCAACGATTAAATGACCAATACCCATTCCGAGCCATCTCTCAACCCCTATCGCTTATCTCCTCTTGTTATCGTGGACGTCAGCTGGTGCCTACGAATCATTCTATATGGATGTGTTCAATCTGCTATTCGTATTTGTCTAATGAGGATGTCTTTATATAACAGATGTATATCAATATTGGTATAATGGAATTCACGCTCAGCCTATAATGTGTCACTGTGATTATAAATGGTTCAGTCTATATATATATATATTATTTGTTGATAGCCTTGGTGCCAACTAATAATGCTTTCTTCCTAATGAGGATGTCTTTATATAACAGATGTATATCAATATTGGTATAATGGAATTGACGCTCAGCCTATAATGTGTCACTGTGATTATAAATGGTTCAGTCTATATATATATATATTATTTGTTGATAGCCTTGGTGCCAACTAATAATGCTTTCTTCCCAAGTCAATGCTTTAGGCGCTTATGATAGTATCATTGATTTATATAATTAAGATGATTTCTTATTTAAAATATATATATATATATATATATTTAGTTTAATTATTGATTTATTAATCTATTTATTTATTTATTAAATATCTATTACATATAAGGGATATTACAAAGTCAAATGGCCGACTTTAAGGGTATTAATGCTTCAAATAAAGAACTATGTAATCATGCAAGTGTTCCTAATTTCTATATGAGATAATGCATCAGCATAATGTAGAAAATGATCAGGTGTTGAATTAGCATATTAAAGTGTCATCTTTCGAAGTGAGTTCTTGTAGCCAAATTGCTATATGTTTATGACCGAAGATTCAAGATGTGTTGATCAATCCTGAATTGTGACCAATTTGAATTCTAAATGAAATGACCCTTATTTCAATTGTGTCATTGGTTGATTATGAGAGTTGACAGTGTGAAGATGAATTACGGTTAATAAATGGTTGCAACTTGAGACTTTTGATATCCGTTTTCATATATTGTAAGTTTAGTTATCTTTCACAGTGAAAATATACAATTTTCAGAGGATTCATAAACGATTATGAATATAATGGTGACCCTGACATGGTCCATGATTTCATAAACGTAATTCCAAATTTATTTGTTTTTAATATGAGATGCCTTCCAGAGGAACGAAGTATTTGTTTTCTGAGGACAATGATGGTATGCTATATATATATTGGCGCAGAGATGCCAAACCAGAATGGGTATCCTCATAGGAATTATATGCAAAGGAACTTGGAGTTGACACATTTCAAGTACAACTTAAACAAAAGTCAAACTTAGTAGTAATAGAGAAATTGTGTAATTGTTAGTGGTAGCTAGTCATAGGTAGAAGATTATTAAAGAGTTGTAATCCAGCATTTAAAGTCAATGTTTTTAATGGTGAAATGTGAAGCTTTTGTTTTTTATAGTGCTTTAGTTCATATGATTGTGGTTGGATAATTATGAGTCGTAGTGTATGGCTATGCTGAACCTATTTTTAATGCATATTCAATTGTGAATGTTTATTTTGATTACATCAATTGAGTATTAGATGACTGTTTCATAATCTGAAAATCTTTTATTTCCTATAGCACTATTTTTGCAGCATTGTGAGTTACATTGATTAAAAAGAAACCAAATTAATGATAAGATCTATCTATCCATAGCATTAATCTTTATCAGAATTATCCATAGGACCTTAGCTTTGTTTCTCTTCACCCTATCTTTTGAGTTTTATTTTAAAGATCCAATTAGTTTAGAAAAACATCACTAAGATTGCCATGATATTGAGGGACTATTTTCATATTCCAAACCATAGACTAGTTTAGAAAAGGGTCACTGAGATTGCCCTATCAGATGTTGAGGGTCAATTTTCAAGTTCCAAACCATAGACTTGATCAAGGTTTCATCATAATTTTCAGATTCTTCAAAACCATTAGTACATTTAGATTCTATCTTTATTAAGATGCAATTCCCTTTGTGATTACGAGCAAATCAAATCCTTTCTATAAGTTATCAAAATATTGTCAAGACTTGAATTTTGGATCCTTAAGGTTATTTTGTTTGATCAAGACAAATAGAAAATAAGGTTACCTTAACATGAGAGAATACAATATACTATGTGTATGTTATTCTGTGTTGGTGAAGTACAAACCCCTTGATAACATGTATTTATACCATTTTTTTAATCACTAATGAAGGTATTTTTGTACGTGAAGATATTATCAACATTTCTCTTAACAAATTCTCTCTTAGGGATCAAGCATAGAAGCATGATGTTGATCCTTCTCATAAAATGTGCCTCCCTCATGAGGATAAGCTGGCATAAGAGGGTGATATTGTTAATACTTTTCCTAGTGGCACCTCACCTTCTATTTAGTTTAATGTACTCTCTCTTAAAGATGAAGCATTGACAAATCATGGGTGTCCCTATCACAAGTTCTACTCATGAGGATATTTTGAAGCAAAAGGATGATATCACTAGCATTTTCTTAATGATATACCTTCTAGAGATGAACCATTATTGAATAAAGAGCTTAACCAAAGACAAGTCATTACAATTCAAGTTTCAAGTCATAAAAATCAGCACGTGAAACCTCCAATGGTTGTCCATATTGTCTTGAATTCCCTCAACCTAAAAATGAATAAGAAAATGAATAAGTGATTGTTGTTAATGGTTGTACAAGTCCAACTAGACTTCCCAATTATTATTTAAAATTTGCAAAATGAATCACTCAAAGAAAAAAGATTAATGAACAAGTGTCACAACAACCCCATTACCATACAATCTCTCCCACATATAATAATTTAAAAAAATGCAAATTTTGTTCCTCAACATGATTTTAAGGAGTATCATCTTGTAGAGTAGCTTCATGCTACTTTAGTTAAGATCTGCCTTTGAAACTTAATTCAAGCTTCACCTAGAATTGCTCCAAGAAGCATCACATAGGTTAGTTGGCTTGCCTTCTTCCAGATCAAATGATATAACAATCTCATTTGAGTGTATGCACGAGACAAATAGATATTGTGTTCTTTCAACATGGATTGTCTTAAAAATATATTTCTAAAATAATATTCTATCAGATAAAAATAATTTTGAATTGCTATTACTTTTTATGGTGCGGTGGTGGGAGGAATCAGAAAAAAATATGACTTATATTATATATACCATTAAATAATTCTCCATGGCGATAAGATTGCCAACTGTTTGGTTTATTTTTAGTGAGATTGAAATACCATATCAGGCCTTACAGACTAAAATCTTCTCAGAAGAGAAAAGCTGAAAGAGACAGGAAATCACAGTTATTGTTTGGCAGTCAAACTTACTGTAATGCACAATGATCTTCAGAATACACAGGCATGCATAAAATACATTCTTTTTCTTTTTCTCAGAGATTGTTTCAAAACAGGAATCGATATCCCAAAAGCTTTTAGTTTTATGACAGTCTGCAAGAAAATCTGTTTCCAATGTAAAGATGAGTCAAACAGATAAGAATAAGGTAGATATTAGTGATGTCTCATAAGATGTTAATGGTAGTGCAAGGACAAGTTGCAGAAACCCACTTTTGACTTGTTGATTTTTAATTTTTAATTTTTATTTTTTTGGTAAAATCCAATGTTAAAAAGTAATTTAATTTTTAAGGTGCAAGTAAGCTATTATTTATCTTTTCTAATTTTTAGAAGCTTAGCAAAGAAAAACAAAAAATCAATAGTAAGCAAAACAATTTGAAGATGTTTCTATTTCAAATTTTTATTTTATATTAAATTTAATTTATTTTTTCATTTCTAGATATGTTTATGTTTTCATTTGAAAGATTTAATTATAATAACTGTTATTTTTCATTGCTTCAATAAAAGAAACTTTTTTTTGATATTGAAACAAAAATATCTTATCATTCAATTTTTCAGATTTTATTGTCATATAAGATCTAATATTCTCTATTTAAATATCATAATTCTCTTATGATATACAACTAAAAGAAATTTTATATCTTAACCATATCAAAAGCAGTCTATTCTATATACTTCTTCATAACTGAAATTTATTTTTTGACAATTAAAATACAAAAAATTTAAGAATAAACTATTTAAATAGAAAAAATAATTTAAAAATAGAATACATTCATAACATGAAAATTATATTCAAATACAATATTTAATTAGACTATCCCCTCAACTTTTTAAGTTCAATAAAAAATACCAATAATTACCCTAAAACTAATTTAGAATTATGATATATATTTATGATTGACAATCGTGATAAGGCTTGCCAACTGGTTGGCTTATTATTTCTCAAGAGAAATATCAATACCATACCCTACAGAATAAAATCTTTTGATAAAAGCAAAAATGAATGAGACAGGAGTATACAGTATCACATCCATCATGTTTTGAGTTATTATGTCCACAGAAAGGAAGCCTCTGTATAATGCACAAAATTTTACTGCCTCACCAAACCAGGAAACTTTATCCCAACAATTTATATATTCAGTTAGGTCATTAATGGATGCATGCTGATTCAGATATTAAACACTAGAATTCAGCATGGGTTAAACAGATGACAATGAGGAGGATACGAGTGAGACGGGTCTTAAGATGGTTGTGGTAGTACAAGCTGCTCAGGCCCACTTAGAACATGTTGAACAATTTGATGCTCGAAATATAAAAAATATTTCCAAAATAAAATGTTCCTTGAACCAATATATCAGAATGAATTGGTTGTGTGAGATAAAAATCAACTCTTTGGGAGGCTTAGTTATGAAGAATTTCTTAGGAATTATTATTTCTTTCTAATTGGATGTTTTTCATTTTTGGGTCTGAAGTGTTTTTTAATTGTCCTAAATTTTATATAATTTTATGTCTTAATTGTTCATTAACATGTTTATATATACATACAATCTTCATCAATTATATGGCAATTTAATTGATGCAACAATGTATTTAATTGTATGTTACCTTCTTCCACTTTAGCAACCTCATTAGATAAGACTCTGCTCACCACTGGAGGCACTACAGTCAAAGGGGAAGATGAAGAAGGGGAAGAAATAAGAGACTCTGAAGCCACAACCTGGGAAAAGCTCTGTAGAGATGAACTATTCACAACCATGTAGTGTTGGGAAGACACACCATTCCACCAAGACACAAAATGCCTGGTTTTACTCAGAACACATTTAGCCGCAACATGACCTGTTTTAAAGAACCTTCTATGCTTGAAAGGAATTCATTCATGTAGTCTAAAGGATGAATCCAA
Source organism: Chamaecyparis obtusa (assembly GCA_027943335.1). Taxonomy (NCBI): domain Eukaryota; kingdom Viridiplantae; phylum Streptophyta; class Pinopsida; order Cupressales; family Cupressaceae; genus Chamaecyparis; species Chamaecyparis obtusa. The sequence goes on from BSBK01003191.1 coordinate 2,874,693, forward strand.
CTACCGTTAGGAGAAACCAGCTTGATCTCCATAGGAAAACCCTTAGAAGCATCAATTTCCATCAAAATATGGGCATAGATGGAGTGAAGGATGTCTGTAGATTCCGCATTCACCATCAGGAAGTCCCCCAAAGCCTCATCCACTTCCTCAAGAAAAGGATCCACCCAAAGATGAAGAGGGAGGTTTGGAAACCTAATCTAAATAAGAATCTTATTAAAAGTATGAGAAGAGGGATTGAAATCCTCAAGCTAGGGATTTACCATCAGCACAAAGTGATCATCCCAACTAAAATATTACCACAAAGAATACGATTGAACTATCTTCTGCATAATCAAACTTAGTTATGAAAATACCTTTCTCCAAAGTGAAGATATGGACTGCACCACTTATAATGGGTTCCTAATATTTGGAAATCCAAGCATGATGCTTAGGGAGGCTTGGCCAAAGCCCCTAAATTTTCAGATAGCCATCTGGTTTAAAAGGATAGAAGAGGTGTGCTCAATCTCCTCTACCATTTCCACACTCAAAGAGAGAGAGAGAGAGACAGATGGATTCAACCATGGGGATTGGTTTGTAGTTGGTTCTCCTGTTTATTTTTTGTTCTGTAATTGGGTTTCTGGTCCCTATAAAACTAGTTTTCCCTTAATCAAAAATATAAAATTTGTATGTGTTATCTCCAAATGTCTTGTTCTTGAATACTCCTTGTTATTGAAGTTATTTCTACTCTTCTTTCCAATATAACATTATCTTAATGCAATGTTAGTAGGCTAGATAATTTGGGTAGATCTCTCACGACCTTAGAAGAACTAGTCTTCATTATATTAAAAACATTAATCCATCCCATCCTGTTGTTCCATAACAAGAATTCACTATTTTGCACTAACAAAAAATTTCTTCCTTTGTGTTCCTTTTAAGCTAGTAGACATTTCCATTTGTCCTTATACCTTCTGTACAACTAATATTCAAGAATATTTTCTGATCTCACATCTAGATTCACTAGAAACATGATTATAACCTTTTTTATATGTTTAACTCACACTCAACAACCTCAACATAATAAACATCACCAAAATTAGGTTTACCATCAATGGATATAATTCTATAGATAAGTGTAGCTTCTTTACCAACATACTTGATTGATCCTCCATCATACCTCTCAAGCTCAAGGAACTTTCATTTATCACCCATCATATGATTTGAACATTTGAAATCAATTATCAAAGGCCTAGGTTCTTCTCTTATATGTAGGGAAGTCTTCAAAATTGTTGATCTTTCATTATTTTCTGTACCATTCTAAATTTTGGATCTATCACTACCATTCTCCTTAATAGCCAAAAATAGTTCTTCATTATGTGAATCATTTCCATCCTCATCTTATGATGAGTGAGTCCCTACTAAAAAAATTCTCTTCTTACTCTTGGACCCTACAATGGTCAAATTGTGGGGCTAGGAATTTCCCTATATGTATTGATTTTCTTTAAAAAATTGAATATATTTCATATGGAAAGGTATGAAAGCAATCCCACCCCCCTCATCAAAGATATTGATAAACTCAATCATGATCATAAATTATTAATTCAAGAAAGACATTACTTCCTATCATTGAGAAAGAAATCAAACATCACCAAGGCATTGGAGTAATCTGAAGTACATTTAGAATCTTGAGCATTCAAGATGGCATCCAAAATCAACCATTCACAAAGTCAAATCTAAAAGTAAACAACAATATTTTTGTGATAACTTCCCCACAAAGGAGAGTCATGAAGGTATAATACTTCATTCAATCAAATTAGTTTTAGACCTAGCCTCTATTCCATTAAAGCATTCTTTCAATTTAATTTCAACATTAATTCCAAAATTAGAGTTTGACATAGGCAAACCTCCATCAACAGGCAATATTTTCTCATATTTGTATAAGTGGGCGATAGGACCAGGATATATGGATTTGGGATTAGCGAGAACAACCAAATACCTAAAAATTGAGATTTTACAAATCTTAAAAAATCCCAAGTGAATGTTTATCTGCCTCACATTGACCTACAAGTTTTTGACAAAATTTTTGGGGAAGATTCTAAGTAGCATTATGGTCCTATAATATAGTTTATATTTGCATCTAATCTTCTTGGGTCAAGGAAACCCTAAGCAACATTTACCTCCTAAGTGAGCCTAGATTTCAAACAAGGGTTCCTTTATGTCCCTTCTTTCGAGATCTAAAACTTTTGTCTATATATCTATATTGTAGTTTGTTGAGGATGAGAAAGCCCTCAATTTCTCATCTTTAGCCCTATATTTAGCATCCAAATCACATATTTTGTAATGTCATTTTTAACTCAAACAAGGAATACTAGACTCGCCTCATGCTCAATCCTTTTCAATTAGATTTGGTCTCCGTAATGTAATTAAGTTGGAATAGGCCATGATCCTAGTTTGCATGCATAAACTAGTGTTTAAACTTTCATTTTCACAAACATCACACTCTCAAGAATCTCTCTCTTAAGGATAAGCATAGAAGAATGATATTGATCTTTCTCATAAAATATAACTCCCTCATTAGGACAATTTGACATAAGAGGATGATATTTTTAATATTTTTCCTAGTGAAACCTCACCTTATATTCACTTTAATGAAGTCTATCTTAAAGATGAAACATTTATGAATTACGTGTGTCCCTCTCACAAGTTCTCTTACTCATGAGGATATTTAGGTGCAAAAGGTCGATATCAATATCATTTTCTTAATGATCTTCCCTCTAGAGATGAACTATTTGTGAATAAAGAGCCTAATTAATGTCAAGTCAATAGAATTCAAGATTCAATTCATAGAAATCAACATGTGAAACCTCCAATTGTTGTCCATATTTTTTTTGATGTCCCCCAACCTAAAAACAAACCAGCGATTATTGTTAATGGTTATACAAATTTGACTAGACCTCCCAACTATTGTTTTAAATTTTCAAAAATAATCACTCATGCTACTCTAGCTAAGACCTCTCTTTGAAATTTAATTCAAACTTCACCTACATACCATGAGTTGCTCCAAGAAGCCTTACATAGATTGATTCTCTCACCTTCTTCCATACCAAATGATGTAATAATCTCATTTGATTGTATGCATGAGACAAACAACAATATGCTCTTGCAACATGAATTGCCTTCTTTGAATATGATAAAACAATATATTATTAAAAATCAACATGATCATAAATTACCATTCAAAGTTTAAAAATAAATATATAAAATAAAATTCTATCCCAAAAAAATAATCAAAATAAATGTTGCTTTACTAAATTTATTATGACCTTACTTTTCAAAACATATTAACTTTTTCCAATCAATAACCTGCTTCAATGTTTGAAAGAGACTTCATCCACTAAACTACTTAGATTTGATAATGTCCATCCATGCTTCAATAAACAAAACATTTTTTTAATCATAATTTACCTTTCAAAATCAATTTTCAATTGAGCTCAATTTTTCATTGTTAAGGTCCTATTATATGATATGATAATTTCTGTGGCGATAAAGCTGGCCAACAGGTTGGTCTATTTTTAGTGAGAGAGAAATATCATATCACGGCATACAGAGTAAAATCTTGTCTGAAGAGCAAAACTGAGAGAGACAGGAAATCACAGTTATTGTTTGATAATAAACCACTTACTGTTGTGCACAATGATATTCTGAATATATTCTCCTGTATTTTTCTTAGAGTTTGTTTCAGTCAAGAGAAAGGACGTAGGCTGTGTGTTAAATGTTTAGTTTTTCAGATAAATTTGATTTTGATTTTAATTATTGCAACATTCTTATTTTTTATCTTTTAGATGTACCTTGGAAATATGATTTTAATAATTGTAAATTTTTATTTTTTAATAAAATATTAGTTTTTATTTTAAAACAGATTTTTTTTTTATTTCTATCTTTCAGAAAGATCTCTCAAACTATTTCATATAGATTAATATATATACTAGATATAAAGATATTTGGATTACTTTGTTATATTTTAATGTAATCTATTTTTCAAATATTACACTTTTTTAATAGTATATAACTAATAGGAATTTTATATCTTTTCCAATAAAAAATGTAATCAATAATTGTGTACTTCTTAATTAATAATATTTAAAAAATAAATAGGTTGAATAGAAAATATCTTATCATTAGAAATTGAAACTAGAAATGCTTGAATAGATTAAAAATCAAATTCAAATAAAAAATTTAATCACTCTATCACATAACTATTTAAGTTTAATATAATCCACCAATAATTTATATAAAACATTTTTTTATCATAATATAAAATTGGTATATAGTTATGATTTTCAATGGTGATAAGGATTGGTAACTGGTTGGTTTATTTGTGATGAGAGATATCCATATTAGGCCCTACACAATAAAATCCTCTCAGAAGAGGAAAAAATGGATAACTTACTGCCACGCACAATGAGTTTAAGTAGATAGAGATGTGCTTGAATAATATTCCACTCTCTTTTTTTAGTTGAAAGAAAGGTAGCATAAAGTATTAATGCCTACCCAAAACAGGAAACTTTATGCCAAGATTGTTATATATTCAGTTACGTCATGAATGGATGGATGTTGATTCGGATAGTAAACCCTTTTAAATTCATTTGGGCAATGTTATATATTGAAGCAATGAAGCAATGATTTCTAACTATATCAAAACCAGTCTCTGTTCCTTAATTCATCCAAATAACTAATCAGTTATTATTCGCTAGTCATCACTTACTGTCGCGCACAACATCTTGCTGCCTCCGCAAAACAGAAAACTTCACACCAACAATTTAAAAACAGTTACGCCATTAATGGGTGCATGAGCTGGTTTAGATATTAAACCCTGGAATTCGTATGGGCAGTTTTATCTTAAACAGCAGTCTGTGTTGTTTAATAGATCCGAAAACCAAATCAGTCAATTACAGACATCCCCAAATATCTCACAATAGAAAATCTCTTTTCTATTATTACCTTAATATATTATTTCCATTAAAAGATCGGTCATTCGCTCAGCATGGGCTAAACTGATGAGAATAAAGGACAAGAATGTGATGCTCCACTAATAAAATAATTTGAAAAACAAAATGTTCCTTCCACTTTATCAGTATTAATTGGCTGTGTGAGATGGAGAATTTATTAGGAATTATTCTCTTCTTTCCACTGGTTTGGTCTTAACTGGTGATATTGTTTTTGTTTTGTTGATTATTCATATACATATACATATAATCATTGTCATTTATATAGTAATTTAATTTATGTTACACATATTAATACAACTTTAAAAATATTTAAATGAATGGAAATCATAAAGATTTACTAATGAAAAATAGATATAATACTTATTTATAAAATTTTCAAAATTAAGCTTACAAATAATGTGCAAATAGAACTCTATGCAAGTTGAGTAACAAGTAATAATTGTTATTTTTTGAAATGTCCCGTGCAAGCGCTATATCTCTTGCACGCCCATCCTCTAGTGCCGCTGCGGATGGTTTGGTGGGTGCGGTGGCCTCCTTGGCCTTCCACGCTTGCTCTCTACCTCTTGCTGGGGCTGGGGTGGATGTGGTGAAGGCTGGGGCATCTCAACATATTCTTTTGGCGTCTTCTACCTCTTTTGCTACTGCGGAGGGTTTGGTAAAGGCAGCTGATGTTCTGGCAACATCTACCTCTGATGCTGCGACTAGGGTGTGTGCGGCTGGCATCCCTTCTTTACGGGCTGATGGTCCTTCTTCTAAGGCTTATGGGTCTTTTGCTGACGTTGTTTCCAAGACATCTACGACTGTGAAGGGACATAGGGCTTCCACTGACAATGGGGCTTCCTTTGCCCTGGTTCCTATTTTTGGATCTTTATCTTCCAAGTTGTTCTCTGCTGCTGATAGAGATTGATGAACAATAATGAAATTTTTAAATCCCACAGATTGATCTATTGGTTTCAAGGTTTTTGGCCTAGCCTTCCCCAACTGCATGATTAGGTTTCTTGAAGATGGGAACCAAAATTATCAGGTACTGTTAACATCTATCATATGGAAAAAGGTTTTTTCCTTGCAAAATTTCATAATGCTGTGGATAGAGCTACAATCCTTTGTGATTATTTCTTTTGTTGGGAGGATGAAAAATGTATGCTCATGGTAAAGTCGTGGCACCATGATCTCAATCCTTCCACTGAAGTCTTTAGTACTATCCCTATTTGGGTTAGACTGCCCCCTTCATCTGTGACATGATTCTATGTTTGAGGAAGTGGGTGGGGCTTTGGGGGATTTCTTGTTGATTGATAGTGATTCTGATAATATGTATCATTCTACTTATGTTCGTATCTTGGTAGAAATGGATACCTCGAAGGGCCTCCCATCTGAAATTAAAATTAATTCATCCTTGGGGCCTTGGATCCAACAACTTGACTTTGAAGGCATTCCTTTTAGATGTCGTAAATGTTTTAAGACTAACCATTTATCTTCCCAATGTGGCTTCATTTCCAAGAAGAAGAAATTTTCTCCTTCTTGGTGGAAGGGTGCGTCTACCCAACATTTCACTATCCTGAAAAGCTTCTCTCACCCTGAGATGGAGGTTGCTCCCGATAATGGCAATCTATTGTCTGCTGGTGAGAAGGTTGGTTTATGTCCTAATATTAATGTTCCTGAAGGGTCTACTGGAGTTGCTGGTTCTATCCCTTTCCAGGTTGTTGGACTTGAACCTGCTCTTGCTATGTTGGGTGATACCAAAATTTCTGTTGAATCGATGGACGTTGGCTTAGTTGGAAATTGTGGTATTTTATTAGGTGCTGGATCTAACCTTTCAGCTCCTTTTCTTGATCCCCCTTTGAGTGGATCTAATGGCAGCCCTGCGTTAGATGTTTCTCTGGGGGACTCTACTCCACTTTTGGGGGCTGGTTATCCAGCTCTTGAATCATTGTGCTGGCAACAAGATAAGGCTACGAGTGTTGAAGAAGGTTGGATAACAGTTAAAGGTAAAAATTCTAAGAAATACTCTCTGTCTTTTGACATGACCCTGCATTCTCATTTGAAGGGGACAAAAATATAGTTCTTTTCTTTTACTGAGGATCTCCATTGTTTTATCTTATGCAACGGTTTGGGTGTTTCTTTGGCTGAGTTCTTCTGGGTGGTTTCTTGGGGATGGTGGCCTTGTGTTATGGCTACACTCTTGTGTTTGGTGCATTCTTAATGCTCTATCTTAAGCTCTTTCTTTGTTCAGGGTTTCGGGTCCCTTCAAAACCTATTTTTTCATTAATTAGAACAAAGTAATATACTAATACATTATTTTCTCTTCAATATGAGAAAAGTAATGAAAAGAAAGATATAAAATTGTAAATTGCATAGTTTCATGTATTGCTTCTACATATATACTAACATTACAATTTGTAACAATTACCCCTTAGGGTCCTCTCCTCGCCGAATTAATAAAAAATAATTACCCCTCAATTTCTATTCAAACCTATTTTACCATTAATAAAAGAACAAGTCCCTCAGTTGCTACTATATTCTTTTTTCTTTTAATTCACAAAAAATATCAATTTAATGGACCAACCATGTTAGTCCAAATTACAAATGTCAACTTCATAAATTCTTCAATCATTGTGGTGATAACAACTCTATGCCACCAATTATGCTTACACTTAATGGTGGTAAGCTCTTAAGGTTAGGGTCTCCCTTAGACCTAGATCTATTGCCACAAGGGTTCATTCATAATGACACTTTTTATGCATCTCTTTGTTAGAAATTAGAGGCTTCATAGTTCACACTTGAAATTTAGACATGGTTTATTCTGTCCTCTTATGTGTGGTATGAAATCTCTTTTAAGACTAGGACTATAAATTAAAATTTTCCTAATCATAATATAGAAATCATTAATTCTCACTACATAAAGATAGACACCATTGTCCAAGGGTCATTTCCTTCCATAATTCTCTAATTCCATAGTGAATGACTCGAAAATACATATACACAAGATGAATAACTCACATATAACACAAATACATAGTGACAAGCTACAACATATGTCAAATATACATAATGACTAGTTCTAGCGCATGTGCATGCGCATGCATGCACACACACACACAAGGACTACCCCTATCATTTTTCATATACATAATGACTAGTTAAACAACATACATCATATATGGTGAGTAGCTCCAATGCACCTTATATACATAATGGCTAACATATACGCAATTAGAGAGTTATACATCAACAATGTCTAACTATCCCTTGTCCATAGTGTATCCCAAATAAAAGGAATGTCAATGTATTATGCACTACACTATGGGTCACATTCTTTTCATAGGTCTTTTGCACCAATAAGAAAGTGGAAATAGGAACCTTTTCATAGGTCTTTTACACCAATAAGCAAGTGGAAATAGGAACCAATGCATCTTGGTTACTATACCAAGTGTTCTTACTCATACCCACAAGGTTAAGTATGCCATTTTCATATAGAAACTCTATAAGCTTCATCCAATTATCACCTATATTCTTCATTAGAAACTCTCTTTGTTGTACTTTGTTAGATGGGTAAGAAAATACAATTGTTCATCATGTTGAGCCTTGCACACATTGCCCCTTTTACAATAGGGACCCCATCTCTTTTCTTTACCTTTTTTCTTATTATGTAGACCAATTTGAAAATTTTCCCCTTTGGAGAAGTGTTTAGAAGAAATTTACTTGTAGGATCTGAGGGCATAAGGTTGGTTAAGTGCTTGCCAAGATTTTAAAAAAAGTAAAAAATTCATTTGGAAAGGCTATAAGTTAAGAATTGGTGTAAAAATTTAATTTTCTTTCATAATTTAGAGAAATCTATGGACTCGTGAAATTCCAAAAATTCCTTCATAGGGTGAAAATCCCTAAGATTGCAAAATTTAGGGAAATCCATGGACTCGTGAAATTCTCTGAATTCCTTGGAAGATTTAGATCTTGTAAATTCCTTGAAAGGTCCAAATTCCATAAAATGTGTCGAAGGTACAAATCTCCTAAAATTCCTTGGAAGATGCAAATCTCTTAAAACCCTCGGAAATTCCAAATATTCTAAAATTCCTTAGAAGGTCCAAATCTCTTGAAGGTCTGAAATCCTAAATTCCTTGAAAGGTCTAAATCTCCTTAAATTTTTAGAAGTTCCAAATTTCATAAAAGGAATGCAAGGTTTAAACCTTCTAAATTTTTTCTAGAGCTCAATACCATATAATCCATGAAAGGTCTAAATCTTCTAAAATCCTTAAAAGGTCTTGTGAAAAAGATAACAAAATATAGAGAATTGAAGGAAATTATTTAACTCAAGAGCTAGGAGTAAGGAAAAATACCATGAATTAGCACAAGAACTAGGAGCATACACCAAAAAAGCAAGGAGGAGACAAGATTTTGAAGGGGAAAAGTATAAAAAAACCCCTGTGAATTTAATGAAAGTGGCAACAAATGTCTAAGAATGTGAGAGAGAGTGAGAGAGAGAGAGAGAGCAATGCTCATACAATAATTGAGAAGAGGAAGAAATCTCATGAGAGAATGAGAAAAAGAAGGAGAGCCATCTCTTTTAATAGAGATGTGAGAGAGGAGTTACATTGTAACTCCCATATCTGAGTGTGCCACATTTCACTAGTGTGTGAGACAAGTGTAGGATTCCTCATAAGGAGGAATATCTATTTTCCTTAATAAAGGAAATTAAAAAATATGACATGTCCTCCCACTTGGACTAGAGGAAAAAAATACATTAGGATACATTAGGATACCTTGGTTTATCCTATTAAATACATAAATACCAAGGAAAGATTAAATTCTAACACCCCCCTTTAATCTTTACTTGGGGTAATTACAAAAATATGCAATTGGATTATCCTTCTTGTAGTAGAGGAGGAAAGCTTGTTTTTCTTCACTTTGTGTTGATATAAGGTGGTGGTGCAATGATAAATGCTGGGATCTTGAAATAGGATTCCTTCAATTTTCATAATGCAAGAGTGTAGGTGTTTGTGGATATAGGCCCAAATCTTTAAGTAAACTTTGAGATTGTTCATTGTTACTTGTCTAGGAAGGATCACCTGAATCTACAAGAAAACAAGAACAATGAGGGGATCTCCCATGATTGGGATTTCCTCCTAAAAATGAATCAGTAAAATCTAAATGTGAATCATTAAATGTAATTTCATCATAAAGAGGTTTTGTAAACCAAATAGATTTATTACTAGATACATAAGCACAATCACCATCAATAATATCATCAAGAAGATTAGAGTTTAGGGAAGGAGGTTGGTCCTCCATAAGAAGCATTTGAGTGTCACGAAAGTCATGATCTACGTTGGAGCATATAGGAACATAATCAATACTTGAGCCTGCGAAAAGGCAAAAAAAACTAGTAGAGTGCCCATCATTGGGATCACCTAGTGCTGAATTAGTAACACTTTTGGAAAAAATCATATTGCGAATCATGAGGAAAAAAATTAGGAATGCAAAATTCAGTTGCATAAGGCAAATCTGTAGTGTATTCATCATAATATGAAGCATCAATAGGAGAGTTAATATAAGCATCATTATCATTAACCTCCACAACAGTCATAGGATTAGTACTATCCGCATGAATTTCATCTTGAGTAATAAACATATCTTGCAAAGTAGCATTAAGAAAAGTAGATATAATTTCCTCTTCTTGGTCAAACATATCAAGATGAGAGCAAGGAGGAGTAAACAGATTATTTCCGTTATCAGTATCATCACTGCTAGGAGGAACAAAATCATTAGGAGTATCATTACTATCGTCCTGTTCATCATTATCCTTTTGAAGAGTATCAGTATTATCCTTAATGTTAGGAGCAGAAACAGAAATATGGTTATCTTTCAAAACAGGAACAACATGGAGTTTACCATTGGGAACAGGTGTTGTGTAAGTTTGAAATGTGTTCTCTAAGACATGCCACATCTGATGCGCTGTAGTACAATATGAGATAAGATGGTATAAATCTGGATGTAATGAGAGTTCGATTAGACCTAATGCTTCCTCATCTTTGAACTACCAGGAATCCTGGTTAGCCTGAGGAGTGGTGGATGTCAATTTCAAAAATGAAGTCACAATATCCGAAAGGTTTCAAGATTTTAGGAAATTAAACATGTGCGGCCTCCAAATAGTATAGTTTGAACTTGTAAGTTCAAAAACCGGCATTAATGTTGTCATGATTTAAACAAAATTACAATTACAATTAAAAAAAATTAAAAAAATTAATAAAAGCGTAAGATGAATGAGCTAGGAATTAAAATAAAAAATTAGGAGTAAATTTGCGAATAACAGGATAAATAGAACAATGCTTATCAATTTATTTGATTTGTTGACGCAAAAAGAGAAAAACAAAAAATTTGTTAAATTTCACATGAATTTTAAAAATTAAAAAAAATGAGATATATATTAGCAAATGAATTTCATTGAGATAAAGGTAAAAATAATATTAAATTTGAACAAATTTGAATAAAATTTTGATATAAAATTTAATTGATCAAAGTTAAAAAGAATTGAATGATAAAAACCCTGCAAAACTGATAATGAAGCCTGCAACAAAACGTTAGATGGAGATTTGAAACAAAAAAGATATTTAGATGTTTTAAAAAAAAACTTGCAACAAAAAATGAGCAATGATATGATAATTTTAAAAAAATTGTAAAGAATCTAATGATTAAACTGAAGGAATGAGATTGAAGAACCTTGCATAGAATTAAAAAAAGTTAGAAAGAAAGATGTTATAATAAGAAAACGTAATGGAAATAAATGATGACAAAACGTATAGACTAAATAAGACTGCGAGGACTGCCAAAGAATAGAGATATAATGCAACTTGCAGATATAAAAAATGTAATGAAGGACTGCAAAGAAAGAAAATGTTAGGATACTTACCAAAAAATGTTATCAACTAACTAAATCTGCCAAAAGAGGACAGTGCATGCAAGTGCTGTGTGAACAGCAAGGGAAGAACATGCAAATGCAATGCAAGAATACTAAAGATTTAGAAAAGATATAACAGATTTAAAACATATAAACTGTTGTGTAAGAAAGGAGACATAGAGAAATCTGCCAAATGGAGCAGACACGCAGCCAAGTAGCAGGGATATGGGATAAGGAGAAACGTTAAGGAGAATTAAATAAAGTTGCACAAGTTAAAAAACAATAATATGATTCAAATGAAGTTGCGTGTGACCAAGCATCCAGGAAGCCAAGAAATGAAGTGAATGCTGCGAAAAGATATGAAGGTATTTATGTTAAAATAGGCAGCAACCAATGTATAATGAAATTATCCTTAAACAAGGTTATGCAAGGAGTATGAAGCCAAAAAAAATAAAGCTGAACAATATATATAACGTTGAATGCTCAACAAAAAGAATAGTGTTGAATGCTGAGGAAAACACAAAACAACAAGAAAGTTATTATGAGAAGCTTGCAAGAAACGTTAGTGAAAACAATCATAAACATAAGTATGAATTAACTAAGGTACGTTTGTAAATATGTAGAAAAATGTTATTAAAGAACTTAGCATTCCTCTCAAATGTGGGCAAATACTGGAAAACTGCTTGCGTGAAAGCTAAATTGGAGGGTTCTGCACAAAACCCAAATCATGAGTTTTTAAGATTCATTCTTATTTATGCATAATATCAAACACAAAGAGAGGGGGAGAGAAGAATGGAAATGGATAGAGCTCTCCACAAATAGTATTAAAATTTCACAATTGTCATGAAAGCAAGCTAGAAATGAACCGCCTCTATTGGAACCTAATAAATGTAATTTTCTCTGTACCATAGGTGTCGGCCGCTGTGAACTTGATAAGATTAGGTCACAAAAAAACTATCAGATTCCATAGAAATCAGACTCGCAACATAAACATGCAAGGAACCGATCAAAAGAGCTAGTTTTAGGATAATTTCGAACTGTTTTGGTGACGTGCTTTGAAATATATATATATATTAAGCCATGATACACACAACAGGATAAATAAAAATAGAAAGAAATGAAAATAAAACTAAAAGCTGCAAGTGACTACGGAGCTTTAACTACGGCAATTGCAGATTTCCAATGGAACCAAAGCTTTAAGAATCCACCATCAATTTGGGCAGAAATACTGCAACCAATTCCAGTTGCCTTGGCTTCTTGCAAACGGTACTTCAAAGCTATTTCAACAATGAGAGAATCACCTTCTTATAGATGCTTTGAACACCAAAAAAAAATAAATTAAAAAGATAGAGATCAGCGATATGGAAGAGCACAACAAAAAACCAAGGGGGGAGCAAGCACAAATCAAAGAAGAAAGAGCCGAAACTGAAATCAGTCTATGTAAGCCACCGCTCCAATATAAAGGTTAGATCTTAGAAAAAATATGCCCAAGGGCCGCTTCAAGCAGCCAAATCGACAAATGAAAGTAATAAACTCACAAGAGAAGTCCTACAACTTAGATCTACACTACAAGCAACAGAATGAAATGCATGCAATGAAAATAGATTTTACACTAGAGATATAATGCAATAAAAAAAAAGGTGAAAACATGCAAAGAAAAAAATGGAAATAATAGATTATATTGACAGAGTAAAAATGAAAATGAAGGCGATTAGGATGAGAGCAGGAGAAAGGATGCAAGAGAGCCCTGAAACGTCAATGATAAAGTCGTGAGCCACCAGACTTGACACAAAATGTGTCGTGCTGCCGATGAAAACAGAGATGCAAGGAAAAAAATCTCAGATCAAAAGAACGAAACGCAAGGGAAAGCCTTCAAATTTAGCTCGACTATATGCGTAAAAGGAGAAGTGAGAAGGGTTTTTTTGCAGTGAGACACAATGAAGCAATTCTCGGCTATAAGAGCAAACCCTACACAAACGCATGCAATGATTAAAGCTAAAAAAAGAGAACAACATGCAAGAAAAAATAGAGATAACACATGTAGAGAAAAATGCAAACAAACACATGCAAGATAGGAAGAATGGAATGATAAAAGAAACTGATACAATGCAAGCTAAGATACTATAATTACTATTCCATAATCAATGCAATGAGAAAGAAAACAATAGCTGCAGTAAAGAATTTAGAAACTAATGATTGTAATATTTAGAAACAATACTTGCAGAGATGAAATACAAAATGAAAACTTAAAACTTTAAAAACTTTTACACTTATTAATATAAAAAAAATGAAAAAACAAGTTTTGATTTAAATTTTTTTTAATATTATGATATTATAATACTATTATAATATTATAAGAAGCTTTAAATACTCTAATTCTTATTGGTATTAAAAGAAAATTATAATATTAAAACAAAATTTAATATGATATATGTAATTATAGAAATTTTGATAAATATAATATTTATCAAACCTGTACAAAACCCAAAAAAGGTTAATACAACAAAATATTGAGATTTTGAAATCAAATAATTGGAATTCTAAACGTTAGCAGTAAAGTAACCAACTAGATAAACCGGGTTTGGCGGTAAACCAGCCAAACCTAAAAAAAATTTCAATTTTAAAAAAAGAAGAAGAAGATTAGAATAAGAATGCTAGCAAAATATAACTCTCTCAAGAGTCTCCAATTTGGAGTGCTCCAAAATATGGTAGCTCCTTCACCTGTACACTCAAAATGAGATTAAACCAACCTGCTCTGATACCATGTTAAAAAGATAACAAAATATAGAGAATTGCAAGAAATTGTTTAACTCAAGAGCTAGGACTAAGGAAAAATACCATGAATTAGCAGAAGAACTAGGATCATACACCAAAAAAGCAAGGAGACAAGATTTTGAAGGGGAAAAGCATAAAAAAACCCTTGTGAATTTAATGAAAGTGGCAACAAATGCCTAAGAATGAGAGAGAGAGAGAGAGTGAGAGCAATGCTCATACAATAATTGAGAAGAGGAAGAAATCTCATGAGAGAATGAGAAAAAGAAGGAGAGCCATCTCTTTTAATAGAGATGTGAGAGAGGAGTTACATTGTAACTCCCATATCTGAGTGTGCCACATTTCACTAGTGTGTGAGATAAGTGTAGGATTCCTCATAAGGAGGAATATCTATTTTTCTTAATAAAGGAAATTACAAATATGACATGTCCTCCCACTTGGACTAGAGGACAAAAATACATTAGGATACCTTGGTTTATCCTATTAAATACATAAATACCAAGGAAAGATTAAATTCTAACAAGTCTCCTAAACTCTTTGGAAGGTCCAAGTCTCCTAAAATTCTATATCTTCTAAAATCCTTAAAAGGTCTCCTAAATTCTTTGGAAGGTCCAAGTCTCCTAAAATTCTATAGAAGGTCCAAATCTCCTAACATTCTTGGAAGTTCAAAATATCCAAAGTTTGTTGGAAGGCTAATATCTTAAAAAAATTCTTTGAAGAACTTAAATTTATGAAAATGAAAAAAAGTGTCAAGTTTCTAATAATCTAAAAAGGACGTCAAATTCTAATAAATGCATAAAAAGTCCTAGACTTAGTTAATTTAGAAGATATTTTAGCATGTGATTCAATAATAATATTTTGCAAGATCTGGACATAAAATTATTGTGATTTTTTTTTACATTAAAATTCTTTATATTATGAATTCTAAACCTTTTCCACTATTTTTGTTAAAAGTAACTGGGTTTCTTATATATACTTGATGCAACATGGAAATATTGAATATTTATGTACGATGGTTAAGATGAATTATGTTTTTAAGGGGTTGCTTACTTCATCAATGATTTAATAATAGTGAGAGAATATTAAGGACATCAATTTGGAAGAAAGCTTCCAATAAATCATTAGTCATTTGGTGGCCATAAACTATAAGATGAAGGATACACTTATGCTATCCAAGGAGGATATAACAAGTGTTATTTCAATATTTCTAGCAAAAGGTAGCTAGATTTGAGGCGGTGAAGGATGATTTGTAAAGTTTTAAATTTAAAATACAATGTGTAGCTTTCTATTTCATCACTTTCTGCCTAGATATGTGAAGATTTTCATCTTTTTGTGTGTTGGAAAAAATATTACATATAAGAAATGGGTCAATAAAAGAAATCATGTCCCAATCCTAGGGAGGTTTTCCCACTAGAAATGGTTACCTATTTTAAAGAAAATAAGTACTCATTTAGGTTTGAGTTCCCAATACAATAATTTCAAATATGTATCTATTATTAAAATTATGTACTTGTTTTGATTAGGTAAAAATAGGTTTTGAAAGGACCCGAAACCTTGTTCAAGAGCATAAACAGATATAGCAATAAAAGACCATTACAACTGTGGTGCCCCACCGAACAGAACAAAGGAACCAACCTGGGATCCTACCAAATGGACAAAAGCCCAAACCGAGTACAACAAAGGGCAATCAAGATTTACATTTAAGCCCATCCTTATGTGAGCGTAAGTTCATATCAAAAGAGGGAGTGGATATTTTAGATTTTTTCCCTTCACAGTAGTCCATCCATCCTCCATCTTACCAATAGCCTTCTAAATTTAAGAAGAGGTGGAAAAGTCCACAAAAGGGCAGGTAACATCAGAGACCCCAAGAGGGGCAGGAATAGCCCCCTGACCCTTCCCTCGAACCCCCAGAGGAGAAACAAGGGAAAAAGGATTGGCATCAACAACATCCAAGAAAGTGTCAGGATCAGGGACAACACCATGAACACTCGATCCTGAGACAGCAACATGGCCAGCAGTAAAGCTAGCAACAACATCCAGGATAGGGACATCAACAGTATTGTCCAAGATCGAATCATGGCCAGCAACATCAGTAACAACATTCAGGACAGGGACAACAACAGTATTATCCAAGGCCGAATCAAAATTAGTGACAACAATAGCAGGGACATCCGAGACATCCATCGAAGCATCATCCAAAGCTTTATCAGAGAGAGGAGAAGTAGCATCCGTCCCCCCAAAAGGGGCTTTTCGAATTGTATAATGATGAGCAGCAGCCCCCGACCACCAAGTAGGCATTTTCTTTGATTTAACCTTGTCAGAAACACACCACACAGCAAGATGAGCAGTCATGTGGCATTTCCAAGAATGGAACGGAATACCCTCATAATCAAGATTCTGTGTCCAAGAGCCCGAAGAAGAAGCCAAAGTAACCTTCTCAGGAAGACCCTTGGAGACATCAACCTCCACAAGAATACGAGCATAAGTTGTTTTAAATATATCAGAGGAATCAAGATCCACCATTTGAAAATCCCCAATAGCCTCACCCACTGCTTCTAGAACAGAATCTAACCAGAGATAAAGAGGAAGATTCAGAAGTCTAACCCATAAGGGAATTTTGTTGAAGGACTCAGTAAGAGGATTAAACCCCACATACCAGGGTTTGGCCATCAGGGGGAACCACTCCTCCCACATAAAGCATTTATTACATAGAATGGTATTCCTATCTTTAGCTTTAGAAAATTTAACAATAAAGAAACTCCTTATTAAAAATAATATCTATTATTAAAAATAAGTACTCATTATTAAAAATGGGTACTCATTATGTTTCGAGTTCTGGAGCCTAAAGGGTACCCCCTGTTTACAAAATAATTATCATTTTTCTAGAAGTGTTTTTTTAATAAAAATATTGGTGAGGAGAGGAGCCCATACAAATGGCTGCTTGTTTAGGGAGCCCCAAACCCCCTCCAAGTACAAATTTCTCCATCCAAAGTATTCCTCCTTCTCTATTGTTTTTTTTTTTTTTTGGGTTCTTTGTCAATTTTGTTTTGTCAAGAAAATAATGAAAAGTTGTAGGGTTAATAGGAATTTTTTTTTTGTTGATAAATAAATTTGTTAATTTTTATTGTGTTTTTTATTTTCTATTTAGCATTCATGATTTTGAACCTTATAATAGTAGGAAAAAAAAACCTAAAATAGTTGTTGTAAAAAATAAAACCCTAAAATGTTCTAATACTTGTAAAAAAAAGAAAAACCCTGAAATTAACCATAACTATGGAAGACCCTCTAATTAACATATCTATCAAAAAATCTATTATACTAATAATAAATATGCTAAATTATATTGTGAATAAATTTCTAAAACTAGTTTGGCCATAACTAATAAAGTTATTAATGATTTGAGGTGGAGAGGAAATTTTTTTAGGCACTTGATTATATATGAGTGAATTATTTCCATAATAATGTAACTAATATTTCTCTCAAAGACCACTTAAATATTTTAGATATTTTACATAACATCCACATAGTAGTTTTTCTAGGTACTAAATAGGCCTACATAGGTATCCATTATATTCACATTTCTCTATCTAATCACTCTTCCATCCCTTTCTTTGCATGGATCATCTTCTAAGAATTTAGCTTAAAAAACTAAAGTATAGTTTTGACTATTTAAAATGACTTATAGTAGAAACTTCCTTGGTTTAATATTTTTTTGTTGGTAAAGCTTAGGACTTATTTATATAAAATGAAATACTTTAATAATGAGGAAACAAAAGGTTGATTATTAAAAGATCAAACTCCAAGTTCTCTTTAATTGTAGAAATAATTTTAACACCTACACCAACCATATTTCTTATTTTTTCTTGAAAATTATTACTTTTTTATTTCCTTTCGAACACTCATAGGATATTCCCAAGGGTAAATCTCAAAATATTCTTAAAAGGAGAAGATTATAAGGAAATACATCATTAAGAGATTAAATCATAATGATAGAATAAAAACAATCAATTGTATCCAAACAATCCACCTATTCTTGATTCGAGAAATTTGTAATGTGAAAGTTTCTCATATTGTTTCCAAGGAAATAGCTATTGGAATGAATATCTATATTAGAAAAATCCAACTTAAGCATCTCATATTATGTACTCAATCTAGATCATTTTAATAGGTGTTCCATTGAATTTCTATAAAAATCAATCCAATTTATAATAAATGTGGAATTAGGATGCCATAGAAAAGACAACCTCCTTTAAAAGAGTATTTCATTTAGATTATTATTATTGTGGATGAAAGGTGTATCCTAGAACCTAAAATTTGACTGCTTGACACGTTACCCTTGTAGCTGCTACATACTTTGTTTCAACTAATAAAAAAGTGACAACTATTTTTTTCTTAAGCCCATGATACTATGCTTAGTCAAAAATGAAAAAAATAGTCAAAAGTTTTCTTCCTATCATCTATGTTGCAGGCACAGTCACTATCAATGCACCTTAGTAGCTTGAAGTAATTTGATCTTGAGTAGAAGATTCCATAGTTCTTTGTTATCTTACTTCAACTAATAAAAGAGCGACAATTGATTTTTTTTTAAGCCCATGATACTATGCTTAGTCAAAAATGAAAAAAATAGCCAAAAGTTTTCTTCCTATCATCTATGTTGCTTGCACAGTCACTACCAATGCACATTATTAGCTTGAAGTAATTTTCTCTTGAGTAGAGGATTCCATATATAGTAATTATAAAAAAATTATAATTCTTTTATATATATAGTAATGAATATTGTAACTAGTTGGTTTATTTATTAGTGACCATACAATGCCTGATGTTGAGAATAAAATATATTCTACTATCTTTTTCTCACAGATTGTTTCAGCCAAGAGAAAGGTAGTCTGTGTACAATCCACAACATTCTACTACCTTCCCAAAGCAGGAATTTTTATCCCAGACCTTTGTTTTTTGTTACGACAGTCTGCAAGAAAATCTCTTCTCTTTTCTAATACAAAGATGGTCAGCATGTGTCAAACAGATAATAACAGCGAGGGCAAGTTGCGGAGTCTGCTTAGCACACGTGGAAGAATTTAATGTTTGATCCATAAAATTATTTAATTGTTTTAAAGAATTTAATTAATGTTAAAAAAATGTTATGTTTTTATATTAAAGGTTTGATTATTTCATATTAAATTTTATTGATTGGAACATTCTTTCTTTTGTATCTTTTAGAAGTATATGTAAATATGATTTTAATTATTATAAATTTTTATTTTTAATAAAAGATTATTTTTTATTTTAAAATAAAATATCTTATCATCTCTATCTCTCACAAAGATCTGTCAAAGTATTATATATATAGAGGGATTACATTGTAATCTACTCTTCAGATATTACACTTTTTCAATGGTATATAACTGTCTATGGACCCTTGGTATATAATCCACCAATAATTTCTATAAAACATATTTTTTTATCATAATTTAAAATTAGCTTTTAATTATGATTTTCAATGGTGATAAGGATTGCTGACTGGTTGGTTTATTTCTGATGAGAGATATCCATATTAGGCCCTACACAATAAAATCCTCTCAGAAGAGGAAAAAATGGATAACTTACTGCCACACACAATGAGTTTAAGTAGATAGAGATGTGCTTGAATAATATTCCACTCTCTTTTTTTAGTTGAAAGAAAGGTAGAATAAAGTATTAATGCCTACCCAAAACAGGAAACTTTATGCCAACATTGTTATATATTCAGTTACCTCATGAATGGATGGATGTTGATTCGGATATTAAACCCTTTTAAATTCGTTTGGGCAATGTTATATATTGAAAATCCATATGCGCAGAAGCAATGATTTCTAATTATATCAAAGACCAGTCTCTGTTCCTTAATCTTGGAAGTCATCACTTACTGTCACGCACAATGAGTTTCAGAATATACAGACTATATCTTACACAACATTTTACAACCTCCCAAAAACAGGAAACTTTATCCCAATACCTTATTTCAGTTCCGCCATTAATAGATGCATGCTGATTCAGATATTAAATTCTAGAATTCGTTTGGCAAATGTTATATTACAGACCAGTCCGTGGTTTCTAATAGATCCAAATAGAAAATTAGTTAATTACAGACATCCCCAAATATCTCACAATAGAAAATTTATTTTCTTCTATTGCTTTAATATCCTCAGATATCCCGTTTAAAGATAGGTCATTGGGTCAGCATGGATTAAACAGATCAGAATGAGGAGGGTATGAGTGAGATGGGTTTTAAGATGGTTGTGGTATTACAACTTGCTCAGGCTCACTTATAACATGTTGAACAATGTGATGCTCGAATTATTAAATATAATTTGTAAAACAAAATGTTCCTTCCACTATGTCATTACAATGAATTGGTTGTGTGAGATAAAAATCCGTCTCCAGGAGATTTTGTTAGGAACTATTATATTTTTCACTATTATAGTAATTTAATTGATGCAACAAAGAGGCTAAATATATTAATACGAATTGTAAAAATTGAAAAATTGAAAAATAATTATAAATATTTATACATAAAATTTTATAATTTATACTTTCAAATAATAAGTAAATACTAGATTATTTGTTATTCAATATGAAAAATGTAAAGAAAAATATAAAATTGTACATCACATAACAAAAAAGCTGCATGCATTACTTTCACATATATACTAATATTACAATTTCTAACAATTGCCCCTCAATTGCCACCAAATTCTTATTTTCTTAATTTACAACAAGTACTAAATCAATGGACCAAGCATGTCATTCCAACTTAGAAGTGTCAATTTCTGCCAATTATGCCTACACTTATATGTGTTAAGCTCTTGAGGCTAGGGTCCCTCTTAGACCTAGATCTATTGCCTCAAGGGTTCATTTTTAATGACAACTTTTATGTATATCCTTGTGGGCAATTAGAGGGTTCATAGTTCACCCTTGAAATTTAGAGGGGGTCTATTCTCTCCTCTTGTGCGAGTCTCTGATATCTCTTTAAATTAGGACTCTTTATACTATACTTGGTCCAATGATATTATAGAAATAATTGATTCCCATCAAGTAACAACATACACCATTACCCAATGGTTATAACCTTCTATAATTCCCCACTTCCATAATGAGTCACTCTAATGTTATAACCTTCCATATTTCCCTAATTCTAGATTGGAGGTTGAGCCAATTGGATATAGTCTTTCTAATGTAATTAAGTGGGAACAGGCCACGATCCTCATTTGCATGCATAAACTAGTGTAAACCTCATTTTCACAAACATTACACTCTCAACAATCTCTTTTAGGGATCAAGCATAGAAGAATGATGTTGATCTTTCTTATAAAATGCATCTCCCTCATTAGGGCAATTTGGCTATAAGAGGATGATAATATAAATATTTTTCCTAGTCATAAAGCCTCACCTTCTATTCACTTTAATGACCTTTCCCCTAAAGATGAAACATTGTTGAATCATGTGTGTCTCTCTCACAAGTTCTCCTACTCATGAGGATATTTATGTGTAAAAGGATGATATCTATAGCATTTTCTTAATGATCTTCCTTCTAGAGATAAATTGGTTGTGAATAAAGAGCTTGATTGAAGTCAAGTCAATACAATTCAAGATTCAATTCATAGAAATCAACATGTGAAACCTCCAATTTCTGTCCATATTTGTTTTGATGTTCCTCAACCTAAAAACAAACCAGCAATTTTTGTTATTGGTTATACAAATTTGACTAGACCTCCCAACTATTGTTTAAAATTTCCAGAAAAGTACACATCAAAGAAACAAGATTAATCAATAAGTGCAACAACAGCCCCATTATCATACAATTGCTCGCACATATAATCATTTAAAAAAGATACAAATATTTTTCTTCAGACTAACGTTGTGCAGCTTCATGCTACTCTAGTTAATATCTCTCTTTGGAATTTGATTTAATCTTCACCTACATACCTCGAGTTGCTCCTAAAAGTGTTGCATAGATTAGTTATGTGACCTTCTTTCATACCAAATGATGTAGCAATCTCATTTGATTGTATGCATAAGACAAATGATTCATTGTATGCATACGACAAATAATATTATGTTCTTGTTTGAGAATGAAGAAACAACATGCTATTAAAAATCATTATGATTATAAATTACCATTGAAAGTTAAAAAATAGATGTATAATAAATATTGCTTTACTATATTTATTATGACCTAATTTTCTGAAAAGAAAAAAAAAGAGTTTCTTTTTCTGTCTCTCTCCAAGTACACTGTATTTTCTGAAATAGTTTTCAATTGCTTTTACTATAACGAAATGAAAAAATAAGAAATAATTTTTGGTGTGGTGGTTGGCGGGGGTATTCAAGAAAGACGATAAATATATTCTATTATATATTTTATTGATAATTTTCTATGGCGATAAAGATTGCCTTACAGAGTAAAATCTTCTCAGAAGAGCAAACCTGAAAGAGACAGGAAATCACAGTTATTGTTTGATAATCAACCACTTACTGTTGTGCACAATGATATTCTGAATATATACAAGGCCGCATGCATAAAATATATTCTCCTGTCTTTTTCTCAGCGATTGTTTTAGTCATGCACAACATTCTAATGCCTTCCCAAAACGGGAACCTTCATTCCAAAGAATTTTAATAACGTTGATAAATGTAATGTTTTTATCAAAAGTTTAATTATTCCATATTTAATTGTTTCAAATAATTTAACTAATGTTGAAGAATTTAACATTTTTATATCATAGGTTTAATTATTTTATATTAGATTTAATTTGATTTGATTTTAATAATTACAATATTTTTATTTTTTATCTTTTAGATATATATTTCAAACATGAATTTAATAATTACAACTTTCTATTTTTTTAATAAAAGATTATTTTTTTATTTTAAAATTAAAAATCTTATCATTCCTATCTCTTAGAAAGATCTCTTAAAATATTCTATATATACTAGATATAAAGATATTTAGATTTTAATATTACATTGTGATGCATATATTTCAAATATTACCTTTCTCAAAAATATATAAGGCATCAAGTCTTGCTGAGTGCATTGCTACGACATCATACGGGATGAGGCCAGAATGGATACCCTTCGGTCGTTGGCTCTTAGTTGAAAAGCTTCTTTGAACCTTCAACAAAAAAAACCTATATAACTAATAATAATATTATACCTGATCTAAATTAAAAAATAATTAATAATTGTATACTTTTTTTTTTTGATCGATGAAGGGCCGAAGCCGAGATTTTTATATATATAAATACCAACATAAATTAACAAAGTATCTATCATCAGTTCAAGCCCACTGTTGCAAGGCCTAATGTTCAGAATGAAATCATTTCAACTTTCAGCAACAGTAATTGGCTGATACCGATATTTTAACAGTCTATCAAAGATCATCATCTGAACTGAGATCTACTTTATATCACCACCGTTAGATCATCATGTTTCGCGGGCTTGCCAACTTTAACTCCGCAACGCCGACATTCCCTTGATGGTTGTCGCATGATCGCATAGTTTGAAAATGGCTTATGCAAACATGCGACACCCCATAAACTTTCACCACCATTACCTGCCCTTGGCTATGGGACCCATGATGCATATCCATCTCAGTGCTTGCTGGTCAATTAGAAAGGGAAACGTCGGCAAGACCCGACACACTGACCCACCTTTAATTCTGCAACAGCGTCTTTCAACAGTTGTCACATGATCACATAGCCAAGAAAAGGGCTATGTGAACATGCGACACACCGTAGCCCTTTACCACCATTAACCGCCGCCACATAAAGTTACCACAAAGGGCTTGTCGCATGATCGCATAACTCAAAACTAGCTCATGCGAACATGCGACAAGCCTCCAGGCCTCACCACAACCTTAGTGCCCACTTTATTCACGAATTGGCAAGAACTTTGACTGGGCCCGCATCTGGAAGATCGACGATCATCGCATCTTCACGTATACCTCCAAGACTCAACTTGAACATGCACCCACCGTCAGATCATCCAAGCTGTGACCCCACTGAAAAGTTTGGGCCCCCTGATGTGTCAACATTCCCTTACCAGCTCAGCCAATCCCAACCTAACACCTCGACGGTGAATCATCACGTGGTCCCACTGCAGACAAACCAACGACATCTAATCGGATGGTGGACGCATGATCGCATGGGGAGAGAATATTCCATGCGATCACACGCCGACCGTCGATCAAAATCACTAACCCCAACCCACTGACAACACTCCACCTCATATTTCCTTATCGGACGGTGGGCACGACATTCCCTTACCAGCTCAACCAATCCCCACCTGACACCTCGACGGTGAATCATTCCATATACAATCATCTAATTGTATACTTAACTAATAATATTTAAAAATTAATAATTTGAATAGAAAAATATCACCACTTGAACTTTAAAAATAGGAATGCATGCATAACTTCAAAATTAGATTTTAATAAAATATTTAATTAGACTATAGCACAATTACTTAAGTTTAATATACTCCATTTTATATAAAACATTTTTTTATTATAATTTTAAATTATGGTGTGTAGTTATGATTTTCAATGGTGATGAGAAATATCAATATCATGCCCT
Source organism: Chamaecyparis obtusa (assembly GCA_027943335.1). Classification (NCBI taxonomy): domain Eukaryota; kingdom Viridiplantae; phylum Streptophyta; class Pinopsida; order Cupressales; family Cupressaceae; genus Chamaecyparis; species Chamaecyparis obtusa. Next base: position 2,899,949 of record BSBK01003191.1, read on the forward strand.
ACAAAATAAAATCCTCTCAGAAGAGGAAAAAATAATGAGACAGGAATCTACAGTATCACATACATCATGTCTTGACTTATTATTTGACATTCATCACACTTACTGTCACGCACAATGATCTTCATAAGATACAGATACACAAGAATAATATTCCATTATTTTTTTCCAGTCAAGAGAAAGTTAGCACAATAATGTATCCCAATAATTTATTTCAGTTACATCATTAATAGATGCATGTTGATTCAGATATTAAACTCTAGAATTCTTTTCACAAATGTTATATTAGAGACCAGTCTATGGTTTTTAATAAATCAGAAAAGCAAACCATTTAATTATAGACATCCACAAATATCTCACAATAGAAAATTTATTTTCTTCTATTGCTTTAATATATTATTCCCGTTTAAAGATGGGTCATTGGGTCAGCATGGATTAAACATATGAGAATGAAGAGTGTATGAGTGAGACGACTGTTAAGATGGTTGTGGTAATACAAGTTACTCAGGCCCACTTAGAACATGTTGAGAATATGATGCTCGAATTGTTAAATATTTGTAAAACAAATGTTCCTCCCACTATATCACAATAATGAATTGGTTGTGTAAGATAAGAATCAGTCTTTGGGAGGTTAAGTTAAGGAGAATTTCTTAGAAATTATTACATTTTTAAATTATTTTATAGAAACTTAATTGATGCAATAATGTATTTAAATATATTAATACATCTTTAAAAATATTTAAATGAATAGGAATTGTACAGATCTAAAAATTGGAAAATAACAATGAAAAATAAGTATAATTATTTATACATAAAATTTTATAAATTAAGTTTTCAAATAATAAGAAAATACAATTCCATGCATGTTGAATAACAAAATTCTACATTACTAGATTATTTGTTATTCAACACAGAAAAAGTTGCATGTGTTACTTTTACATATATACTAACATTACAATTTGTAACAATGGCTTTTCAATTGCTACCATATTCTTTTTTTTTTTTTAATTCACAACAAGGACCAAATTAATGGACCAAGCATGTCATTCCAACTTAGAAGTGTTGACTTCATAAATTCTTCAATCATTATAGTGATGACAACTTTATGCCACCAATTATGCTTACACTTATATGTGATAAGCTCTTGAAGCTAGGTTCCCTCTTAGACCTAGATCTAATATTGCATTACATAAATTAAACTTTATATATCTTTAAGATCTTTAATATTTTGAGACCTCGTGCATTTTCCAAAGGCGAAATGGTTCTAATTTAAACAGAACCACCTTATAGAAGTAAATGATTGGAATACTACCTTATGTATGAATAGAGAGAAAAAAAACTTCTTTGATGAACTATTACATTCAATCTTTGATAAAAAAGATTAATATTGTATATCATTTATATAAAAAATGGAAAGAGCATTATAATGATTCCAATGGATGTAGGTATATAATCTCCTTCAACTTGTGACAATAATCTCTAGTACACTGAATCTCACTGATTGCATGGCAACTCATCATGTCAGAAAATAAATGTACATTTTTTTTTATTACTCAAAGCTTTTAAAAATAGGGAATTATAAGGAGAAAAAGAAATCAGAAATAATATGTACATTTGATCTAGACACTAGTTCATTTACTGCATTTCCTTTTATAATAATACCTTCTGAGGACAGTTTCAGAAACATTTCAAAAGTTAGTGTCTAGGTTCTCCAACATTGATTAAGCAATGTTGCATTCATATCTGATGAATTGAGAGAGTTGATGATGTTGCATTCATATCTCAAATGAATGAAAGGTTTATTTATGAGTAAAGAACAGAAATGGGCAGCTTTAAGTCTAAATGATGAGCCATTATACATTGCCTGCACTCAGATTATTTCTTTTCTTTTAAAATGCCCACCATTATCTTACAACCACGCTTATGATCACTGTGCCACTTATGATAAATATTGGTTTAGTGTACCAAAGATTTTATGCTTAGAAAATTTGATGAACAATCTAAATTCTTTTCCTTGAAATTATTTTGCATCTGATCCTTGCCTATGAAGAACATTATTAGAAAACCTTTAGGTAAATAGAAAATTATAGAGATTATATTATATTGATGTTTATTTATCAATTTTTTTTTTGGTCGTTAAGGGGCCGAGGCCGAGTAATATATATTAAACTATTAATAAACATATATAAGTTTAAAGAGTATCAAAGGCTCTTCGAGAGAGACCCAGTAAGCATAAAATATCATACAAAAACCAGAAGCACTGGTATGGTCCCAAAATGTCTATGCTTCAAACTGAGCAAAGAAAATTAAAAACTTGCTAAGGTAAGATACTAAGATAGCAAAGATAGCAAAAAACTAGAGGTAGTCCTGCGCCCAGGCTAGTCTGAGGCTGAAGTGGAGTTCTTATCCGAGGAGCTTGAAGAAACATCTACGATGAATGCACAAGCACCCAAAAACTACATCTAGGCTACCTTGAAAAGGAAACATGCTGCTTTTTCACCAGATAACCAAAAATCTCCAAGTGCCGTGAATGTCAAGGCAGAGTACTCATGAGAATAAGCATACTCCAGGTGAATGTCCTGAGAAACATCCCATCCGTCAGCAATGAAGTGAAACAACAAGATGAGGAGTGCCGCCATCTACTAATCTCTCTGCTAAAAATAAATGAGGTTGTCATGTCAGCCCTGCCTAAGCCCTCAACTTGTCACTAAAACCTCAAAATTGGGATCACTGATCTCCAAAGAAGCACACTACCTACAAACAGACAATTGTACTTGAGTAAACTGGGAGAAGGAGATTTGAAATTATCATATCCATTGAGGCGAGGAGTTCAAGAAGACATTCTTCAAATGTGTTCCTCTAGATGCTAGGTCAGCCAAATCATCTACCAGAGTATTCCCTTCACAAAAGATGTGATTAATTTTTATTGAATCGAATCTGCTAATAGACTATAGAATGACATCCAAGAGAGCTTGAAGGAACCAATTTTGAGTTGTCCTTGTTCTTGTAGCATTAATTGTCAACATGGAATCCCCTTCAATTTCTAATTTCCTCACTCCTATCTCATTTGCTAAAGCAAGACCAAAAAGTAAGGCCTTAAATTCAGCCATATTGTTGGTGTCATGCTCCAATGGTTTGGCTAGTTTAGCTATAATATTTCCTTCTGAAGAGTGAATGATGCAGCCTGCTCCTGAAGGACCTAGATTGCCTTTAGAAGCACTGTCAAAATTTAGTTTGAACCAGCTTGAAGCAGGGGCCTCCACACACAGGATGCTCTCAGAGCTTGATCAATTTTGCAAGCTCTGCCTAAGGAAAGGGGGGTCTTGAGTCCAAACCAAGTTTTGAACATTTGATCATCCCAAATTGTGTAATATTTGTGTTGAGCTGATTGAATTTGGAGACGAGAATTCATCACTTCTACAATTCCTACTTCAATTTTGTTAAGAATGGATACCAATTCCATATATTTGTCTTGAAATAGTCTTTTGTTCCTCTCCTTCCATAATTCCCACAATAAAATAGATGGGGCTAAAATCCAAAGGTTGCCACATAGACTGTTAACATGTAATTTAGGCCAAGATAATAATAATTGTAACAACTCCTTTGGGAGGGCTGACAGCCAACCTAATTTTGAACATAACCAACGCCAACATTCTAAGGCAAAGGGGCAAGTTAATAATAAATGATTAACATCCTCTTCATTACAATAGCACAAGGAACATCTGGAAGGGCCCTGGTATCCCATTATGATAAATTTATCTGCAGTCAGAATTCTACCTTGAGAAGTTGCCCAAGTGAAAAGGCCTGCTTTCGAAAGACAAGCACTGTGCCAACATAATTGTAAAAGATTTTTCTGTTTGTTGGAACTAGAGAATTTTGACAGAATGTTATATCCATCCTTGACATTATAAGTCCCTAATTTGGCTCCATTCCAAAGGATCTCATCCGAGCCTTGTTTGATAAAGAAAGCTCTATCCTTGATCACGCTTTTAAACCTTCTCAGTTCTGAAGGGTCGAGGTTTAGATTTGTGAAGTCCTTCCAATGCCACGTACCATCCACTAAGAATGTTGATGAGGGAATGATACAGTCTCTGAGATATGGTCCCCAGGAAGCCAAACAAATCTGACTTAACTCATTTGGACCTAGCAACGAGTTAATGCTTGGAAGCCCCCCCCAAGAATCCTCCCAAAATCTAGCCGCATTACCCTCTTTTATATTCTAGGTGACATTTTTATCAATAACATGCCTAGATTTGATTATGAAGTTCTATATCCTTGAGCCTCTTGGGAGAGATTGCAAGCGAAACATCTCTTCTTCAAAATGGTTCCCAAGGTATTTACCTCTTAAGATTCTAACCCACTTTAAGTTTTGATTTTTCATAATTTTCCAATAGAGCTTGGCACCAAGAGCTTGATTTTTCCATAGTTGGTTCTTTATGCCCGTTCCTCCATTTATTTGTGATTTGCAAATCTTATTCCAAGAAATGAGTGTGAATTTCTTATTTGTATCAGTCCCTTGCCAAAAGAATTTCCTTAATCTCTTGACCATGTTCATGTATCCCTCCGTAGAGAGAGAAAGGTAGGACATTAAGTAAATGGGAATTGCTAACAATGTTGCTTTAATCATAACTAATCTGCCAACCCAAGAGAGCCATTTGGATTTCCAACTATCCATTTTCCTATCTAGTCTCTTGTTGATGGGTTTCCAAATTTGGGAGGATCTCAAGGTTTTGTCTATTGGAATGCCCAAATACAAGCATGGGAGGGATCCTGATTTGAAAGCCAAAACTTTTTCAATTTGCTGCTGAAGTTTCTTCTTTGTGTGAAAAAAGAAAATCACTGATTTTTCTTTATTTTCCATTTGACCTAAGGCTTTGGCATAATTCTCTAATAATAGATTGATCTGCTTAGCCTCTTGAATACATCCCTTTCCCAAGAGAAGAATGTCATCCGCAAACTGTTGGTGAGTGATTGCTCTAACAGAGGAAGTAATTTGAACACCTTTGAGAAAATTCAGCTCTTTTAATCTGATCAAACCCTGCCCCAGAGCTTCGGCCATGATGATGAATAAGAAGGGAGAAAGGGGATCTCCTTGTCTAATGCCATTTGAACTTTCAAAAAAACCTTGAGGGGAACCATTCACTAAAACATAAAATTTAGGAGTAGATATACAATAAAAAATCAAATTGATCCATGCCTTAGAAAAGCCAAAGCTTTCCATACATTTAGCTAAGAATCTCCAATCCACCTTGTCATAGGCTTTTTTGATATCTAATTTAATGATCATACTAGGTTGTTTGTTGTGTTGGATAGAATGGATTTCTTCTTGAGCTATGATAATCCCATCAAAGATTGATCTACCCAGAACAAATCCAGTCTATTCTTCCCCAATGATTTTGGGGAGAATTGTCTTCATTCTATTTGCTAAGGCTTTAGAAATAATCATATAAATTGTATTACAGAGAGCAATGGGTCTAAATTCATCCATACATGAAGCCTGTTCTTTTTTGAGAATTAAAGCAATGAAAGTGTTATTAATCTCTGTTAGAAATCTACCTGAACTTATAGCCACCTCCAAAGCTTCTGTGAGATCTTTGCTAGTGATATCCCAACAATGAATAAAGAAACTAGGTGAAAAACCATCTAGGCCTGGAGCTTTGTCAGGGGCCATCTGAGATATGGTACTCTAAATTTCACTTTTTGAAAATGATTTTGAAAGCATTTGGTTGTCTCCCTCTAAGATTAGCTTGGGAATATTGTCCAATCAATCTTGTTGACATTTGAGCGGAGAGCTAATCGAGTTATTCAACAATTTTGTATAATAGTTGACAATTTCCTTTTGGATCTCCTATTGATCTTCCAAGAGAACACCAGTAGAATCTTTTATCTGTGTAATCTTATTCCCATTTCTGTGGTTTTTGGTGCTGGCATGAAAGAATTTTGTATTCTTATCTCCTTTTTCCAACTAGCATTCTCTTGATTTTTGATGCCAAAAGATTTCCTCCTTTGAAAGAATGTCTTCCAATTCTCTAAGCAAAACTTTCTCTTCTGCAAACCTGTCCTGATCCATCCCAAACTACATGATGGATTGGTTCAAGCTTGCTAATTTTTGCTCAATATCCTCCTTTGATTTGTATATATTCTTAAAATGTGTTCTATTCCATATTAAGAGATTTTTCTTAATATACTTTAGTCTGGCCACAAAACAGAATAACTTGGAACCTTCCACTTTGAAATCCAGCCACCATTCAGCAACCAAAGAAGAAAAGTTTACCTCTTTTAACCACATGTTTTCAAATTTGAAGGGACATCCTTGGGGTTTGTTACTCTCTAGAATATTTAATAGAATTGGAAAGTGATCAGAGCTAGAAGTAGGAGAAATGGAAGCTTTTAGGTCAAAGGGAAAAATTGTGATATCCCCTTTGAAGAAGAATCTATCCAATTTCTCTGAGATGTTGCAAATGCCCATTATTCTGTTAGACCAAGTAAACAAGCCATTCTCCAATTAAATTTTCATTAAATTTTCTCTTTGTTGCCAATCTATGAAATTTGTTTGGGATTGGGAGACTCTATGGGATCCACCTAGCTTGTCAGAAGGATGAGAAATAGCATTGAAGTCCCCCCCCATAATGAAAGAACCTGCCTGCCAATTTACAAAACAATTTGAGATTTCCTCCCAGACTTCCATTTTCCTTTTATTAGAAATGGGACCATAAATGTTCACAATGTGTATGTTGAGGTTTGAGCGTGAACTTGCAATGTTCCCACCAATCCAATTCGAGCTGCAATCCAATGGAATGAAGGAGTCAAGTCTTGAATTCCACAAGATCGCTAGGCCTCTAGAGGGCCCAATTGCATCCACTCCAGAAGCTTGCCAGTCTCCAAAAGACTTTGTAAAAGTTGCTAATTGTTCCTTATTCAACTTAGATTCTTGGATTAATACAACCTCAGCTTTGGTTGCAAGTATGCAGCGTTTGACCACATGCTGTTTGTTAGGGGCATTGAGTCCCCTAACGTTCCATGAGATGATTCTCATTGGAACTTAGGATGGAACTTCCCCTTCCCTACATTTAGATAGGCTGTGATTTTAGTTTGATCAAATTCTTCCCCCATTTCTTGCCTGAGAGTGATAGTGGATTTTTTGCCTCTACCTTTTTTCTTCACCACTCCGCAGTTAAGAACACTGGTCTGAGAGGATTTTTGAAGGCTGAGAGTGTTGGTGTCCTTAATAGGAGCTGATTTGGGGATGTTAGAAGCTGTTTCCTCAAAAGAGTTGTTCCCTTCCCTTGGAGGTACTATATCTATCATTCTCTCCTCCTCTTCTATGAAATCCTCATCTAGAAGTCTTTCAATGAAGGCTGAATTATTGTTGACCAATGATATTTCCGAATCAGGGGTTCCAAACATGTCATAGACTACTTGGAGTCTTGGGGAGATCTCTTCCTCCATTTGATAATTCTGAATGCCCAGCGAGGAGGAGTTTTCTAGTCCTATTGATTAAGGAGTATGCTTTAAAGGTTTGAGAGAGATGATGCCACCTTTAATTTTGTTTCTCCTTTGAGGCCTGCCTATTTTTGGAGGTGAGGAAGTGTTAAGGACTTTTTTCTCTTTAACTCTAAGCCTCGAGGATTTCTAGCAACCTGAATTAGACTTGGTCAAGAAACTATCCTGAGTTGCTCTAGTTTGAAGATTTATAGGAGATGAGGTAGGGTTAGGGGACCCCTTTGGCTTGATTGAAGCCATTAAATCACAAAGCCTTACTTTGAGAATGTCATCCTCTTCTGATGATGTTGTATCCTGTTGTATAATATTATCTTTTGAAGAGGAGCCTAGGTCATTAGACAAGTTACTATCATCTTCCTCCATCACTTGATCTGCAATTTTCCCTATCATTTCCAATTGTACTTCCATAAACCATTTCTCAATCATTTGTTCCATGATTCTGTAATTAAATCTAGGGACAAATTTAACTAGTGTTTTTTCCAAAGGAAAGGGATTGGACACCTTTACGAGCCAGTTCTGACCGAATATTTTGTTAGACAGTGACTTGTTTGGATTTATCCTGAAGTCTGAAATAATCTCATTGAGGCTCATCTCTGGTTTGGAATAAGAAGTTGAATTAAAATCGAATGATGTTGGTGGTAGGGGTAACAAAAGAAAGTTGGATCAGCACTGAAACTTCCCATTCAGGATCCATCGCAAAAGGTATAAAAAAAGATACATGCTTTCTGGAAAACCTCCCTGAATCTGACTGCCCTTGGAAGCTGATTTTGAGAACTGCTCCCCTCCTCTTGAGGTCAGATCTGGAGTGGGTTCCTAGTTTCCCACAGTGGTCATCAAAGCCCTGTCTGGTGACACTTCACCCACTTCCTGAGAATCTTGGAATGAAGATGGAAGCTTACCAACATCATACGTAATGAGTTGTATCCATGTACCAAACTTCGAGATGATTTGAATGGAATTAGGAAGCTCTCTTTCTAGATTCATAAGCAAACATATGAGTGTGTTAGCTGAAGATCTGTCTATGTGATGCTTGAGATAAATGCCAAGTTTATTCCCTAAGATATGAATAATGCTCACATCCCTGTATTCTATAGGAAGATTTTGAAGGGAAATCCACATGGGAATAAACTTAATAACATTTTTTTTGCTATCAAACTTTGGGGTCCATTCTTGCATGTGAATCCCAAAATTTTTGTAGAACCAATCCTTGGATTTGTAGATTTTATCTCTATTGGGTTTATCTAAGAAGGTTACCAGAAAATATCCTAGTTCAGTATCAAGAGAATCTATCTGACTAATGTTAGGCTAGAATTCATGAGCCCACTTATGGAACTTAGAAAATGATATATTAATATTCCAGGCCTTACAAATTATTGTGTGCTGTAATAAAAATGAGTTTCTGTGTATGAGCATATCTTTTGGGAAAATAATTGTGGGTACTTGATCTCGATGTGACGATAACTTTCCTAGATGTGTAGTGGGTGGAATAAAAGATATAACATCCCCCTGCTTCCCTTCTGAATTTGACTTTGAATATTCCCCTATTGGTAAGAGCACTTGATTCGACTTCTGCTCCTTAACTCACTTCCATTTTTTGAAGGGGACCTTGTCAGAGCATTGACCCCTCCCCCAGTTCATTCCAATCATTTCGATCCTTTTCCTATGGATGGCGTAGTGCACCCTGGTCTAGGCCTTCTTCAAAAGTGGAGGGTTGAATGGCCTTCCCCTAGGTGTGGTTGGAAAAATTGGAATAAGGTTAGGATTGATATCCCCCTCCAACCTCTTCTTTCTACATGATCCAATTTTTTAAATCCCAGAAATGACCATTGGAGTGAGGTTGGAAAAGAAACTTTGTTGCCATTAGCTCCTACCCCATTTGAATTTTTTTTTTGGCTTCTCTCCAAGGCTTGTGTCCTGGAGGAAGAGTGCTGGCCAGAGTTGCCTGGAAATCTATTCTCCCACCAGAGGTGATCATGATTTCCACTTCGTGAAGCAAAGGGGTTCTTCTTACTTAGGAAGATGTGTTCATTAGACTACAGATCGCCCTTGTTTCTTGAAGAAAAGGTTGGCATGCGTCGAGCACCTGGATGCCGATTTCCTGCAAGGGTTGGTTGCTGTCGACAAACACTTGTATTTTGAATCCCTACGAAGCTTGCTTGCTGAAGCCAATCCATTCTTTACTTTAAAGTCTATTGAGGTATTCAGACTTGTCGCACTCTGAAATTTCTTGTTGTTTCGGGCGCCAAAAATTACCTTAGCATTTGATTGATTTATGTATTAGGATGTAATATTGGGTGGGGACTATATAAGAAAATATAATTAATTTCTTGTTTCAAATGAGGAAGTGTGTAAGAATACCATCTAAGTGAGTTTATTACAAGTTGACAATGACATTCATAACTTACTTTGTTATTATAAAATTGTGGGAGAAGATAAAGATCTTTAATGCTAGATAGACAACTTTGAACTATATTGTATATGAAATAAAAGCAAGTGATCATCTTATAACCATAAATAGTAAACTTGTAGGTGAGAAAAAGATGTGATGATGAAAGTAGCCTAACATAGATAGTATATAATATGATAGTTTTAAATAAATAAAAATGAAATATCTTATGTTTATTTGGTATCATGGTTATAAAGTATTTAGTAAGATAGAGTTGTCACAAAACACAAAATTGAGATCAATAATGTTTCATGGCATATTAATTTGATTTATAAATGAGTAAATATTATGCATGGTCATGTTTGATTGACATTATTTTAAAAAACTTGTAGTTATTTTGAAGTATGTTAGTTATTATACTTAATTACTACTATGATAGTAACAATGTATATTAGCCTTAAAAAATTGTATAAGATGAGCTATTGATTTGTTATTTATTGATATTTACTAGTCTTCAATGTGATTTCCAAAGATATTGAATCGTGGTCAAGTAGAGATTAACTAGTTGTATATTGATTGATCTAATATATTCATTTTAGATTGGATTTGTGGCATATATGAAAATTGTGATCATTGTCATCTCTGGCCATAAATATAAATTGATATTCATTAGAAATATGATCCATCAACAAATGGTTACAGTTTTAATGGTCTTAGTTTTATTTAAATTTTTGCAAGCAAACTAAGACATTATCACCTAGGTATTCACCTTAATTAGATTTTGATTTGATTGATGACATAATTTTAAAATGTGGAATAATAATTGTAGATACCTAAAAATGTCCTCACTTAGTTAAATAAATATTATTTATTTATTTAATCAATTCATTAGCTATTGCTTATATTATTTAAATAAATATTTTTTATTTATTTATATTTAATTCATTATTCTTTTCTCTCCAATGATTAAATAAATTTTATTTAATTTATTTATATAAATAATTTATGATCCCATCCTTTCTAAAATATTAGCCTTTCAATTCATTCACATGGATAACAAGAATATTTCTAGGCATGTGACAAATGTCATTTATCTCTTCATTCACATGTTTCTCTCACAACTCCCAACATGTCTCTAGGTTCAATGGATTCAAAGATGATATCAAAAGTGAACATCTCAACCTAATCCTTACCTATCACTCTATTGGAAACATGTGTTCTCATTGGTGTCAACATAATATATAGCAATGTGTGTTGTTGTCATCGATGACGACAAGGGATGAAAACAACTCATTGATGAAAGTGGTTGATCATTAAGATGTTGATTGGAGAATGGAGATGATTGAGAGTAGTTGAGAGGGGAAGAATTCATATTTTTTGTTGTTGGATATTGTTTTTTGTATGTAGATTATTGTGTAATGCCCCGCCAGGGAACCCAGGAGAATGTAACCTAAACATGCATCTAAGTTTGCAGAATAATTTTTTTTTTAAAGTGTTAACAAACAACAACATCGAAGTTTTACAATGCGGAAGCAATACAAAGCAATATACAACTCACATAGATTACAACTCTCAAGGGTTCCTTGACGAAGATTATGTAAGAATTAATTAATTAAATTAGATTAGGTACAATTACAAAACTCATATAAACAATGAAAGATAAAAGCAACATCACATAAAGATAACATAAATACAACTGGTACCATAAGGTAACCATATATCTACATCCACCACACATGTCACAAGGTATGTAATACAATAACTGAAAAGAAGTACACATGATATCTATGAGAAACTGATACCAAGATACAGGATCACAAACAAGAAGAAGAAGAACACAACTCCATCATTGAAGATCAAGAAGGAATCAATTGCCATAGGGATCATCTAGCACTGGTACATGAATGTCAGAATCTCAAATGGTAAAAGAATCACTACCACCCGATCTCGTGAACCTAACGGTCCACTCCCACCATGTTGAGGAGATAACAACAGATCCCACTCAGATAAAAACATCAACAGAACAAGCTAAGGAAGAGATCCTAAAAGCTTCTAACTCAAAAGGTACAAAATGGCAACAAGGTAAAACATACTCAACCAGAGGCAACCAACACATGTAGGAAACCCAAGATGCATAAAGGAAGTGTCATCACACAAGCCAACTCTAAGGTTATCTTGGTAGTCTCTTCAGACCCTGGTGCCCTAGTGACTCTATGTGGTATCAATAACCTCTTGTGTAGACAAGGTACTAACTATGCCATATCCAATCCATGTAGGTGGAAAGCATCTTCTCACTCCCATCCTAGTCAAAACTCAATCAAGAACTCAGGCATGGGCGAGGCAAAAAATATCTTATTAGTTTCATTTTAAATTCTCAATGTTATTAATTATCACTTATTAAGCTACTTGTAATAGGATATCTTGGTAGCCACTTCCGGGCTCTAGCACCAATTACAAGCCACTTCATGCTATACACTCAGATAACCTACCCTAGGGTTTCACAAGATCAAGTATAACTCCGAGTTAACACAACTCATCAATCTCAATAGCTAGATCCAACATGCAAGACCAGAAATCACCATAGAACAATCCCACATAGGGTTAGAATGACTCAATCAACCCAATAGAGTATGCAAGGCAAACAAATGTGATAGCCAATACACCCACCTCTGGAATACATCCCTAAGAGTCAACTACATCCCCTAATGAACAAATCAAGATGCATTGTCCAAAAGCAACTGAAGTCACAATGACAAACAATGTCTACTAATGAATGCACATGCAAAATTTACTAAACAATAAAATCCCAGTTAAATAAATAAAACAATCTTTATCATAAAAATTTCCTAATTATACAAGAATAATTTGGTACACAAAAGAATATAATTCTCTTAATTAGAATTAATCCAAAAACATCTAAAATTCTACATATCCATATAAGATATAAATACTTACACAATATAAATATCATTTATATAATAAAGTAATCATTAAGTAATAATAATTATTAATTAATTAAAAACTAGATATAATACCAAAAAGGGAATTAATATAAATTAATTTATCATTTAAATTAATCTATATAAATAAAATAACCAAAAGTAAAGATTTCCCCAAATAAAAAAAACTAAATTAAATATAAAAATTCCCTTTAATAACATACACATAATATTTTATTTAAAAAAAACATCTATAGAATTTAAACCAAATCAATTAACAAAAATAATTAAACCAAATCAATTAAAAAAATTAATTTGAACTAAATTAATGTACAAATTTTATTAAACTAGACTAATATACAAACATATTAATTAAACTAAATTTAAAAATCATTAAACAAAATTATATAAATAAAAACAACCTTTTTAAAAATAAAATAAAATAAAATAATATATATGTGGGGGGCCCCACGGCTCCTCCCCTAAGCCCTTAGTACAGAGCTACACATGACAGCCCTGTTTGCCATGCTAGTACCCAAGGGTACTGTGCATGGCAGTCGAGGGACTGTCATGTTGCAGTCCCTTACGGGCACTGTAGCACGACAGCCCCCCCTCGGGGTTGCCGCAAGGTCTGGGGTAACCCCCCCAACCTTTTTAAAATTTATTTATATTTAAAAAAATAAAAATATTTTCATATATATATTTTTCTAAATTTCATTTTCTATCAAATTGTTTTTGATTTAATTTAACATAATAAAATCCATTCCACTTTATTATAAATTGAAAACTAGCAATATGATATATATTTATATATATAAATATATTGTTGTATAAGCAATATATATCTATATAAATATTTATATATTTTATAATAGCTAAAAATTTCATCACAAGTTTATTTCTACAGACAGGTATATCTTCACTTAAATTTAATTCAATAATAAAAAAAAACTTTAGGAGATTGAAAACCCCAATGGTTAATAATTTTAACCATAAAATTCACAAGATTCAAACCCTATCGAATCTGTTCTAGAATATGAAAACAACAATCAACCACAATCCAGACTTCCATGCAGTCCAATTTAGAAAACTAAGGAGAGAGAGAAAAGCACAAAGTAGAGATCTAGAAAAGCACACAACTAGGCAGAATGAAGACACTTCTGTTTTGAAATACATAAAAACATAAACATAAGAAAATTCAGATCCTACCTCAAACACCCAAGAAAAATTTTTGAACGAAGGGGTATGTGTAGGATCATGGTATGCCAAAAAGTGGCAATGTGAAAAAAACCAATTTTCATTCGTCGAAAAGCGCACAAATAGATTTGTTGACTTTTTAGTAGGCCTGGGTGTCAGTACACCTGGCCAAGCCAAAAACCAAAGCTAGAGGGTATATCGGATATCCAATAATTATCAGATATCCGATATTTGCCAGTGATTATAAATCACTGTACCCAGCCGCGTTCACATTTTTTCATTGTAAAAATGTGAACGCAGCTAGGGCTATCTGATATCTGATATTGCTTCCCCTATTCGATTTTTCCTTATTTGCTAGGTAAGTAATAGCTTCTAATTTGTATTATTTTTATTGTTTTTAAATAGATATATAGAGTTTTTTTATAAAAAAATTAGGGTAGTAATGAGTTTTTGTATTGTTTTTTAAAATTCATTGTAATTATCGATTTGTTTTTTCATTGTTATTAGACATGGAATCAGGAAACCCTCCTAATGATCCCGCAAACAATCCAGAACCACCTCCCAACAATCCCCCACCTCCAAAAGATGTACCTTTCACAAACCCTCGTCATTTAGAAGATCTAATAGGAGATAATCTAAATGAACTTAGAGGATTTGAAACCGCATATGCCAATATCCCCACATTGCACCCCATGTTTATGACATTGAACACAATAATTGAAAACATGGAGAAACTGACACAGCAACATAATGATGCACTTCTTTGGCGTGATTCCATGCACGCCTAGTTTGACGATGGGCTTGATTATGATCAAGTCATGAACCTAAATATAACAAAACATGACATAGCTAATCTTTTTGTGGATCCTAAAACCGGTCTAAAAGTAGACCCTAAAAAAACCAAGTTGTCAATTAAATGGTGCACAAATAGTGCAATACGTGACAACTTTTGGGACCATTGATGGATGGTTTTTGATAGACCACCTCACAACAATTTGGATGTCCCAAATTATTTTCTTAGAAAATTGTATGCTAAATTTGTGCTTGGTCACAAGGTGGATTATTGGAGTATGAGACCGAACCAAGGTGTAGGTTTAGGCACTCTGCAAGACAGGCCATCATCACAACAGGTGAAATCCCGCACATATGTCTCCCCTCCTGAGATTTCACCACCTCCCATAGTGTAGCATCTAGACATTATTATTGAGGCCGGCTCATAGACTATTCGATCCATTCACACATTGAGTGATCTGCTGGTTACACAGAGCACATCATTGTTGCCTCCTCGTCTTGATGCTTCTGGCACTTCCATGAGCTCACATGTTTTTGTGGCCCACACTTGTGTTATATGAAAGAATATTTTCCTTGGTCTCCTGACTGATAGTGATAGATATCATTTTGGCTTTGATGGGGACAATTCTACATAGCACACTACAAGCACTGAAGCAACTCATGGAGATTTGCATCAGGAGCCTACAGTGCCATGGACTCCCACTATTATGGTAAAGGTAAACCGTTCACTTTTAACATTATTTTTAAATTTTATTGTTTGTATTTTTAGTAGAATTTCCTTATAATTTAATTTTCCACTTATGTCTTTTTATGTGTTACATTTATGTTCAATTGATGACAGAGGAGGAGATGGCACAAGTGGAGGGGTTCATGCTTCGGCCATATCATTTGGTCTTGACTCTTCCACGATACATATTTTTTAATGTACTCATTGGTTTCCTTTTAAATTATGATAATAGTATATGTACATTGTTTTCTAATTTTTATGATCATCTTTTACATATTGATGTAGGTGTCACCAGTTGCCACCGGGGGGCAATGTGAGGGGGAGCAGGTGTCAGTTGTTGATAAAGGAAAGGTAATTAAGTAATTTAGTTTGTTTATGCATACATGTATACTTGTCAATTGTGTGTACTCATTTTTAATTTACATGGTTTATTTGATAGAGAGTGGCATGTGATGATGTCGTGAGACCCTATCATCACGATAGAGTCCTAGGCATATCCATTGGGAGTGATAGCCCCATGGTACGTACATTTCTAAAGTTATTTGTGTGTATTTTTCTATAAAGTATATATAATATGGTCAAGTTATAATAATATGAAGTATCTGTTTGAATTTTGGAGGTCACTCCTAGTTTGAGGGAGCTAGAATGGAAAGGGTTTGTATCACTGATGACTCAGCCAACAATCCCTGAAGAAAGTTCAACACAGGTAAGTTTTAATGTTAATTTAGTTATTTTGTAAACATATATTTGCTACCAAGTTTTTAACATTAAATAGTATAATTTGTAGATCAATCTCATGTTCGTAAACATATACAGGTGGGAGTCATCATTGGTGGCACTATTCCTGCGCTACCTAGGACATATATTAGGTCTCCTACCCATGGGAGGAGATAGAGAGGCGAGGTATATGAGAGTTCAATTTTAGTTAAAATTTTATTTATTATTGTTGACTATGATTCTGAATTTTAATCTAACTTGGGGTTTCACTTTTGTGTTTGAATGCAGGATCCATTAGAGCGGAAGAGTACTTTAAAGAGGCTCCATTTTGATGATCCACCAGTAGAATAGGATGTCCTAGAAATATTTGTAGTTGAACTTCTTATTTTGAGATGTCCTATGAAATATTTTGAGATGGCGTATGCCGAATTGTATCTAGATATATTGACATATAATCATGAGGACATAATTATTGTTCATTTTGATATTTATATGAAACTTGATATTCGATCCAATTTGTTAATTGTGTGTTCATTTATTCATTGTTAGTATGTAAATATGCTTGTGTGTATGTACTCTTGTGTACAATTTATGCCTTAAGTATATTCATGTATATTCAAGTACAATATTCATAACCTAAATTCACGTGTATGGGCTATGTGCATGACTTAAGTGAATTCATGTTGTATGCTTTATAATTATGTGCTACATGTATGCTTCATGACTTAAGAAAATTTATGTGTACGCTTTATGTGCTACGTGTGTTCACACGTGTAATTCATCATTTGAGGTATATAAGGATATCTATTAAAGTGGTTTCAAGGTTTGTAGACTTACCTTTTACTCCCAATGGCTAAAAGACTTCAAACTAGCCTAATTACATAATCAAACACCCTTTTGGAAATAATCAAACACCCTTTTGGCCATATCAAAACATATTGGTCTTTTGGACAAAATATCAGTACTCTGTCTGTACCCCTACAAATACACTAGGAACACCTAAGAAATAGGGTCTTGTAGCATCTCATGGATCTCTGATACCTCTCACAGGGTCCAAGTTATGAGGCTTGATAGTTTGTTGATCAATTGTGCTTAGTGCAACTTTCAATTGGCCCTCACTGCAACTTTTGGCATCGAGCGAGACTAGCGTGCCAAATTCAAAAAAATTTGAATCTCCTAGAATGGAGAGAGGTTATTGTAGGCCTCAAAAATGTTATCCTGTAGCATCTCACAAATCTTTGATACCTCTCACAGGGTCTGAGTTATGAGGCTCGAAAGTTCTCTGCCCAATCGTGCTTAGTGCACCTTGGGGACACTTTGCTCCGGCATGGTCCGGAATGTTCTGCTGACTTAGTGGTCAAAATGGGGTTGTGCCTAGCATTTACCCACCCAACTAGAGCTAATGGCACAGTCCATTTGGTGCTGGGATGAACGGTTTGGAAGTAATCCATTGGTTCAACTTTCAACTGACCCTCACTACAAGTTTTGGCATCAAGCGAGACTGGCATGCCAAATTCAAACAAATTTGAATGTCCCAGAATGGAGAGATGTTATTGTAGGATTGGGAAACACTATCTTGTAGCATCTCATGGATCTCTGATACCTCTCATGGGGTCTGAGTTATGAGACTCGAAAGTTCACTGCCCAATCGTGCTTAGTGCACCTTGGGGACACTTTGGTCCGTGGTTCGGAACGTTATGCTGACTCAGTGGTCAAAATAGGGTTGTACCTAGCATTTAACTACCCAAATGGAGCTAATGGAATAGTCCATTCAGTCCCAGGATGAATGGTTTGGAAGTAATCCATTGGTGCAACTTTCAACTGACCCTCATTGCAAGTTTTGGCATCAAGCGAGACTGGCGTGCCAAATTCAAAAAAATTTAAATCTCCTAGAATGGAGAGAGGTTATTGTAGGCCTCAAAAATTCCATCCTATATCATCTCACAGATCTCCAATACCTCTCACGGGGTTCGAGTTATGAGCCTAGAAAGTTTTCTGCCCAATCATGCTTAGTGCACCTTGGGGACACTTTGGTCTGGCGTGGTCCGGAACGTTTTGCTGACTCAGTGGTCAAAATGGGGTTGTTCCTAGCGTTTACCTACCCAACTGAGGCTAATGGCATAGTCCATTCAGTGCTAGGATGCAATCCTTGAACACTATCCCTTCACCTAGGGAATCATCATTTTACTTTGGACACATTTGACCAATTTTGACTCAATGACTCCAACTATTACATTATTTGATGATACAAATGTAATGGAATTAAGACAATAGAAATGTAAGTATACAAAATTAAGATGATACAAATTATATAAGGATACAACATTCATAGTAAGGAAACACATTTTTTGCACTTGACATGGCATTAAGATGATACAAATGTGAGCTTTTAATATTTGCAAATCAACCCCATGGGCTCTTTTATATTTCCAATTTTGCATCTAATTTTGGATCAAATTTTTTATATACAAAATTTGGCATCTAAATATGCACATTACATTCGATTGTTGTTTGTATATACAAAATTTGGCATCTAAATATTCACATTACATTTGATTGTTGTTTTTATATACAAAATTTGGCATCTAACTATGCACATTACATTTGATTGTTGGTTTTATATACAAAATTTGACATCTAAATATGCAAATTACACAACTTTATATAAAAAATAAGTGTCCTTTCCGCTCCAATCCCTGCATTTGGGAGATAGAAGAAAAGTTAATAGAGAATATAAGAAGTACCCTTTTGGCATTTAAATATGCAAATTACAGAACTGTATTTTAACTTGAGTTGAACTTACCTATTGAAGTGTGCATGAAGGGTCATCTCTTTGCTTAAGAGTATTCAGTATTGCTTCATGATCAGCAGTACTAATAGTCCAAAGTTCCTTTGTCTTTGGTTTTCCTTGATGTTTCAACAACTTAACATTGATTGCTATAACAATGTGTGAATACATGAGAATGGTTTTGTGCTTCTCATAGTCTTCAAACATAGGAATGCCATTATTTCTAATCATATATGTGTGCAACCATGTTCCTGCAACAACATGTGATCCTATTGGATATGTGAACATATCATCATCTATTGTCGGTTGTGCAAGTTTCTTCTTTCCTCGTACACAATGTGCTAACCAGTGATCTGATCTCTCATCATTCCCTTCTGGTGCAACCAATGCAAATACATGTCCTAGCTGTAGACGATCTGAAAGATGGTCGTAGTTAAGTGAAAAATCCATGTCATCATTTATTATAGAGACTATGAGAGATAAAGGAGTAAGATAATGTGGAACCCATGTATCAACCCACTCACTTGACTCACACTGATCCCAATCACACTGAAGACAACTCAGACAATAAAAAGCCAACTCTCATGTCCAAATTGTCCATGTACCAGCATTTGAGCTTCGAAATGAATGCATTTTTGAAGAATCTTTCATAGTTTGACAATCCAACCTATCTCCTATTGTGCCCAACTCAACCAACCAAAAGAATTTGCGCACTGCTAAATCAAGAGTCCCCCCCTATGACAATGCTGAAGTACACCAATCAACAATAGAACAGGAATCAATGAGTTATGCACCTAAAATCCTTAGTTGCTCATTAACTAGAGCTCTCTTTACACATGCACCTGCTCCATCATGCTCTCCTTTTCCATGACCGACCTAAAAAAAACTCCAAATATGAGGTACACCTCTCTCTACATGCATTCTACATAACCAATAAAACATACGAGCATTTTTGAACTGACCTATGCAATTATTTGACCAAATGAGATGTCTATACATAGCAATATTATTTTCCCATGCCCACTCAAAATAATTCTCAAAGCAATGTTGGACAAACTCAGATGAGTGCGATCTATCATCACTCATATAAAAATGGTACTCTCTGATTATCTTTCGGTCATCTTCTGTACTATCAGGGGAATGTCTATATGTTATGTGCACAAAAATAGAAACTTGAATAGAATTGTAATATTTAGCTTGCAACTCATTTTGGGGTTGCAATGTATAGTTCTCTGCAAAGTCAACAACCAATATAATAGTGCCAATTAGGAAAGTTTCCTTACACATCTTGAATTGTTGATCCAACCACTGAGACCTATGACTATGCCTTGCATACTTGTAAAAAAGATTCTTCCTGAAATTTGAAATAAAATCAGCTACCTTGCATTCTTTAGTAACCAACTCACATCTAGAGCCTTCACCTCCATTTTTTAATGTATATTTAACGGTTTCATATACCTTTATGTGGACAATTGTCTTTCCAAAATTGTGTTCATAGCCCTCATGAAAACATTCAACAAACTTCACTAGCCCACCACACTCTAAGCACTTATCATTTAAGAAATATTTTCTATAAAAGAAACATCCATCATCTCTAGGACATAAAAAATGATCTAGCAAGTCTCTTGATGATTTTTGAAGAGCACTTGCACCACACTCCTCCGATATTTCACTACTATGCAAAGTAGAATGAATGGATCGTAACAATTCATGGTGCATTGAAAACTCCACATGATATTTGCAACAACAAGTATTTTGAATCTTAAGAGGCACACAAAAAAAAGGTTCCAGGGCTTCAAAAGCTCTAAGTGATATTTGCAATGTTGGATGTGTCTCACAAAATGTTTTGAACAACATTGTTTGACTCACCTCCAAATAATGTTTGGGATACAGGGTACGGTCTCAAATGCCAATTCTCAACTTCAAAACATCATTCACATTTGGTGACACTCTTGAGTTAGATTGCCAAAATAGTTGAATTTGATCCTTCACAGCATCGGTAAGCTTCTTATCACAATGTGAAAGTCTCCCACCATAAGCCCATGTATCATTTTGAAGAGGATCATCAAGTCTTTCTCTTCTTTCAAGTGCTCTATCCAAAGTTTTACGATTTAGATACAAGTCAACATAAGTTTGTCTCATCAAACGAGCCTTTCTTAAATGATGACTTACCAAAGAGGTTGTAATAACCCTCCTAGTGGCTCTCTTATCTTTTTCCTTGGTTGTCTTCCCAATGGAATTGAGAGCACTAAAAATATTTCTCACAATAATAGCATTCCACTCCTTTTTCTTGTTCACACTAATCTTCAATTTGACTAGTATACGTCTCATCTTCTACATCGTTAACAATTGCACAAACATTTGACATTGCTCAACCAATGTCTTGTGCCTAAAAAATTGATCAAAAAGTTTTGAAACCCACAACCGAATGGTTCTTTCTGATCTCTTGCCATCAAAATTGCTCATTATATTCTCATCAATTTCAAGTAACCATTTAGTTCTTCTTGAAGGTCTCAATTTTGAAGTTTGTCTTTCTTCCTCTAAAGGGACTTCATTTCTCATATAATTTGGAGATGTGTAATGTTGATTTGGTTCTTCTGCACCTTTATCATTGTCAATTCCTTCATATTCAATTAGTGGACTGTCATTGGCAATGTCCACACTTCCGTTGGCCACATCTACATGTTCATTTTCAAAACCTACATTTTCATCTTCAAATTCATGTTCTTAACTTCAAACCACATTCAAAGGTGGGTTTATGCCGACATATTTATTCATATTTAACATTCCTTGTCTCTTATTCCGATGGACAACCCTATTCATTTCTCTATACACTTCAACATCTTCATTTGTGAGTCTCCTCTTCTGTTTATGCTTTCGACGACTACTACTCCCCATAGTTAGACCAAAAAGTAGATGCAAATAAAATTGGTAATAGAGAAAATATCCCCAAAAAAAGATGAAATACCTTTGGTAATTGAGAAAATCACCCCACAAAAAGATGAGATACCTTTGCTAATAGAGAAAATCACCCCCAAAAAAGATGAAATACCCTTGGTAATCGAGAAAATCACCCCAAAAAAAGATGAAATACTTTTGGTAATAGAGAAAATCACCACAAAAAGTGGTTTTTTGTCTTCTCATTGCAACTTGAATCTTGTAATTCAAGAAAAACACATGACTCTCCGGAGGGACCCAAAGAATCTTGTTTTTTTTAACAACAGTGAAAAGAATCAGATATCCGATATCTTACTCTTTCTCACTCTCACTCTCCTCTCTCCTCTCTCTCTCTCACCTAGAGAGAGAGAGAGAGAGAGAGAGTGAGGAGAGGAGAGAAAGAGATAGATAGATAGAGAGAGAGATCTCACTCACCTTTCTCTCTCTCTTTCTCTCCTCTCTCTCCAATGTGTTGAAAGGGGTCATGAGGACTTCCTAGGGGTCCTAACATGTGATAAGGCATACTAGGACCCCTTGGAAGTCCTCATAACCCCTCTCGACACATTTGAATGCTCAAGTGTGTCCTAAGGGTTTGTAGGACCCCTTAGGACACACGTGAGGGTTCTAATGTGTCGAATGGAATCATGAGGATTTCTGAGGGGTCCTAATGCATGATAAGGCATACTAGGAACCCTAGGAAGTCTTCATGACCTCTTTCGAAACATTGAAATGCTCAAGTGTTTCCTAAGGGGTCATAGGACCCCTTAGGACACACTTGAGGGTTCTAATGTGTCGAATGGGGTCATGAGGACTTCCTAGGGGTCCTAATCTATGATAAGGCATACTAGGACACCTAGGAAGTCCTCATGACCACTTTCAACACATTTGAATGCTCAAGTGTGTCCTAAGGGGTCGTAGGACCCCTTAGGACAAACTTGAGGGTTCTAATGTGTCGAATGGGATCATGACGACTTCCTAGGGGTCCTAATGCATGATAAGGCATACTAGGACTCCTAGGAAGTCCTCATGACCCCTCTCGGCACATCTGAATGCTCAAGTGTGTCCTAAGGGGTCGTAGGACCCCTTAAGACACACTTGAGCATTCAAATGTGCCAAGAGGGGTCATGAGGACTTCCTAGGGGTCCTAACGTGTGATAAGGCATAATAGGACCCCTAGGAAGTCCTCATGACCCCTTTCAATACATTTGAATGCTCAAGTGTGTCCTAAGGGGTTGTAGCACCCCTTAGGACACACTTGAGGGTTCTAATATGTTGAATGGGGTCATGAGGACTTCCTAGGGGTCCTAACACATGAAAAGGCATACTAGGATCCCTAGGAAGTCCTCATGACCCCTTTTGACACATTTGAATGCTCAACTGTGTCCTAAAGAGTTGTAGGAATCCTTAGGACACACTTGAGGGTTCTAATGTGTTGAATGCGGTCATGAGGGCTTCCTAGGGGTCCTAACGTGTGATAAGGCATACTACGATCCCTAGGAAGTCCTCATGACCTCTTTTGACACATTGGAATGCTCAAGTGTGTCCTAAGGGGTCGTAGGACCTGTTATGACACACTTGAGCATTCCAATGTGTCGAATGGGGTCATGAGGACTTCATAGGGGTCCTAATGTGTAATAAGGTGTACTAGGACCCTTAGGAAGTCCTCATGACCCCTTTCAACACATTGGAATGCTCAAGTGTGTTCTAAGGGATCGTAGGACCCCTTAGGACACACTTAAGGGTTCTAACGTGTTGAATGGGGTCATGAGAACTTTGTAGGGGTCCTAACACATGATAAGGCCTATTAGGACCCCTAAGAAGTTCTCATGATCCCTTTTGACACATTTGAATGCTCAAGTGTGTCCTAAACAGTTGTAGGACCCCTTAGGACACACTTGAGGGTTCTAATGTGTCGAATGGGGTCATGAGGACTTGCTAGGGGTCCTAACATGGGATAAGGCATATTAGGACCCCTAGGAAGTCCTCATGACCCCTTTTGATGCATTTGAATGCTCAAGTGTGTCCTAATGGGTTGTAGGACCCCTTAGGACACACTTGAGGGTTCTAATGTGTCGAATGGAGTCATGAGGACTTCCTAGGGGTCCTAACATATGATAAGGTGTACTAGGACCCCTAGGAAGTCCTCATGACCCCTTTTGACACATTGGAATGCTCAAATGTGTCCTAAGGGATCGTAGGACCCCTTAGGACACACTTGAGGGTTCTAATGTGTTGAATGGGGCCATGAGGACTTCCTAGGGGTCCAAATGCATGATAAGGTGTATTAGGACCCCTAGGAAGTCCTCATGACCCCTTTTGACACATTTGAATGCTCAAGTGTTCCCTAAGGGGTTTTAGGACCCCTTAGGACACACTTGAGCATTCAAATATGTCGAAAGGGGTCATGAGGACTTCCTAGGGGTCCTAGTATGCCTTATCATGCATTAGGACCCCTAGGAAGTCCTCATGACCCCATTCAACACATTAGAACCCTCAATTGTGTCATAAGAGGTTGACCCCTTAGGACACAATTGAGGGTTCTAATGTGTTGAATGGGGTCATGAGGACTTCCTAGGGGTCCTAACGCATGATAAGGCATACTAGGAACCCTAGGAAGTCTGCATGACCCCTTTTAAAACATTGGAATGCTCAAGTGTGTCCTAAGGGGTCTCCTCATGATCCCATTCGACACATTAGAACCCTCAAGTGTGTCTTAAGGGATCGTATGACCCCTTAGGAAACACTTGAGGGTTCTAATGTGTCGAATGGGATCATGATGACTTCCTACGGGTCCTATTGCATGATAAGGTGTACTAGGATCCATAGGAAGTCCTCATGACCCCTTTCGACACATTGGAATCCTCAAGTGTGTCCTAAGGGGTCATAGGAACCCTTAGGACACACTTGAGGGTTCTAATGTGTCAATTGGGGTCATGAGTACTTCCTAGGGGTCCTAACATGTGATAAGGCATACTAGGACCCCTACCTTTCGACACTTTTGAATGCTCACGTGTGTCTTAAGGGGTCATAGGACCCCTTAGGACACACTTAATGGTTCTAAAGTGTCAAATGGGGTCATGAGGACTTCCTAGGAGTCCTAACACGTGATAAGACATACAAGGACTCCTAGGAACTCCTCATGACCCCTTTCGACACATTGGAATGCTCAAGTGTGTCCTAAGGGGTCGTAGGACCCCTTAGGACACACTTGAGGGTTCTAATGTGTTGAATGGGGTCATGAGGACTTCCTAAGGGTCCTAACATGTGATAAGGTGTACTAGGACCCCTAGGAAGTCCTCATGACCCCTTTCAACACATTTGAATACTCAAGTGTGTTCTAAAGAGTTATAGGACCCCTTAGGACACACTTGAGCATTCAAATATGTCGAAAGGGGTCATGGGGATTTCCTAGGGGTCCTAACACATGATAAGGTGTACTAGGACCCCTAAGAAGTCCTCATGACCCCTTTCAACACATTTGAATGCTCAAGTGTGTCTTAAGGGGTTGTAGGACCCCTTAAGACACACTTGAGGGTTCTAATGTGTCGAATGGGGTCATGAGGACTTCCTAGGGGTCCTAAAGTATGATAAGGCATACTAGGACCCCTAGGAAGTCCTCATGACCCCTTTCAACACATTTGAATGCTCAAGTGTGTCCTAAGGGGTCGTAGGATTGCTTAGGAGACACTTGAGGGTTCTAATGTGTTGAAAGGGGTCATGAGGACTTCCTAGGGGTCCTAATGCATGATAAGGCATACTAGGACCCCTAGGAAGTCATTATGACCCCTTTCGACACATTTGAATGTTCAAGTGTGTCCTACAACTCTTTAGGACACACTTGAACATTCAAATGTGTCGAATGGGGTATGTGAACTTCCTAGGGGTTGTAGTACACCTTATCACGCGTTAGGACCCCTAGGAAGTCCTCATGACCCCTTTCGACACATTAGAACCCTCAAGTGTGTCCTAAGGGGTCCTACCAGGCCTTAGGATACATTTGAGCATTCAAATATGTCAAAAGGGGTCATGAAGACTACCTAGGGGTCCTAATGCGTGATAAGGGGTACTAGGACACCTAGGAAGTCCCAATGACCCCTTCCAACATATTTGAATGCTCAAGTGTGTCCTAAGGGGTTCTAGGACCCTTGAGGACACATTTGAGGGTTCTAATGTGTTGAAAGGGGTCATGGGGTCTTCGTAGGTGTCCTAGTACCCCTTATCACATGTCAAGACCCCTAGGAAGTCCTCATGACCTCTCTCTCTCTCTCACATCTAGAGCCTTCACCTCCACTTTTTAATGTATATTTAAAGGTTTCATATACCTTTTTGTGGACAATGTACCTTAAATGTTCTTACATCAATTTTTATGCCACTATTAGTTTCTAGAACAGATGATGAGCGTACGGTGGTTCTTCAACTGTGTGAAATTTCTTTTCGAGAGTTAAAAAATCAATTGATTGTATTCAATCGAGGGGAAGTCCATTGACATCTACTTAAGTAGAGTCAGACTACCGAAATTACAAGGAGTCTGTAGAAAAATCCCATGCTAAATATTGTCAAGAGGATTTGGGCTAAAACTGTCTGTCCTCAAATCAACTGTCCAGGTATTTTTTTGAAATCATTTTGTATATCATTTATAATATGATACATACTAATATAAAAATTTATATTATAATATTTATGCTATGCTATTATTATTTAATATTAATATTGAAAATGAAATTAATATTAACATAACAAAAATATAATTTAATATCAAACTTGAATTAATATTAACATAAAAAGAATACAACTTAATATATAAGACAATTAATATTACTATTAAAAAAATACATTTTTTTTGAAACTTGAATTTGGGAAAAGCGGGTCAATTGAAATTTCAAAATAGGCAGGCTTTTTCGGATATCCGATATTTTCAAATATCCAATTAGGCTTGGTATTTGCTTCGGCATTACCCAATGTGGGTGGTCAACCCTTTAGGTGTGTTTTAGGAGATAGTTCTTGATACTGAGACTTTGACCATGTAGCTGACGACTATTTTTTCACCCAAAATTGATGAAACAAAAAGGGTTTCTTAAAGACATTATTAGCTTTCCATCGATATAATTGCTGTCAAATTTTGAGTTCTATGAGTAATTATTACTTATTTTTCAATTGAGTTATCTTTAAAGTTGTAACTAACATACTGATTGAAAAACAACTATAACTTTCAAATTGTTTAACCTTTTTGAAATCTGAAACATGCGTCACATTCTATGCTTCGACTACTATAAGAAAAAAAAGGTTTTAAATTTGGTAAAATTTTGAATTAGTTAAGGTGGTCAGACACGAGAGTTTTTTTATTCTAAAAAAGTTGTAGCAGAAAATTCATAATTAATTATTTATTTGACCAAAAATTATAAAAAAATATGCGTCACATCTGGGCATGAGTCTACTACTTATATCTAGAATCTTGGGAAAATATATCATCATTTGATTGTGATTAAGGTGGTCAAACATACACGTACTTTTTATCTTTTCCTTGAAATTTTCATAGTACTGCATTGAAATCTAAAATTTTGAACAGTTAGACAAAAAAAATTTCAAACAAGGGCTAGTAGTTTAGAAACTACATTCAATTTCCTACAGATTCTATTCTTACAACTTTTTCACATAATGTTCATAAGATGTTCAACCTTTTACGTCAAGTTGACTAACCCTGATTTTCTAATTTTTTATTGCCACTTAAGGCCATAGTTTGGTATACCATGATCCTGCACATACCTGAAGACCAGATCTGAAGCCAAAATCCCAAAACCTCCAAGCTTTCCAAAATTGAATTCTCTACCCAAAAACCTTTCAACCAGCCTACCCAATTTTCCTCCAAAACTTGTCTAATCTTAAAATGATTGCAAATCCCCCTAATAGGGATTCAATTCCCCATTTCATGCAACCCTAAAGATAACTCGACATCTAACTCCCACTTCAACTCCAAATCAAAAATTGAAAGAAAATTCTAATTAAATAATTAAAAACACTTTTCATGCACAACTCAACTTTGACTTTTGAAAACAAGTTGATTACTTTTGAAAAACAATTCAATTTTCAATAATGCATATGTTATAATTAAAATATATATTAAATAAATTAAATATTTAAAGCATCCTAAAACCATGCAATTAAATGTTTAATTATTTAATAACACACACAAACATAATTAAATCTAATTACCAATTAAATAATCAATTAATTCCAAATAATGAAATAATTGACTTTAGATTAATTTTCTCAATTAACTTAGTAATATGATTAATATTAAATTTCAACTATAATCATTAAATTAATAATCACATAAAAACACCCACACAGGCAATAAATCATCTGAAATCAAACAACATAAAACCAAACAAACTCAAGATAAGGGATCCGCGAATTCATGTCAATTAGATGAATTCGGGTAGGGTAGTCAGACTGATACTTGTCCAATCCTAGGATAAATTAGGCTTAGGTTAGGGTTTTGGATTTGCGTATTATCTCCCGTCTCTTACCATTTGAGATATTGCAATAGGGTACGCTCATCCTGACAATTCAGGGAAGTTGATGCCCGGTACTTACAAACCTGAATACAAAACCCACATGTACATACATATATAAACATTTAATAGACAATGGTGGGGATCGGCCGATCATGTGGATCTCGCAAGCAAGTAACTACGACTTTGTTGCTCAACCACATCAAGCACGTCAAACAAAAATATAAAATAAACACATCAACCATACACATGCAAGTATGGGGTCAGTAAAACATAAAGCCTCAATGATTTCCTAACATATAAATAATCATCCTAACATTTTATAACATTTATAAAATTAGACTAGGGGCGGGGTACTACATCTACCCCCCCTAGGATTAGGCTTACTCTTGGAAGCCTATAAACAGTTAAGGATATATATCCCCCAAACACAAAGCATTTACTAAAAATAAAACATAACATCTGAAAACAAGCCATGATATACAATCATTAAGGTCAATATAATTCTGGTTAAGAATAACATAAATTCACATTGATAAATCATTCTTTAACAATTCAATTAGATCTAAACCTTATTCATTCATCATTATAGAAAACATCTAGTAATCAGTTGCATAAAACACACATTCATATCTATAACAAATAATAAGTTGAGAGGTCCATGAAAATTTATCTAGTTAATGCAACACCTATGCAAACATATAGGATACACAACGATTCTAATTTCACACAACAATCATAGTACCATCTGTACGATGTCCTCCCTTATACAAACTATCAGGGGTCCATGATGAACATGATAGAAATAACACTTATCATAGATTAGGGCCAACAATACCAAACATTCAGAGTAGCCACCACAAAACTCAAAAAGGTAAAACCCAAGTGGGGGAATCATAAGTCTAACATTAAATCATAAGGGATCCTCAAT
Source organism: Chamaecyparis obtusa (assembly GCA_027943335.1). Lineage (NCBI taxonomy): Eukaryota > Viridiplantae > Streptophyta > Pinopsida > Cupressales > Cupressaceae > Chamaecyparis > Chamaecyparis obtusa. Next base: position 2,929,375 of record BSBK01003191.1, read on the forward strand.
TTCAACAATAAATTAAGTGTGACTAGCGTTACAAAATAGATAACGAAAAGAGAGTTAGGTGACTAATCCAATCATAAGAAAGTTCAAAATTTTAATGCTAGCCCATACACAACACAAACAATTCATCAATCAACCAAAAATAAATCATCAATTATAAAACATCCTCATAACTAGGTGACTAGGGTTAGCCACACTCAAGGGAGTAATCGCTTCATGACATCCAAAGGTACTTCACCCTAGATGCATTAGAGAAGGTAACCATACACAATAAACAATCCAATCACCTATGAAAATCACTAGGCAAGTGATATCTCAAAGACATTTAAGAGAAACAAGAACATAAATGTTTAGATGTAATTTAATGGTTATCAAACACAAAAGAGTTATATGTCTATGTTTGGTTTCAAGTTTTAATAGTTAGACATCTAAAGGGCACACAACCTCCCTAAGTTCCCAGTGTAGAACTCAGTGCTCTGATACCAAGTGTAATGCCCCGCCAGGGAGCCCAGGAGAACTTAACCTAAACATGCATCTAATTTTGTAGAATAATTTTTTTTTAAAGTGTTAACAAACAACAACATCAAAGTTTTACAATGTGAAGCAATACAAAGCAATATAAAACTCACATAGATTACAACTCTCAAGCGTTCCTTGATGAAGATTATGTAAGAATTAATTAATTAAATTAGATTAGGTACAATTACAAAACTCATATAAATAATGAAAGATAAAAGAAATATCACATAAAGATAACATAAATACAACTGGTACAATAAGGTAACCATAAATCTACATCCACTGCACATGTCATAGGGTATGTAATACAATAACCGAAAAGAAGTACACATGATATCTATGATAAACTGATACCAAAATATAGGATCACAAAGAAGAAGAAGAAGAAGAAGAAGAAGAACACAACTCCATCATTGAAGATCAAGAAGGAATCAACTACCAAAGGGATCGTCCAGCACTGGTACATGAACATCGGAATCTCAAATGGTAAAAGAATCACTACCACCTGACCTAATGAACCTAAATGGTCCACTCCCACCGTGCTGAGGAGATAACAACAGATCCCTCTCAGATAACAACATCAACAGAACAAGCTAAGGAGGAGATCATGAAAGCTTCTAACTCAAAAGATACAAAAGGGAAACAAGGTAAAACATACTCAACCAGAGGCAACCAACACTCGTAGGAAACCTCAGATGCATAAAGGAAGTGTCATCACATGAGCCAACTCTAAGGTTATCCTGGTAGTCTCTTCAGACCCCGATGCCCTAGTGACTCTATGTGGTATCAGTAACCTCTTGTGTAGACAAGGTACTAACTATGCCATATCTAGTCCACGTAGGTGGCAAGCATCTTCTCACTCCCTTCCTAGTCAAAACTCAATCAGGAACTCAGGCATGGGCGAGGCACAAAATATCTTATTAGGTTCATTTTAAACTCTCAATGTTATTAATTATCACTTATTAAGATACTTGTAATAGGATATCCTGGTAGCCACTTCCAAGCTCCGGTACCAATTACAAGTCACTTCCTGCTATACACTCAGATAACCTACCCTAGGGTTTCACAAGATCAAGTATAACTTCAAATTAACACAACTCATCAATCTCAATAACTAGATCCAACATGCAAGACCAAAAATCATCATAGAACAATCTCGCATAGGGTTACAACAACTCAATCAACCCAACAAAGTATGCAAGGCAAACAAATGTGATAGCCAAAACACCCAATACACCCGCCTCTAGAATACATCCCTAAGAGTCAACTACATCCCCTAATGAACAAATCAAGATGCATTGTCCAAAAGCAACTGAAGTCACAATGACAAACCATGTCTACTAAGAATGCACATGCAAAATTTACTAAACAATAAAATCCCAATTAAATAAATAAAATAATCTTTATCATAAAAATTTCCTAATTATACAAGAATAATTTGGTAGACAAAAGAATATAATTCTCTTAATTAGAATTCATCCAAAAACATCTAAAATTTTACATATCCATATAAGATATAAATACTTAAACAATATAAATATCATTTATATAATAAAGTAATCATTAATTAATAATAATTATTAATTAATTAAAAACTAGATATAATACCAAAAAGGGAATTAATATAAATTAATTTATCATTTAAATTAATCTATATAAATAAAATAACCAAAAGTAAAGATTGCCCCAAATAAAAAAAAACTAAATTAAATACAAAAATTCCCTTTAATAACATACAGATAATATTTTATTTTTAAAAAAAGATCTTTAGAATTTAAACCAAATCAGTTAACGAAAATAATTAAGCCAAATCAATTAACAAAATTAATTTGAACTAAATTAATTTACAAATTTTATTAAACTAGACTAATATACAAAAATATTAATTAAACTAAATTTAAAAATCATTAAACAAAATTATATAAATAAAAACAACCTTTTTAAAAATAAAATAAAATTAAACAATATATATGTGGGGGGCCCACGACTCCTCCCCCAATCCCTCAGTACAGAGTTGCACACGATAGCCCTGATTGCCATGCCAGTACCCAAGGGTACTGCACACAGTAGCAGAGGGACTATCGTGTTGCAGTTCCTTATGGGCATTGTAGCACGACAGGCCCCCCTCGGGGTTGCCGCAAGGTCTGCGGTAACCCCCCAACCTTTTTAAAATTTATTTATATATTTAAAAAAAAAAACATTTTCATATATATATTTTTCTAAATTTCATTTTCTATCAAATTGTTTTTGATTTAATTTAACATAATAAAATCCATTCCACTTTATTATAAATTGAAAACCAACAATATGATATATATTTATATATATAAATATATTGTTGTATAAGCAATATATATCTATATATATATTTATATATTTTATAACAGCTAAGAATTTCATCACAAGTTTATTTTTACAGATAGGTATATCTTCACTTAAATTTAATTCAATAATAAAAAAAAACTTTAGGAGATTGAAAACCTCAATGATTAATAATTTTAACCATAAAATTCACAAGATTCAAACCCTATCGAATATGTTCCAGAATATGAAAACAACAATCAACCACAATCTAGATTTCCATGCAGTCCAATTCAAAAAACAGAGGAGAGAGAGAAAAGCATAGAGCAGAGATCCAGATAGGCATGCAACCAAACATGATGAAGACATTTTTGTTTTGAAATACGTAAAAACATAAACATAAGAAAATTCAGATCCTACCTCAAACACCCAAGAAAATTTTTGAACGAAAACCAAATCTGAAGCCAAAATCCCAAAACCTCCAAGCTTTCCAAAATTGAATTCTCTACCCAAAAACCTTTCAACCTGCATGCCCAATTTTCCTCCAAAACCTTTCTAATCCTAAAATGAATGCAAATCCCCCTAATAGGGATTCAATTCCCCATTTCATGCAACCCTAAAGATAACTCAACATCTAACTCCCACTTCAACTCCAAATCAAAAATTGAAATAAAATTCTAATTCAATAATTAAAAACACTTTTCAAGCACAACTCAACTTTGACTTTTGAAAACAAGTTGATTACTTTTGAAAAATAATTCAATTTTCAATAATGCATATGTTATAATTAAAATATGTATTAAATAAATTAAATATTTAAAGCATCCTAAAACCATGCAATTAAATGTTTAATTATTTAATAACACACACAAACATAATTAAATCTAATTACCAATTAAATAATCAATTAATTTCAAATAATGAAATAATTGACTTTAGATTAATTTTCTCAATTAACTTAGTAATATGATTAATATTAAATTTCAACTATAATCATTAAATTAATAATCACATAAAAACACCCACACAAGCAAAAAATCAACTGAAATCAAACGACATAAAACCAAACAAACTCAGGAGAAGGGATCTACAAATTCATGTCAACTAGACGAATTCGGGTAGGGTAGTTAAACTGATACTTGTCCAATCCTAGGAAAAATTAGCCTTAGGTTAGGGTTTTTTATTTGTGTATTATCTCCCTTCTCTTACCATTTGAGATATTGTGATAGGGCACGCTCATCCTAACAATTCAGGGAAGTCGATGCCCGGTACCTACAAACCTGCATACAAAACTTACATGTACATACATATATAAATATATAACAGACAATGGAGGGGATCCGCTGATCGTGTGGATCTCACAACCAAGTAATTACGAATCTATCCCTCAACCACATCAGACACGTTAAATAGAAATATAAAACAAACACATCAACCATACACATGCAAGTATGGGGTCAGTAAAACCACAAGCCTCAATGATTTCCTAACATATAAATAATCATCCTAACATAATCATAACATTTATAAAATCAGACTAGGGGCGGGGTACTACATATTTTTTGTTGATTGGATAATATTACTTATATGCATTTGGGAGATGACAATATAATGGTCAATTATATGGAAGGAGATGGCATTGCAATAGCAGATATGGAAGGAGAGAACATTGCTTTCCTCTCTTGGTAGCGAATGTAACCCAATGATGACAACACGTTATAGTATATTTTAGATGTTTTGAGATGAGATGAAATTAGAATAGAAGTGATGATGTTTATGTAACCTCATGGTCTTTGTAAAATTGATGGAGTGAATATATGTAGATAAGTATACATTGTAGATGGATTAGGAGAATGCTCAACATTACTTTGTGTTGGATAATTTAGTTTTGCGGTTTGATCACGTTGTGCATGATCTACGTACATTTAATTTCTATATTTTTTTGTCCTTGATGTTGTAGCTAATATGGTTGGTATTTATAGTTGGTTGAAAGTCTATTTGTTTGTCAAAGTTGGTATGAAAATACTATGCATCTCTCTGCATTATTTTTTCAGTTATTGTCGCTTGGAGGACATGCTTATAATATTTATGTTATATTTCAGTTTATTTTTCAAATTTTGGTTTTGTTCACAAGAAGTGATAGTGATGATCTATGTATGATTAATTGTTTAGAATTATTTTCTTTATCAATAATGTTGTATCAATATGATCTTGAAGTGAGAAGAAGACAAAATTATTTAATAATGCCCTTGGATGCTTAAGGGATGTCTTGGTGTACTCCACATCTTGTTGAATGGTCTAGAATGAATGTTTCAAGGTAATTTTTGTGGTTTGGATGATAGAAGGTGTTCATCATCTTGCATTGAGTTCTTGGGTGTCTTCACTTAGCTTGAAGATTGTGTTGCATTCATTTTGGGTCCTACCATGGCATACAATAATTTGCATTAAGTTTATTCATTTGGAAATATGTTCTGGGCTAGGTAGTAACGCATTGCTTGATGTGTCTGCACGTTACCTCATTTTTTACCTTGGAAGGTGAGAAATGGGTATGTGTAGGATCATGGTATGCCAAAAAGTGGCAATGTGAAAAAAACCTATTTTCACTCATCCAAAAGTGCACAAATGGATTTGTTGACTTTTTAGTAGGCATGGGTGTTAGTACACCTAGCCAAATCAAAAGCCAAAGAAAAGGCCTAATCGGATATCTGATATTATCAGATATTCGATATTATCAGACATCTGATATTTTTAGATATCTGATATTTGCTAGTAGTTTTAATTTATAAAGCCCAGTCGCATTCAACAGTTTTCATTTTGAAAACATTTAATGTGGCTTGGGGCTTTCGGATATCTAATTAAATCCCATATCCAATTTGCTCAAGATTATAGGTAAGTTAAATTTGTATATTTTTAGTGTTTTAATTGTTTTTTTATATAAATTTGTAGTTTTTTATATAAAAATTAGGGTTTAAATGAGTTTTTTATTGTTTTTTAAAATTGATTGTAATTATCGATTTGTGTTGTAATTGTAATCAGACATGGACCCAAATCAATCAGAAAACCCTCCTAATGATCCACAAACAATCCAAAATCACCTCCCAACAATCCCCCACTTCCAAGAGATGTACCGGTCTCAAACCCTCGCCGTTTAGAGGATCTAATAGGGAACAATCTAAATCAACTTAGAGGATTTCAAACCACCTATGCCAATATCCCCACATTGCGCTCCATGTTTACAACATTGAAATCAATTATTGAAAACATAGAGAAACTTATAGAGCAACATTGTGCTGCACTTCTTTGGCGCAATTCCATGCACACCTAGTTTGACGATGGGCTTGACTATGATCAAGTCATGAACAAAAAAATAAGAAAACATGACATATGTAATCTTTTTGTGGATCCTAAAATCGGTCTAAAAGTGGACCATAAAAAAACCAAGTTTTCAATTAAATGGTGCACAAATAGTGCAATACGTGACAACTTTTGGGACCACTGGTGGATGGTTTTTTATAGACCACCTCACAAAAATTTAGATGTCCCATTTTATTTTATTAAAAAATTGTATGTTGAATTTGTGCTCAGTCACAAGGTTAATTATTGGAGTATGAGACCAAACTAGGGTGTAGGTTTAGGTGCTCCTTAGGACAGATCATGGGCAAAACAGGTGAAATCTCACACATATGTCCCCCCTCCTGAGATTTCACCATCTCCCATAGTGCAACATCCTGAAATTATTGCTGAGGCCAGCTCATAGACTATTCAAGCCATTCATACCTTGAGTGATCTACTAGTTACGTAGAGCACGTCATTCTTGCCTCCTCGTGCTGATGCTTCTAGCCCTTCCACATTCTCCATGAGCTCACATGTTTGTGTGCTCCACACTTGCATTATGTGCAAGAATATGTTCTTAGGTCCTCTGAATGATAGTGATGCATATAATTATGTCTTCAAGGTGGATGATTCTACACAGCACACTACAAGCATTGAAGCATCTCATGAAGATGTGCATCGGGGGCATACAGAGCCATAGACTCCTACTATTATTGTAAGGGTAAATAGTTTACTTTTTACATTGTATTTAAATTTTATCATTCATATTTTTAGTAGAATTTTCTTATAATAATTTCCCACTTATTTGTTTCATGTGTTACATTTATGTTCAGTTGATGACAGAGGAGGAGATGACACAAGTGGAGGGGTCCACACTTTCGGCCATATTATTTGGCCTTGACATTTCCATGGTACATATGTTTTAATGTACTCTTTGGTTTCCTTAAATTATTAGAATAGTATATGTACATTGTTTTCTAATTTTTATGATAATCTTATTACATATTGATGTAGGTGTCACCAGTTGCCACTGGGGGGAAATGTGAGGGGGTGCAAGTGTCAGACATTGACAATGGAAATGTAATTAAGTAATTTAGTTTGTTTAAATGCATACATGTATACTTGTTAGTTGTGCATACTCATTTTTAATTTACATGGTTTATTTGACAGAGAGTGGCATTTGATGATGTCATGAGACACGATAGAGTCACGAGCATATCCATTCGCACTGATAGCCCCACGATACGTATATTTCTAAAGTTATTTGTGTGTATTTTACTATCAAGTATATATAATATGATCAAGTTATTATAGTATGAAGTATCTGTTTGACTTTTGTAGGTCACTCCTAGTTTGAGGGAGGTAGAATGCCAAGGGTTTGTATCGTTGATGACTCAGCCAACATTTCTTGAAGAAAATTCAACACGGGTAAGTTTTAATGTTAATTCAGTTATTTTGTAAACATATATTTGCTCCCAAGTATTTAACATTAAATAGTATAACTCAATTTTAAAAACATATGGTTGGAGGGTGATTCATTGAATATTATAAATTGCCTAAAAGGAAAGTCTCCTCCGTCTTGGACTATAGATAACATTATTTCCAAAGCGAAAGACATTATGGCCAAGTGTATTGGTACTTACATAAACCATGTGTACCACAAGAGTAACACGGTGGCAGATAGCTTGGCTAGCATTGGGGTTAAGTCTGCTGAGGTCATCAACTAGGATAGCAAGGTAGATATTAGAGAGGACACCAAATCTCACATTAATTATGATAAAATAAATCATAAGGAAGGAAAGATTGGAAATTATTAATAAGACTCACCTAAGCTCTACAGAGTGTGAGTGTAATTATGAGAAAGTATGGAATGGGTTTTTAAGCAACATCATTACCAACAACTCGCACATTTTCTGGGTTCTGCATTCTGCTAATTCTTTAAAGAGAGACAACTATCTTGATCTCCATGGCTCTAATTTTACTGATAGTTCTTTTCTTTTGAACTTATCTATCATGGGGGGTGACCTGAAGCGCAAAGAACTAGATAATTGTAACAAGCTTAAGGAACCTGATATGGCGATGGTCTGGCATAAACTAAAAAAGGGTGGAGTGACCCCTTACTTGGAAAAAATACACGACTTTGATAAGGAGATCACTCAAAGATTTGTTGAAGGCTGGAGAGACAACATTGTCACCATTGAAGGGAGAACGCTGGAGATTATTGTTGAGCTTATAGCTCAAATTATAGGGATCCCCAATGATGGTCAAAAGTTTTATAGGAACCGCAAGATTTCAGATATGGCGGCTAAAAAGTAAATTTGTGAATGAAAAGACTAATTTTGCGGAAGGCAATGTTAATGGCTACATGGAACCTATCAAGATGAAGGAGATTTGGCACCATGTTCTGTAGCCTGTGATGGAGTATTTTACCCTCAAAGGTTGATTCACTTGTGCCCATTCCCATCACTTCATGTTCCTTAATCACTTCAGGTACAAGGACACCATTAATATATCCTTTTATCTTTATACCTCTTTGGTTAAAAGTATAAATGAGCATAAGGGGTCTCCTAAGAAGGTTGCTAAGCATGAGGGTTTGATTCTTTTGATTTATGAGCATATTAAGAGAACCATCCCTATCCCTAATGCCACTCCCTCCTCTGAAAAGAGTAAAATGAGCCCTAAGAAGATAGAGTCTGTAAAGAGGAAGGCAGAGGACAATAAGGGTAGTAGCCTGAAGAAAATTTGCTTGGAAGTTGCTGAGGAGGGGGCTTACTCTAAGGAGTTTGAGATAGAGGATTCTAAGGATGAGGTTTCTGAAAATGCCTAGGAGATGAAAAGCCCTAGTGAGGAGGAGGAAGAGACTGATCATTCTGAGGCTATGTTTGATCATGATGAGCACAAGGAAGAGATTAACATCGAGAATTTGGAGGAGGAGAACAAGGAGAAGATTGGAGAGGGGGATAAGCTGAAAGATGATATTGACATGCATGGCACTGATAATTCCCAGTGGTGGGGGGATGAGACTGAACATTTTTGCATTGAGGATAAGGATACTACCATGTGTAATGAGGATAAAGACATTGTTGAAGCCGAGGACCCTAACAAAAATATTCAGGAGAGTATAGCTGAGGAGAAAGGTAAAGATGTGGAAGAGGCTAATTATGAAGGCACTGTGGTGCTTAATTCCCATAGCTTGGGAGACTTGGTTGACACTGCCATCCAGTATGCGGAGAAACAAAATAATGATAGGGATTTTTAATAAAGAGGAGATTCCCATTCTGGATGACTTTGTTGAGGGCATGAGGCATGACATGCCTATATCTCAAGATGATGAGGACAACATTTAGGAGGGGAGTGATGATACCAGTGAACGAAAGGCAAAAGATTCCTCTATCAAGCTTATCTTCGAAGATTTTAATGATAGGGAAGAAGTGACTACTGGTGTTTTACAAACTTCCAAAGCAGAGGCCCTTTATTCTTTCAGATTCAGTAAGTGGTGCTTTCATGAAATCAAGAGGCTCCATTTGAAAAGTAGAGAGCTTGAAGCTAACAATGTCATCCTCCAGGAGAAAGTGGAGTCTCTTCTCAATGAAAGATCTTCTATTTCCCCTGCTGCTAATTTAAAGGATAGAATGGATAAAGTTGATAATACTCTTATCAACATTCTCCAGCATAGTATGGACAATATGAAGGCTTCTAGTACCAACCTCAAGGCTCTGGTTAACTTGTTGGATCATGCATCGGAGGTTGATACTGAGCTTAGGAGTGCTCCTCTACTGGATAGTGGTGGCCCCAACTCTCAGACCCGTGGAAAGAAAAATTCCCCTCTGATTAAGAAGAATCTGGATGAGCTAAAAAGTGTTATCAGTAGGATGGATAACATATAGGCCAAGATGGAGAAAATGTTGGATGAAAAAGCTGGGGTTCTGTATGTGGATGCTTAGACTAGTGTTCCCACTAGCTTTTTTGTTTCTTTTGCTATCTTTTTGGCTAGGTTTTTGACCTGTTCTCGCTAGCTTTGTAGTCCCTAATATGGGTAGTTCTTAGTTGTTTGTCTTTTATATGTTTTTTATGCTATCTTTTTCCTATCTTTTGTTCCTTAAGCTGTAAAGGGTTTTGGGTCCCTTCAAAACCTATTTTTTTTCAGTAATCAGAACATTAAATAGTATAACCCATAGATCAATCTCATGTTCGCAAATTGAATAGTAGTAAAATGGAATCACCCCTATTCAAATGTAATTGTAAGATGTATGGGGGAAATATGAGATCCACTCCTAAATCCAAATTCCCAAAGGAGAGATCCAATTTGATCAACCAAAAAGGTTAATGCACAATTGAATCAATCTATGGAGAATATGAAAGAGAGAGAAAAAACCCTATATTTCCCTATGGTAGAATTGAAGTGTTTAGAATTTGAAATAATTGAAATGCAAGTACTAACCTCAAATTAGGGAAAATTTGGAAAATGCCAATTTTTTATGTTTGTGTGTACTTTCAAGAAAATCTGCAACCTACTTCGGACTGGAAATGTCGAGATGGAGAAAACCCAAAAATCTTTTTCCAAGATCAGATTAGGTCAACTTTGACCCTCATAAAAGGTCAGAGGCTAGATTCTTTATTTGAAGGTCGATTCTGACTTTGTTCGCAAATCTTGGAAGTTCGCCGAAAAGGGTATCCAAATCTGCTCTCAGATCTAAAAATTTGAAACTGTACCTGGAAGAAAATGAGGGTTTTTGTTTGTATGGGGGGTTTGCCTTAGTCAAACCCCAATTTAGGAATTAACCTTGAAATTGAATTGAAATTGTAATGTGCATAAACAAAGCAAATGGAACTTTTCACCTTGCTTATGTTGAAGTCCTTGTAGAGGATTCAAATCCTCAAAACCCCAAGTAGGAATGCTTCAATGGATGTAGAATGAATCTAGGATGTCTCAAATCAATGGCATTTGATCTTCAACACCAATCTTGACTTGATCTTTTCATATGAGGAGGCTTGGATGAATGTGAAAGGATGGATCTTCAAGGGGGCTCCAAAGAGATTGAATCCTTCAATGGCTAACAATGGATCTCCTTGATGGATGAATGCTTGATCACTTGAATACTTGAAGGCTTTCTTGAATGCTTGAATTCAATTTCTTTCACTTGAGAGCTTGAGAGAAGAAGACTTGATTGAGTGATCTATTGAAATGAGAGAGGAAGGCCTCCTTTTATAGCGAACTAGGGCACAATCCTCTAGAGGGGCCACCTTGGAGAATTAAATCCCAATTAGGTCCTAAAATTTAAAAAAATACCTAGATTAAATACAATTAAAGGATTTACCATTTCAAAACTTGAAATGGCCAACCCAGAGGCGGGAAACAAATATCCCCGAAACCCGATACCCGAAAATCAAGGAATTTAGAAATTTGAAAGAGGGGGAAAAAATTGAGGTTGGGACTGACCTAGTCAGGATTGAGCTTGATCCTAACCTAGTCAGGATCAACCTCAATTTTGACCTCGTGGGCCCAGATCCAACCAAAATCAGGACAGGAGGTCTCGGAGATGCCCGGAGACCTAGAAATGATACCAGAATGGGACAGAATGCGAGGGATAGGCATCAAATCCTATGATGACTTTGATGAAGGCTAGGAGGACCTATTTATAAGTCCTACCTATAAAATATAGCCATGGATGAGGGAAATTAAGGAGAATCCTTGAGATCCTAACCCTAATTTCACCTATAATGAAGTAGAAAAGAAGTGGAAAGAGGGGAGAAAGCCAAATACATGCAAAGAATCAATCAAGGCACTTAACATGACTCTAGACCACTTACTCGAAGGGCTAAATGCTCTTATCATGGAAGTGCTTCCATTTTAAGATGATACATTAAGCCCCCACTTTAGCAAGAGTATGGACTCGATGCAAACTCTTGGTAAAGGAGATCAGAATGAAAAGATAATCTTATTGCAATCTAAGGGAAAAAGAGAAACCTAAAGCCCCTAGGGACTCAAGTCTTCTTTGACTCCTAGATCACAATAAGAGAGACATCTCTAGAGAGAGAAATAAGGTGTGATTACCTTTCCCAATGAGAACTCATGTCTTAAGGACACCTCCAACCTTAAGGGATCAAAATATATGTATATTTGAAATTGGAGGAATCAAGAGATCCTAAAATATAAATCCATGCTTTGAGGATTAGTTACTAATCCAAAAAGGGAGAGAAGTATCTTGAAAAATATGTGCATATCAAAAAGTGCATGTGTGCAATAGGTGAGTAGAGTGTATGCCCCCACGTTAAAGTCATTGCTGACACTTTAAGAGGAGAAATGGCTTTAATGGAAACATAAACAACTCCATTGATTACGTTTCCATGTCAAGATGCCCCCAGACAAAGACAAATCAAGGGAAATATCAAAAAAACATATAGAGAACACAGAAGGGATCTACCTACCATGGGGTTAGTATGATCATAAGATAATATATATATGATATTATTGCAAATGAATTGACATCATTCCCCAAAGAAAGTAGAACTACGATCACAAAGGAGGAAAGATCACATAAGATATATGAAGGAGAATCTTTTCAGGCCATGATATGGAGACCAAAAAGAATTTAGTGCTACCATATCTCGAATCCAAGCAGATTACACAAGGAAACATTTACAAACAATAGCACATTTACAACATAACATTGAACAACGCATAGAAGAATAGAGATACATATAGAGGAATTTGAAAAATAGTTTTGATTCCTTCATCACCTTCCACCAACTAAGTAACAAGGATTGTATAAAAGAATCTAACAACATTTAGCAAACACATTATGGGAGAAGCACCATACAACTAGCAAACACACAACAAAGCTACCATGAAGGACAAGCTAATCAAGCATGCCGCTTACTCTCCCTATCTCATTGTATATCATTTAGGGAAGGTGGGTAACTCACAAGAGGGACTATATCCAACATAGTAGGAATGATAGCTAGTTCCAAACAAGGATCCTCTTGAGAATCACAATGTTTAACACTAGGTGTAAGAGTTAATTGTGATGAAAGCATATTAGGTAAATCAATGTCAATGTCAATAGTCTCATATTCATCATTAACATCATCAGTATCATCAAGAGTATCTTCTTCATCCAAATTAATCAAAATAGGATCTAAGATACAAATAGAATCATCATAATCATGCATATTAACATCATCATTAGTAACAACTTCATCTAACACATCATGCATAGGTTTATCCAAAGAAGGTAGAGATCTTTGAAGAATAGAATTATGAGCTTTAGCATGAGCGTGATGCTTTTTACGATGTTCATTAGCAGATTGATTACATTTTGATTTATTTGAAATAGGTTGAGAACTAGGAGGAACAATCATAGGATCCTTCACAGGTTCTTTAGGAAGATCAATAGGATTATCAACAATAGGAGGAACAATCATAGGATCTTTGATAGGTTTGGTAGAAGGAACTTGATTAATAGAACTAGAAGTCATAGTTAAAGGAGGTATAGAAGGTGTAGGAAAAAGACCACGATTAAGATCCATAGGAGGTATGCTTAATTCAAGAATCTTATGATGTTTATAGGCTTGATATGATTGAAAAAGATTATTAGGGTGAGGAGGACATGAATTAGGTAATGAAGGCCAAAATAAATCAAGAGCATCACAATCTCTAGGTCTAGAAGGTTAATATAAACTATGATTAATCTTCTTCACTTCTTCATCATGAATGAACTTAAGACACTTATGGATAGGTGAAGAAAAATAATGCATGGCATTCAACCAAGGCAAACCTAGCTTAACTTGAAATTGATTAGAAGTAGGAACCACAACAAAGGTAGTGTTCACAATTTTTCCACAAAGTTCAATCGGTAAAGTAATAGAACCAAATGATGGATTAAAAAAACCATTACAAGTTTGAATCCACACATTCTATGTATCATAAGAATCACGTTGTAAGCTTTTCATAAAAAGATTTTCTTCAGTAATAACATTAACTAAGGATGTAGGATCAACAAGACAACCATGAGTAGGTATCTGAGAAATCCTAGTAGCAATGTAAAGGGGACCATCATGAGCTTTAATAGTCTTAGAGTCATCAAAGGTAATCAAAATTTCCCGAGGTCTTTTATTCTTAGGTTGTTGTCGAGGTTTAGGTTGAGTTTTCAGTTTAGGATTAGGTTGAGTTTTCAGTTTAGGTTTAGGTTTTGGTTGAGTTTGAGATTGAAATTGAGATTGAATCTGAGGTTGAGGTGGAGGTTGCGGTGGAGATATAGATTGACCAACATGCTCCACTTGATCAACAACATGATTGAGATCATCCATCTTTGAATCATACATAATTTCCATAGCAGATGGCTGAGCAATTGTATTAGTATCATGCGTAGGTAAAGGATTCATATAGATTTGAAGGTTTTGATTAGGAGGAGAGACAGATTTATTCCCACTACCATCAAAATTATCAACAGATAAGGCATTAGAGTCAATTAAGTCTTGAACCTTATGTTTTAAAGAATAACATTTTTCAGTATCATGACCATTCTGATGATGATATTGACAAAACACATTTTGATCAAAAGATTTAGAGGCAATCGTAATAGGTAAAATAGGACGAATAGGAGGTAAAGTAATCATATTAGCAGCTAACAACCTATTCATAATAGCATGTAAAGATTTAGAAAGAGGAGTAAATGTATGATTCAATCGAAAAGCAGTGGATGCAGAAGTGGTATTGTGAGATGCAACAACAACTTGATCAACAACTGCATTCATTTGTTTGTTTATCTTGACATAGTTATTAAATTTTTGAAATTTATTTGGATTAGGAGCAGCATCACTCTTATCAACTGGAACAAGAGCCATTGGAGTGTTTCTCTCAAATTGACTCACTCGTAATTGATAATGATGAAGCGCTGCACAAAGTTGTTGAAAAGAGGTAAATTCAGTAAGCGAGATCTTATCTCTAATATCCTTTTACAAATTTGAAATAAACATACATTGAATATCCATATCAAGAACAAGATAGGAAATATAAGCATACAAATGCTTAAATCTACCAATAAATTCAGTTAATTTTTCTTTAGCACTTTGTTTACAATGCAACAAATCAATCAAAGACACTTGCGGGCCAATGTTGTTTTGAAATTGTTGAATAAAGGCATTAGCAAGTTTTGGAAAGGAATCAATAGAATAAGGAGGCAAGGAACAATAACATTGTAAGGCCTTGTCACGGAAGGTTCTAGCAAACAGTTTGGCTAAAATCCTATGGTCATGAGAAAAATCACTACAAAGGATTTGGAATGTTTTAACATGATGAACATGATCTCCTTTTCCATTATAATTCTCAAGATGAGGCATATTGACTTGCTGAGGAACATGAGTATGAATATATCCAAGGACAAAGGACTTCCCATGTCACATGTAGGGATACTAAACTTGTTTTGAGTTAAGGAAGCAAGTTGTTGTTGTAAGGATGACATAGTTTGAGCCAAACTGATGATTGTTGAATCATTAGAGGAAATAGGAGGAGTAGCAACATTAGATACACTAGGTAAAGTGTAAGAAGCTGGAGGAATAGAAGACACAACTGGAGGAACATTAGGAACTACAGTTGGAAGCAAATTGGAATAAGTAAAAGGAAAATTATGATATGAAGGTTGTGATGTAGGAAGGGACACAAGAGGAACACTCATAGGAATAGAAGGAACCATCACAATCACCAAAGGAGTATAGGTAGGAATACTAGGTAAAGGATTAGATGGAGGTTCAATACTAGTGATAGGAGGAATCAACCCTAAATCTTGAGCTTCTTGAGCTAAAGGTTTAACATTTGAATGCACAAGGTGAGTAATACCACGCAAGAGGTTAACACCCTGATCACTATCACAAAGAAATTTTTTAAGAGCCTCTATAGTTTGAATGGAATCCTGATTATGGTTCTCTTGAATAAGCCAATTACCCATTTTATCAAGTTTAGTGGAAAGTTTTTGGACTTGTTCAGGAGGAACTCTTAAAGTGTCATCCTCATCATGAGATGAGTGAGAAGAGTTTTTCTCCATAGTAAGATTGGAATCATGAAGAATCAAGTTATCATCTAGGATCCTAAGGAAAGGAGAGGAAGATTTAGGATCAAAGGTACCCATGAGTCTATGACTTCTTCTAACCAGAATGTTATAAGTAGGACTAGTAGTAGTAAAGCTCATAAACCAATGCAATGCAAATGAACTAAACTAAAACCACATAAAACATGAATGTTTTTGTATTTGTGAAATCTAATTAGCATGCAAGATCTAACACAAAAGATAAATCTAGTACTAACAAGATAAAATAAATCTAACACCACAAAACACAATAGGGCATCTAATTCCACAAAAGAAAGGAGAGTAAGTATGTCGGGTTCACCAAAATGAATAGTGGTAAAATGGAATCACCCCTATTAAAATGTAATTGTAAGATGTATGGGGGAAATATGAGATCCACTCCTAAATCCAAATTCCCAAAGGAGAGACCCAATTTGATCAACCAAAAATGTTAATGCACAATCGAATCAATCTATGGAGAATATGAAAGAGAGAGAAAAACCCTATATTTCCCTATGGTAGAATTGAAGTGTTTAGAATTTGAAATAATTGAAATGCAAGTACTAACCTCAAATTAGGGAAAATCTTGAAAATGCCAATTTCTGATGTCTGTGTGTACTTTAGAGAAAATTTGCAACCTATTTCAGACTAGAAATGCTGAGATGGAGAAAACCCAAAAATATTTTTCCAAGATGAGATCAAGTTGACTTTGACCCTCATAAAAGGTCAAAGGCTAGATTCTTTATTTGAAGGTCGATTCTGACTTTGTTCACAGATCTTGGAAGTTCACCGAGAAGGGTATCCAAATCCACTCTCAGATCCAAAACTCCACACCTATACCTACAAGAAAATGGGGGTTTGCCTTGGTCAAACCCCAATTTAGGAATTAACCTTGAAATTGAATTGAAATTGTAATGTGCATAAACAAAGCAAATGGAAATTTTCACCTTGCTTATGTTGATGTCCTTGTAGAGGATTCGAATCCTCAAATCCACAAGTAGGAATACTTCAATGGATGTAGAATGAATCTAGGATGTCTCAAATCAATGGCATTTGATCTTCAACACCAATCTTGACTTGATCTTTGTATATGAGGAGGCTTGGAAGAATGTGGAAGGATGGATCTTCAAGGGAGCTCCAAAGAGATTGAATCCTTCAATGGATAACAATGGATCTCCTTGATGGATGAATGCTTGAACACTTGAATGCTTGAAGGCTTTCTTGCACTTGAGAGCTTGAGAGAAGAAAAATTGATTGAGTGATCTATTGAAATGAGAGAGGAAGGCCTCCTTTTATAGCGAACTAGGGCACAATCCTCTAGAGGGGCCACCTTGGACAATTAAATCCCAATTAGGTCCTAACCTTTAGAAAATATACCTAGATTAAATGAAATTAAAGGATTTACCATTCTGAAACCCGAAATGGCTGACTCGGAGGTGAGAAACAAATATCCCCGAAACCCGATACTCGAAAATTAAGGAATTTAGAAATTTGAAAGAGGGGGGAAAATCGAGGTTGGGAATGACCTAGTCAGGATTGAGCTCAATTCTAACCTAGTTAGGATCGAGCTCGATCCTGACCCTGTGGGCCCAGATCCATCCAAAATCAGGATAGGAGGTCCCGGGGATGCCCAGAGACCTAGAATGATACCAAAATGGGACAAAATGCTAGGGATAGGCATAAAATCCTATGATGAGTGTGATGAAGGCTAAGAGGACCTATTTCTAAGTCCTACCTAGAAAATAGATCCATGGAAGAGGGAAATTAAGGAGAATCCTTGAGATCCTAACCCTAATTTCACCTATAACAAACCAGAAAAGAAGTGGAAAGTGGGGAGAAAGACAAATACATGAAAAGATCCAATCAAGGTACTTAACATGATCCAAAACCACTTAATCAAAGGGATAAATGCTCTTATCATGAAAGTGCTTCCATTTTAAGACAATACACAAATATATACAAGTCAGAGTCGACATTGGTGGCATTGTTCCTATGCTACTAAGGACAAATATTAGGTCTCCTATCCACGGGAGGAAATAGAGAGGCGAGGTATATGAGAGTTCAATTTTAGTTTAAATTTTATTTATTATTGTTGACTATGATTCTGAATTTTAATCTAACTTGGGGTTTCACTTTTGTGTTTGAATGCATGATCCATCAGAGCAAAAGAGTACTTCAAAGAGGTTGCATTTTGATGATCCACCAGTAGAATAGGATGTCGTAGAAAATTTTGTAGTTGAACTTCTTATTTTGAGATGTCATATGACACGTTTTGAGATGGCGTATGCCACATTTTATCTAGATATGTTGACATGTAAATATGTACATAATTATTGTTCATTTTGATATATATGAAACTTGATATTCGATCCAATTTGTTAATTGTGTGTTTATTTATTTATTGTTAGTATATAAATATGCTTGTGTGTATGTACTCATGTGTATGATTTATGCCTTAAGTATATTAATGTATATTCAAGTACATTCTTCATAACCTAAATTCATGTGTATGGGCTACGTGCATGACTTAAGTGAATTCATTTGGTATGCTTTATAAAATATGTGCTGCATGTATGCTTCATGACTTAATCAAATTTATGTGTACACTTTATGTGCTATGTGTGTTCACATGTGTAATTCATCATTTAAGTGAATTCAAAATTTATGTGCTACATTGTATTCATGTGTATCTGATGCTCTCAACCAAGCAAATCTGATGTAGATCCCTCTACTATCCCCTCATGGAACTCAACTCAACTTGAGGATTCTAAAAGCATCTTGGAATCTACTCAAGGAGTTAGTCTCAACTCAAGGGTCAAATAGAGTGCTACCTAGTCCACCTAGTGCCTCCACCATACCAAAACTCCAACTATACATCTCACCTTGATCCAACCACCATAGATCATCTTATCATGGTCTATTTACCATGTTCTAACTTCCCATTCACTCCAATAACCTTAACTTCAACCATTTCTCTTATATAGCCTTTCTAGGCCTATCTAGTATCCCTACAAACACTGAAATCAACAAATTACTCTCGAACTCTCCAAACAACCAGCTAAAAAGGTATTTACATTTTTTAATATACCTTTTTTAGAGTTACTAAATTCATCTCAATCTGAGTCCATCATTTGACTGGTGAAGACTTTCTCCACCCTCTAGCTCCCCATCTAGGCCTCATTAGCCCTTTCTCAAAGAATCAAATCCTATCCCCACTTATCTCCAGGACTCAAAGACTTGAAACAATCTTTCTAGAACTTCCAAAACACAAGATTTTCAAACTCTTAAAGTCCCACCATTCATCAAGCTCCCAAATCAATAAACCCTTGTTTCTAGGGTCAATAGCCTAGGGTTTTAGGGAAACTACCCTTACCTACAACTCTCAAGCCCTATAAAGGTGCTAAACCCTTCTAATACATCCCTATAGACATCTTCAATTATCATATACCCTTTCCCTTCATCGGGTATTCCACAACCAATACTAGTGCTTTCAAATGCACCCTTTCGTTGTATGTTTACCAGGCTTGTCTCTGCCTCTTCTCCCCTTCTTCCACTTTCCCTACATTCAAAAACTAATATAAAAGGAAATATACATGTTTAGACCTCTCTCACTAAGTTACAGTCACCACAGGAGTGGGAGGGTCACTACATAAGGCTGGCTATAAACTTAGATACTAACTGTGCCTACAATGCCAGTCATGTCCTTGACATCTGTCAATTATAATATCTTAATGATATTCCAAACAATGAAATAGTTACATAAACTTGTAAAATAATGCAAGACACCATTCCTATATCACAACAAAGCCAAGATCACATTAGATTTATTCTAATCAATTCACTATTGCCTAGACTGTTCCACAGGACAAAGAACTATAGAAATGCACAGAGATTTATTTTCATTGATTGATTCGATTACAAAATTCAACCATTACTATTCCCTAGTGTTTACTCGCCCAACCAGAGCTAATGGTGTAGTCCATTTGGTGCCAGGATGAATGATTTGGAAGAAAAATAGTGGTGCAACTTTCAACTGACCCACACTGCAAGTTTTGGCATCAAGCAAGACTAGCGTGCCAAATTCAAAAAAATTCAAATCTCCCAGAATGGAGAGAGGTTAATGTAGGCCTCAGAAATGTGGTCTTGTAGCATCTCATGGATCGTCGATACCTCTCACGGGGTTTGAGATATGAGCCTCGAAAGTTTTCTGCCCAATGATGCTTAGTGCACTTTGGGGACATTTTGGTCCGACATGGTTTGGAACATTCTAGTTACTCAGTGGTCAAAATGAGGTTTTCCCTAGCATTTACTCATGCAATTAGAGCTAATGGTGTAGTCCATTTGGTGTCAGGATGAATAGTTTGGAAGAAATCCATTGGTGCAACTTTCAACTGACCCTCACTGCAAGTTTTGACATCAAGCAAGACTGGCATGCCAAATTCAAACAAATTTGAATCTCCTATAAAGGAGAAAGGTTATTGTAGCCCTCAAAAACATGGTCCTACAACCTCTCATGGATTGTTGATACCTCTCATGGGGTCCAAGATACGAGCCTCGAAAGTTCGCTGCCCAATTGTGCTTAGTGCACCTTGGGGACACTTTGGTCTGGCATGGTCCGGAACGTTTTAGTGACTTAGTGGTCAAAACAAGGTTGTCCCTAGTATTTACCCACCCAACCAGAGCTAATGGAATAGTCCATTCAGTGCTGGGATGAACGGTTTGGAAGAAACCTTATGGTGCAACTTTCAATTGACCCTCACTGCAAGTTTTGGCATCAAGCAAGACTGGCGTGCAAAATTCAAAAAAATTTGAATCTGCCAAAATAGAGAAAGGTTATTATAGGCCTCAAAAATGTGGTCCTATAGTATCTCATAGATCATTGATACCTCTCATGAGGTCTGAGATACGAGTCTCGAAAGTTCACTGCCCAATCGTGCTTAGTGCACCTTGGGGAAACTTTGGTCCGACATGGTTTGAAACGTTCTAGTGACTCGGTGCTTGAAATGGGGTTGTCCCTAGTTTTTACCTACCCAACTAGAGCTAATAGCATAGTCCATTTGGTGTCGGGATGAACGGTTTGGAAGAAACCCATTGGTGCAACTTTCAACTCACCCTCACAACAAGTTTTGGCATCAAGCGAGACTGGAGTGCCAAATTCAAACAAATTTGAATATAATAGAATGGGGAGAGGTTATTGTAGGCCTTAGAAATGTAGTCTTGTAGAATCTCACATATTGTTGATACCTCTCATAGGGTCTGAGATATGAGCCTCAAAAATTTGTTGTCCAATCGTGCTTAGTGCACCTTGGGGACACTTTGGTCTGGCATGGTCTGAAACATTCTAGTGACTTAGTGGTCAAAATGGGGTTGTCCCTAGTATTTACCCACCCAACTGGAGCTAATCATACAATCCATTCAGTGCCGAGATGAACAGTTTGGAAGAAACCCATTGGTGCAACTTTCAACTGACCCTCACAGCAAGTTTTGGCATCAAGCGAGTCTGGAGTACCAAATTCAAAAAAAATTGAATCTTTGAGAATGAAGAGAGGTTATTGTAGGCATTAGAAATGTGGTACTATAGCTTCTCACAGATCACTGATATCTCTCACGGGGTCCGAGATACGAGGCTCAAAATTTTGCTGCCCAATCGTGCTTAGTGCACCTTGGGGACACTTTGGTCTGGCATGGTCCAGAACATTCTAGTGACTCAGTGGTTGAAATAGGGTTGTTTGTAGCATTTACCCACCTAAAAGGAGCTAATGGCATAGCCCATTCAGTGTTAGGATGAATGGTTTGGAAGAAACCCATTGGTGCAACTTTCAACTAACCCTCATTGCAAGTTTTGGCATCAAGTGAGACTGGAGTGCCAAATTCAAACAAATTTGAATCTCCCAGAAAGGAGAGAGGTTATTGTAGGCATAAAAAATGTAGTCCTGTAGCATCTCATGGATCACTGATACCTCTCACAGGGTCCGAGATAAAAGCCTTGAAAGTTCGCTGCCCAATCGTGCTTAGTGCACCTTGGGGATAGTTTGGTCCGGCATGGTCTGGAACGTTCCAGTGACTTAGTGGTCAAAATGGGGTTGTCCCTAGCATTTACCCACCCAACCAAAGCTAATGGCATAGTCCATTCGGTGTGAGGATGAATGGTTTTGAAGAAACCCATTGGTGCAACTTTCAACTAACCCTCACAACAAGTTTTGGCATCAAGCGAGACTAGAGCGCCAAATTCAAATAAATTTGAATCTCCTAGAATGGAGAGTGGTTATTGTAGGCCTCATAAACATGGTCATGTAGCATCTGATAGATCACTGATACCTCTCACAAAGTCCAAGATACAAGCCTTGAAAGTTTTCTACCCGATCGTGCTTAGTGCACCTTGGGGGCACTTTGGTCCGACATGGTCCGAAATGTTCTAGTGACTCAGTGGTCGAAATAGAGTTGTCCCTAGCGTTCACCCACCCAACCAAAGCTAATGGCATAGTCCATTCGGTGCCAAGATGCAATCCTTGAACACTATCCCTTCACCCCAAGGAATCATCATTTTACTTTGGACACATTTAACCAATTTTGACTCAATGAATCCAACTATTACATCATTTGATGATACAAATGTACATGGAATTAAGACAATACAAACGTAAGGATACAAAATTAAGATGATACAAATTATATAAGGATACAACATTCATAGTAAGGAAACACATTTTTTGCACTTTACATGGCATTAAGATGATACAAATGTGGGCTCTTAATATTTGCAAATCAACCCCATGGGCTCTTTTATATTTCAAATTTTGCATCAAAATTTTTATATACAAAATTTGGCATCTAAATATGCACATTACATTCACTTGTTGTTTTTATATAAAAAATTTGGCATCTAACTATACACATTCCATTCAATTGTTATTTTTATATACAAAATTTGGCATCTAAATATGCAAATTACACAACTATATATAAAAAATAAGTGCCCTTTTCGCTCCAATCCCTACATTTAGAAGGCAGAAGAAAAGTTAATAGAGAATATAAGAAGTTTATATAGGTTGATAAAAATATTATGAACATATATAAGTAACTAAATGAACCAAAGAACATGACTAGACAATGCATAGTGAAGTTTACCGTCATAAAAGATGGGCTAATCAAATGCACACCTCAATCTTCTATATCTATCGTATATGTATCCAACTACATTTACAATCCACATACAAAACCAAGTTTATTGCCTCAAACAAATTTTTTAAAAAACTACAATTAATTTATTGAATGTAATTGTAATAAACATGGAGGGTATGTGTAGGATCATGGTATGCCAAAAAGTGGTGATGTGAAAAAGAAGTCCTAAGTGATAGACTCTTTGAAAAATAACTATAACTTTCAAACAATATAACATTTTTGAAATCTGAAATATACATCACATTCTATGCTTCACCAATTACAATAATAATAAACAATTGTTTCAATTTGATGAAGTTTAGACTATGTTAAGGTGGTCAGACACGAGAGTTTTTATATTCAAGAAAATTTGTAGAAGAAAAATCATAATTAATTATTTACACTTGGAAAAAAATACAAAAAATATAGATCACATCAAGACATGAGTCTACTAATTTTATCTAGAATCTTATAAAAAAATATTATCATTTGATTTTGTTTAATGTGGTCAGACATACACCTACTTATTATCTTTTTAATCCTGATTGATAGACTTATTGAAAAATAGCTATAAATTTCAAACTGTATAACATTTTTGAAATCCAAAACATGTGTCACATTCTATGATTGTCCTACTACAAGAAAAATAAAAAAATCTTTCAATTTGATAAAGTTTAGACTAAGTTAACGTGGTCAGACACAAGAGTTTTTGTATTCTAAAAAAGTTGTAGAAGAAAATTCATAATTATTTATTTACTTGGAAAAAAATTACAAAAAAATGTGTCACATCCGAACATGAGTCTACTACTTATATTTAGAATCTTGAAAAAAAAAAGTATCATTTGATTATGTTTAAGGTGGTTAGACATACACCTACTACTTATTTTTTCCTGAAATTTTCATACTACCACATTAAAATTTGAAATTTGAAATTTTCAACATATAGAATATTTTTTTTCAAAAAAGGCCTAGTATCGTAGAAACTAAATTCAATTTTCTATAGATTCTCTTCTTACATATTTTTGATATAATATTTATAACTTGTTCAAATTTTAATGTCAACTTTCCTAAACCTGATTTTCTGAATTTTCATTGCCACTTAAGGGCCTAGTTTGGCATACCACGATCATGCACATACCTTGGAAAACCTTGCAGCTTGAGTTGAACTTACCTACTGAGTTGTGCTTGAAGGGTCATCTCTCTGCTTGAGGGTATTCAATATTGCTTCATGATCAGTAGTACTAATAGTCCAAAGTTCCTTGAAAGATCTCAAAGATATTTGAATAATCAATGAGTTGGAGTACAGAAAAAAAAAAATACCAAAAGAACTCAAACAATCTATAGATAGTCTACACAAAAATCATCTTCCAAATGCCATATTCCATAATGTTGTAACTATCAAAACTGAGTGCCATTGTGTTCTTTTTAGTTCTTAAAATAGAACATGCCTTATCTCTCATAAGTAGGGGTTCAACAAGAAAATCAAGTGTCTACAAATTCCATTCAAAAACATCACATACTTTTTCCAACATATCAAATGCCCTTTTTCAAAACCTAAATACCAAATGATTTTTGATGGGAAATAATTTCCAAATGTCATTTCATTTTGTTAAGTCAACGAGTACCCAATCAATAATCATATCTTTGATAATACTCGATTAACAATAATATACCATGAAGTGAAATATCTAAACCATCAAGATTAAAAACATTAATCACTTTACTTAGAATAAGTCATATAACTCAATAGGAATCATTATAGAGGACAAGCCATTAATATATTTTTAATTTCCCATTAATAAGATATTGATAATATATTAATACAAGATTGACATGATATTGGTTCATATTGATACAAAGATGAATAATATATTAATACCTTCTAATCAATAAGAAATTCATAAGAAATATATGACAAGTGTAGCTGTCCTAGAATGGTCAAGAAGATAACCAAATTTGAGGTAGATCAAACTCTTCATGTGCCAATATCCCATCAATGTCAAATTGTCCTAGAATGGTCAATAAATCAAATTGTTCATTTGCTAATATCCTATCAATGTTTGGTAATGTATGATCAACCAAATCTCATTTTGTCAACAAGGACAACAAATTAAGAAGGGAACAAACAATGCCATTTTCAACCACTCTCCCTTCTTCAAGTGTTTCACCATGAGAATTGATTTGATTTACCAACCCAATTATCTGAGTGAAGAATGAATCTATAATGTTTAATTCTTTCATGTAGATGGTC